>VXBU01006813.1:246735-277094 GCA_013400315.1 Bombycilla garrulus | reverse complement strand
TTTTGTGACTTGAAATTCTTCATACAAAGTTGACAACCTGTTCCATGGATTAGAATCAGAGCCACAGGCATTTTCAGTATCATTCCAGGGTCCCTGACACCTCTGGCAAGGCTGAAAAGCCTCCTGAGCAGGGTTTGGGTCGGCCAAAGGCATCATAGGAAGCCCCTGGGTTCCAACAGGAGGGGCTGCAGAGCTGGTGCGGGCTCAGAGAGCTGAGGAGGAGTCAATAGATGGTGCTCTTCTTTCATGGAATATCGCAGCGCGAGATTCCTACCGCTCCGTTCCCGGAGATCCCCCTTTCCCTGGGGGGTGAGGATGCCCCGTCTTCGGCGCTCTTTGGGGTGTGTGTCTCATGCTCCCCTGCAGTTGTACGGTCTCCTCTTCCCCGAGTTATCGCCCCTCCAAAGCAGCTCTGCCCTCCCGGCCCCAAACCAAGCCCGTTCCGCGGGTCCTGGGGGATGCTCTGTGCTCAGCCCCTCGGGAAGGAAGGAGCTCTGCAACTGTAAAATATCAATAATATTTGTTTCCATCTAATAATGCCTTCCTGAGACACTGCACAGCCGGTTGAGCTGATAAAGTTTCTTCTCCTTGCAGTGGCAGCCCTGCTCAGGAGCACAGATCGGGCTCACTTGGGTGCTGTGGGACACGCTGGTGTGGCTGTCACCTGCTCAGCCAAATGTTTCTGTGCCGCCAGAGCTAATAAAGGGGTTGTTTAATTATTACAGAACGAGCTGGTGCAGAGGAAGGAGATGATCTTACCCTTGAACCATCAAGTCCCTCTGTCCAGCGTGTCCTGTGGCTTGTCCAATCCATCAGAGCCCAGCAGGAAATGCCAGGAGGAAAAGGGTGCTGTGCCTTTCTCTGCCTGTGCTGCACCACGAGCCTGAGAGGGGAAATATCCCCTTCGGAGGTGGGATATCCAGGAGCTCGGTGTGGCTTCTGGGGATGAAAAGAGAACAGGGAACTCACCAAAAGGGCTCTCCTCTCCCTTCATCCCTTATATTTCCCTCGGACAGGGTCTCTGCAGCTGTCCTGGTCTCCAAGCTGCAACTTTATGAAATCCAAGTGTGAATTTGCCCCGGCAAAGCTCTCCTGTGTTTGTGCACCTGTCTGCTGGCAGAGCTGGGGGTGCTCACCTGGAGAGGAGAACTCCAGGGGAGAGCTCAGAGCCCTTAAAGGGACTCCAGGAGAGCTGGAGAGGGACTGGGGACAAGGATGGAGGGACAGGACACAGGGAATGGTTTTCACTGCCAGCGGGCAGGGCTGGATGGGGCTGCCTGTTTGTTAACTTCTGCAGTTCTCATCCCGTGCTCCGAGCGAGAGAGTACTGGGGAGGCATGGAAAATAAATAGTCGGGGTAAGATAAACAAAGTTTCCCTTTCCCAAACCCCGGGATTACTCCACAGCTTCAAACTTTACAGAAAAAAAAAAAAAAAAAAAAAAAAAAAANACCTGCAGATAAAGCAAATCGGACAAGAAAATGAGCACGAGGAAACTGCCCTGGAGGAATGAGACCCTTGCAGGGAGGGGAGAGGGGACTGGAGCCGGGGCAAGGAGCGAAAGCCAAGCCCAGTTTGGACTGGGACTGGGTGAGCAGCTCGCAAAGCCCTGGCTCAGCAAACCGCACGCTCTGGGATTGCAGCTCCAGGGACAAGCAAACACAAAACCAGGAGCAACCGTGTTGAAAAGTATTGCAAAAGTTGAATGCGCTGCGGCGTTCAGAAGTGCAGGCGAAGCCCCACCTCCACACACCCCACAGCCATCCCCACCTCCAGCCCGGGCAGGAAAAGGAGCGAATGGCCCCGGCTGCGCTGGCGGAGCAGAGCTGTGGCTCCCAGCGCCGGTGGGGTGCGGACCGGGAGAGCCCCGCGATGGTGAGTATGGAGCACCCGCTGGCTGCAGGGCGATGCCGAGGACGGCGCTGAAGGCTCGGGCGGTGGGAAAGGTGAAGTTTCTCACGCCGCTTTTTCCCCGGCTGGTTTTGCAAGGCTCCTGGATGTGAGCGCTGGGGCTGGGCAGCAGCCTCGGAGGGGGTGAACAGCGAGGAGCGACTCCACGCCTGTCCCATGCCAGCCCCTCTGCACGTGCGTTCTGTCGCTTCCTCTCTGCTTGTGCTTATTTATTTGGGAGTCCTTTTTCTCCCCCCAGTGAGGCAGCTCCACTTATTTCTCCGTTGCAGGGAATTTTCCCAGTTTTCCCAAAGCCTGAGGCTGCCCCGGTGTGTTTCTTATTATGGTTTCACTTCTCCTACGATGGCAACGGCTCTTTGCAGCCCAGATCTTGGGAAAGATGCCGGGCAGCCGTGGGTCTGTGCCTGGCCGAGCCACACCTCTCCAGCAGGGCTCTGCTCCTGCTTTTCCAGCTTCCCTGTGTTCCCCAGCCATCCTGCTGGGCACAGGTAGCATTTCCAATGCCTCGTCCTGGCTCACCCAAACCCCTGAACTCTGCTCACAATTAGATGCCAGCCCCATTCCTCTGTGGTTCCTGGCTCCCAGTCCGCTCCCAGCGGGTCACTGGTTGTGCTGGTCTGCGCCGTGCTCTGTCCTGGACCTGCCACACGTGCCCTGGCTGGAGGTGGATTCAATCCTGAGTGTCTTGAGCCATGGTGTGGCTGAATGGGGATTGGGAGGGTGGCTCGGGAGCTCCATTTCCCACCCCAGCACCTGTCGCTGGCCCCCGAGGCTCTGGGGAGGGTGATTTTCTGAGGAAATGGAGCCAGTGTGGGAGGCAAGCAGGCGCTGAGGGGAATTCCTGGCTTGAGACATGATTCCAGCACCGCAGGGCTCTGAGGTGTCACCCAGGGAAAGCTGAGAGCGTGGCTGGAGAAACCCCGGGACAAGATCACGCCCAGGGACGCAGGGAAGGGCTTGTTGCCGTCAGGCAGCTGGGCTGGGGACAGCTGTGGCTCCAGCTGCGGCTCTGGGCACTTGCAGAAGACAATCAGAGAAATTTAATCCCCATTTTTAATCTCCACTTTCACTGGTCTCTCTTGGTCCCTCTAAATGTACAGATGACAGTGCAGTCCGCTAATGTTGAATAATGGAAGAAGGACATGGAGTAGTTCCCCCTGCTGCCCAAAATACCAGCGTTTCCTCCTTTTCCTGCGCCAGCTCCAGCCCCCACCAGCTGCTCTGGGCTGGGGCTTCACTCCAGCACTTGCTCCTTGTCCATCGTTACCCACAAGTGTCACCAGGTCTCTCCCACCCGCAGAGTTTCCTCTGCTGTTCACAGCCAGCTCCCCTCTTGCTGGCTAAGGAATTTTCTCACTTCTCCTAAGCTCTACTCAGTTCCCTTTCCTGGCAGCGGCATTTCCCTGTTCCTGCTCTTCCATCCATCCCTTTCGCCTGCAGGTGGCCAGCGTCATTCCCAGCTCCTCGTGAAGCAAATTTTACACCTCCGAAAATTGGGGATGCTCTGGTTGTTCATCCCTGGGTTAGCGTGGAGGGAGTAAAGGCTGCCCTTGAATGTCCCTTGGAAATAAATGCTCAGGCTTGGGGTGTAGCTGCTCCTGATGGAATACTCAGCGTGAGGAGCAGGTCTGTGGTCCTGGGCAGACCATGAGTGCAGATGGGAAATCTGGGTTTGCTGGGACTGTTTATTCAGAAGATGTAGATAATAAACAGCAAACAAGCTCTGGTTTGCTCCAGGAGGGCTCAGCTCCAGGGAACTGCTGGGCTTTCCACTCAGGATTGTGTGTTCAAGGCACCGGGCTGTTGCAGCGGCTCTCGCTCCTTGTTTTGCAACAGCTTCCCCTTCAAAAAGTTCATTTTTCTCACCGGAGATGTCTGTGTCCCTGGAGCCACTCTGGCTCTGCCTGTTTCCTCCAGCTGCGCCTTGCACTGCAAATTCTCACCAGCTTTCAGGAGGACTCAGCAAAAAAATCTGTGTTTTTCTCAGTCTTCACTCCTGTCCAAGCATCAGGGAAGCACAGAGAGGAAAAAACATCAGGAAGGTATTTATGGTGCATGAAACCCCAAATCAGGGAAGCTGTGGTTTGGGATCGCTTCCCTTCGGGCTTCTCTTGGCAGGTGTTTGTCCACAGAGCCACTGCCTGCAGCCCGTGGAAAGGCAAATTCCTGCTGGAATGGGGCTCTTCATTCAGCACTTTTAACTCCTGTCCAGGGGTTGGAGCTGCCTGAGGCAGGAAGAGTTTCCCTGCCAGACACAGAGGAGGAGGTGCTAAAATAGAAGATCCCCACGGGGGCTTTTCTGCAGCACAGCCGCGTCTGTCCATCGCAGGGCAGGGGGGGATGTTCAGCACCTGGCTCCATCCAGGACACAGCGGTGACTTTTGTACTGAAAATGCTGCTGCAAACCTCAGAGGGAAAGGGTAGAACTGGCAAAGCCGGGAGATGCTGGTTTGGCAGACCTTCCACACCCTTGAGCCACAGAGCAAACCCACAGGTGACGGGGGAAGGACGAGGGCAGGAGCAGTTCAGTGGGCGGTGCTGGTGCCCAGAGGGAGAGGCACCCCAGGAAAACTCCATGAGGGAGCAGCAGGAGCAGAGGGTGAGGAGGGGGTCTGGGGGTGGCTGCAGACCCCCACAGCTCCACAGCCCTGGGCAGCCTTGGAAAGCAAAGCCAGGCGAGTGATTATGCAATTCCAGCCTCACTGTTTATGTAACTGCGGAGCCATCTCCCTCGGCCGGAGGCTCTGGGATTCCCTCTGTCCCCTCCCAGAGCTGCTCCAGGGCGCTTCCCCCTCAGAAGGAAAAGTCACCCCAGGTGTGATGGGCGTCCTGCAGAATGCAGGGCTGGATGGGATATTGGGAAGGAATTCCTGGCTGCGAGGGTGGGGAGGCCCTGGCACAGGCTCCCCAGAGAGTTCCCATCTCTGGTTTGGTGCTGCCAGGTGAGCTCCAACGCCTTCCCCACATCCTGCAGTGCTGGAGCAGGGAAGGGTCCTTCAGGAAGCGCTCCAGCCCTGGCAGGGGGTGCCAGGGAGAGGCAGGGAGCTCTGGGAGACCTCAGCACACACATCTTGGGCACGTCTCTGCATCCCTTTTTATTCCCTCTGTCTTTTTCCAGGGAGGGCATGATGCAGATCCACTGCCTTTTCCTCCTGTTGTGTTATAAAGCATCTCTGCACCCACATTTTCCGAGGCAGCTTCCCCTTTACCCCGGGCACACTCATAAATCCAACACCCTGACACCATCCCAGCCTCGCTGCCAGTGAGGGACAATCATTCAGCAGAAGGAAGACAGATTCTGGGATATTTGCTGGCACTTCGAGTCCCCTGCTGGGATTTAATTTGCTGTGTTACATTCGGCTGTTATTTACTCACGCTCTGCTGAGCCCGGCGTGTGCCTGTCCTTGCCCAGCCGAGGGGAGCAGCTGTGCGTGAAGGCCTCGGGAATGGGACAGGGTGCTGTGGCACCCGGCCCCGAGCCCTGCTGTCACAGCCAGGACCACGGTGCAGGTCCCAGTCGGGGTCTGGGGCACTTCTGCTGCCCCAGAAACAACGAGAAGGGTGTCAAAGAAAAGGGAGCCTGGGGACAAGTGCAGCATCTTAATTGGTGCTGCAAATGGTTTGTGAGATTATCTCGGATACAGGCAGGGACAGGACACAGGGAATGGCTTCCCAGTGCCAGAGGGCAGGATTAGGTGGGATATTGGGAATTGGGAAGGAATTCCTGGCTGTGAGGGTTTGAGGCCCTGGCACAGGTGCCCAGAGAAGCTGAGGCTGCCCCTGGATCCCTGGCAGTGTCCAAGGCCAGGCTGGACAGGGCTGGGAGCAGCCCGGGACAGTGGAAGCTGTCCCTGACCAGGGCAGAGGTGGCACTGGGTGAGTGTCACCATGCTTGTTTGCTTTTTTTTTTGTGTGTGTATAATCAGTTAAGTCTTATCTGCCTTTTTCTTTGATGTGCTTCTAGTCCTTTCTGCTGGATCAAAGTACTTTTCTGTTTTGTTTTGCTCCGACAGGAGAGCTGTGGATGGGTGGGATGTGAGGGCTTGTCCTCAGTGCGATCTGCTGGCAAAGCCTGGGGTGTTTCAGATCTCTGTGGCCCCCCTGAGCTCCCAAGGGGCTGCCTTGGCAAACCAGGGCTGTCAATAATTCATCAGGACGCCGTGGGCTGCAGCCAGGCACTGCCGAACCCTCCAGGGACCAGGGGAGTTCTTCCTGCCCGCTTTCATTTACGATCAAATTCACTTTATTGATCCCATCCTGGATTTGTTGTAGCAATATCTCTTGGAATGGGGCTGAGGCCAGCAATTGCTTTCTGCAGAGGCTGCTGTGGCGCTCATAACTCGTGCAGGTCCCCTCTGGAATTCACCTCTCCTGTGCGCTGTGCTGAAGGGTTTATAAACTCCACAATTAAGGCAGTCTCCTCCTGCTAAAAGTTACATCAACCCCTGCATTTGTTAATTTGTTTGAGGCTGCGGGTCCTCGCTCCTTTGCTTCTCATCATGGGGGAAATAGAATTACACGAAATAATAATGGGAAGCCTTTCACCCCATTTGCTGCGGAGATGAAAACATCTATTAGAATGTGCTGAACAACAAGTTAAAGCCTAATGGGCTTAACGTGCCTCCAAACAATGCCGCTTCCTGAGCAGGAAGCCTGGCTACTCAAACCCAACAAAGACATCACCGGTCCCTGGGGAGGAGGGACTGAGCGGAGAGAAGGGAAGGAGATCTGCGGGCAGGGAGGGGCGCGCTGGCTTCCCAAGGGTTGAAATTTCTTTGCATTTAGGTGGTGGCTGCGGGTCCGAAAGCGAGAGTGGAGGGATTCCTGCAGGGGAGGTGCAAAAACGCCGTGGGTGAAAACGGGGTGCACGGGAAAGCGGGGCTTTAATCCATCAGAACCCGGCACAGGGAGGCGTGGGGAAGGGCTTGCTTGTGCTGAGTTCCCCTTGTGCAGGCGGAGCTGCTGCCCCGGAGCCTGGAGGGAATTCCTCCCTGCAGAGGGATGCAGAGCCTGGGTCCTGCTCAGGGCAGGGACCGGACTTTGCCCTGCGTCCCCTTGAATTCATGGGCTTCTGCAGCCCACTGAGATCCCTCTGGAAACCCATTGCTGCAGCTCATATATCCTTCAATTCCCATTTCTCCAGGCAGCTGAGGTTCCTCTGGATGGCAGCACAGCCATCAGCTTTGGCAGCTGCTCTCCCCACCTTGTGTGTGCTGCCAGCTGAGCGAGGGTGCCCTGTGCCCCTTCACCAAGGCATCACACCGACCCCAGGAACGTTTCACGATATTGTCCTTGGCTCTGCTGAGCAGCGTTTCACCTCCCAGGCCTCTGGTGTTGAAAATTTTGCTTTGTTGCTCTGCAGAATTGAAGTGCTCCGAGCAAAGGAAACCCAGAATAAATTAGCGATTGCTTGTGAGCCCGCGTGCCTGCTGTGAGGGTGTGTGCAGAGCACGGCAGGATTTTGCCTGCTGAGCACGGGGGAATTCAGGCACAGCAAGTGGGCATTGTGCTGAGTGATTTATTTCTGACAGGCTGGCAGGATGACGGGCACGGCCCCAAGGAGCAGCCACCCGGATGTGGCCCGGAACACGCTCTGCAGGAGCCCCTTTCTCAGCATCAAGGTAAATACCTCCCGCTCTCTCCACTACCCCCTTGGATTATTGGCCTGGGAAAGAGGAGATTGGCTTCCTGCAGAAGGCACTGAGAGGATTTATGGGTTCCAAGTGCATTTGGAAAATGCTCCCTGTGCTTCCCGTGGCAAAGGTGCCTTTGGTGGGGAGTTGTCTCCGTTCCAAAGGCAGCGGTGGGGCAGCGATGTTCAGTGCAGGTTTAACTGCAGAGAATCACAGGATGCCATGGGTTGGAGGGACCATAAATCTCACCCAGTGCCACCCCTGCCATGGGCTGGGACACATTCCACTGTCCCAGGCTGCTCCCAGCCCATCCAGCCTGGCCTGGGACACTGCCAGGGATCAGCCACCACTTCTCTGGACACTCTGTGCCAGCGCCTCACACCCTCCCAGGGAGGAATTCCTTCCCAACATCCCACCCAGCCCTGGCTGTGTCAGTGTGAAGCCTTTCTTCCAAGTCTTGGGTCCCTTCAGTGCAACGCCAGGCCCTCCAGGCGAGTGTTTGAGGAGCTCTGCAGAACCACAGGCTGCCCCTGGAATGGCTCCCTCTGTCTTGCAATATCTGCTTCCTTCCCTTCTGGCTCAATAATTCCTTTCTGTCAGCAGTGGCAGCCTTAACATCAGTTTATTACTCCATTCAGTGTAGTTGGAAGCCAATTACCTGATTCATTAGAGAATCTCACCAGGCCAGAGAGCAAAAAGATGACAGTCAGTCTTAAAGGCTCAAGATTTCTCTGTCACTTTTGTGGGGAAGATTTGGGGTTTTGAGGGTTTTTCTACAAGTGCTGGTGCATTTAATCACCCTGATGGCGCGTGGCAGAAGGAAAGTGAGTCACTGAGGCAGAGGCTACCAGAGCACAGAGGCTGGACACACAAAGCCATGTCCTGAAGCTCCTTCCCCAATCCTCTCTTCAGCCCATTCAGCTGCCTTTTATTTGGTGGGGTTTGTTTGCTTTTTCTTTACTTGCCAGCAAGGTTATCTTTACAAATATGACCCCACTGATTTCCCCGAGGAGCTGTTTTAAATGGGTTCAAAGATTAAACCACTGAGGGGCAAAGTCAGCTCAGGCCCGTGAGCAGAATGAAGCTGTATTTTGCTGTGTTTGTGAAGGTAGATCCTAAAATCCCAGACCGATTTGGGTTGGGGGGACTTTAAAGACCCTCTTGTTGCAACCCCTGCCATGGGCAGATGTGGAAGAAGCTCTTGTCACCAGGAACACAGTTATCCTCAGCACAGAATGTTTTCCTCTCATCTCTTGGTTGTTTTTTTTTTCAAGAAGTTAGACCACCCTGTCCGGTTTCTAAATGACTTCCTCAGAAAACAAAACTTCCAGCCCGGGGTTTGAATGGCTGTTGCAGAGACACAGAACCATTGCACAATGTGGTTGGATGTGCTCAAAGTGGCTGAAGGGCCAAAACTCACAGCACTGCAGTTTTTATGTGTATTTATATCTCCGGAGGGCGTGGCACAAAAACCGTGCGCCACATGTCAAAGTGCATGGACATAACTAAATAACTACAGCATGTAGCTAAAAACTGCCCTGTTTGGCTTCAAGGACCATTACGATTTAGATGGGATATTGGGGAGGAATTCCTGGCTGTGAGGGTGGGCAGGCCGTGGCACAGGGTGCCCAGAGAAGCTGTGGGCAATCCCTGGAAGTGTCCCAGACCAGGCTGGATGGGCTTGGAGCAGCCTGGGACAGTGCAAGGTGTCCCTGCCCGTGGCAGGGGTGGCACTGGACAGGCTTTAAGCTCCCTTCCAACTACAGGCCCAGCCAAACTGCTTCCAGCTGTTTCCTCCCAGGCCCATTTGTCCTAAGCACGCCCCAGTGTGCCTTTGCCACGTGCTAAAGCACAAAACCCCCTCCGAAAATAGCATCCAGAATCCTCCAGGCACGTGGGAAGAGCGGGCAGGACGGAGTGTGTGGGGACAGTTTGCTGCCAAGCTGCACAATCGACACCACAGACACAGGGAGCCTTTGTAAGAGGAGTTTTTTTCCAGACCACCAGGAGAGGAAATACTGGTGTTTAATTCCCAGCTCCGTGGTTTACTGGCTGCGTAGGATGGAGGGTGTTTCTCCTCCCTCATGCACGTGTGGGGTGGGAGCAGCAATAGTGTTTGGATGCTCTCCGTTGCTTTAACTCCATGGATGTAGAAGGAACACCAAAATCCCAGAGTCCCAACCTGTTTTGAGCTGAAGAGGATGTGGGGCAGTGCTGGGCAGCTGCTGAGCTGCTGTAAACCCGTGAAGGTCCTGCATTTGGATACTCAGGGGGCTGTGTGCTGTGGAGGCCTGGAATAAAGAGATCTGGTTTCAGCCTTTCCATTGAGCTGATGTGTTCTGGAAGCAGAGCCTTGTCGGAACGCAGGAGTTTTAGCAAAGCTCACTCTGGGGACGCCTTCCTTTGGCTGGGTGACATTTTCCCAGTCCAGACACGTTGCAGCCACCAGTGGTGACACGATCCTGGAGGCAGGAACGGTCCTGGATGGTGTCCTGGTGTGTATCACGCCAGCCCCTCACTTGGGGAGGCGGTAACCACAGCCCCACAGCTCTCAGGGGTTTGTCCTTCCCCCTTGTCCCTTTTTGTGCTGTGGATGCTGCCCTGGCTTCCAGAGCAGGCCAGTTTGGCAGTGACCTCCCTTCAGGCCTGGATCAGAACGAGATGTAGCACAAATCCCGGCCGGGCTGAGCAGTTTCTCCGTGGTGGGAGCTGCTGCAAAACACATGGAGCAGGAGCAGTGCCCCAAGGGTCTGAGCATCATCCAAGGCTGCTCTTGAAGGAGTCAGAGCCATCCAGGCTGTCCTGCAGGGCATGGGCTGTGCCCTGAGGCTGTGTGACTGTTTGGGATGTTTTGGGAGTTATTTGAACTCATCTGGGGGCTGGAGGGATGTCTGGGAGAGCCACAAGGCAGCAGGGAAGGAGATGGCTCAGATGGAGGAGGCAGGATGGAGATGAGGGCAGATTATTTTCTGCGAGAGGGTGGACTTTGACAAGATCTTCTTCTGGGAGTGGAAGAGAACCATCGCATTTTCCAAAGGAGATGTGTTCTACATCTAGGGCTTTGTGAGAAGGGAAGGAAAGCAGTCTGAATTCTTCTCCCTGACCTTCTGCTGACTTTAGAGAAAAGAGTTGTTTGTGGCTGTGTTTGGAAGGGCTCATTCCTGTCCCAGAAGAGCTCCCAGCACTGGGGATGGCTGCCTGCCTCTGGCTGAATGGGACCAGGAATGTTGTGCAACCTCCCTTCTGCTGCTGCTGCATCCTAGGGACAAGGCCAACACAAACAGGCATCATCCCAACTGAAGGCATGTGCTCGTCCAAAGCCACTTCTCAGCTGAAGAAATTACAGCCTCCTTGCAGAGGTCAATTTTATGGTTCTGACCTAATTTCGGAAGATTTCACTGGTGGCAGAGCGGGGCTGATTATTTCCAAGGCTTGTGGTCGGAGGTTTATGTTGCGTTGCTGTGCCTTTCTCAGGGGGATGCAGTTTGTTGTGCTGCAGCTCTGGGTGACCCTGCAGCTCCGGGTGACCCTGCTGGGGGCTCTCTCTCTGTGTTGGCAGTTCTTTGTGTTCTGCCACGGGCTGCTGCAGCTCTCCCAGCTCCTGGTGTCCGGCTACCTGAAGAGCTCCATCTCCACCATCGAGAGACGCTACGGCCTCTCCAGCCAGACCTCGGGGCTGCTCGCTTCCTTCAACGAGGTGAGCGCCAGCAGCGCCCCATCCCTGCCCAGCTGTCCCCGTGCCCCCCGTTCCCTCGGGACACGCTCCTGCTCTGTCCCCGCAGGTTGGCAACACGCTGCTGATCGTCCTGGTCAGCTACTTCGGCAGCCGCGTGCACCGGCCGCGCCTCATCGGCTGCGGGGCCCTGCTCGTCTCCCTGGCCGGCTTCCTCATGGCCCTGCCCCACTTCATCACGGGCCCCTACGAGTACGACCAGTCCGTGGCCAGTAAGTGCTCCAGGAACTTGGTTTGGGCCTTTTGGGACAGAAGGAGGAACCAGTGGAGTGGCAGAAGGGTTTGGGCTGGAAAGGACCTTCGAGGTTATCTTGTTCCACCCCTGGCGTGGGCAGGAATATCTTCCACCATCCCAGGTTGCTCCAGCCTGGCCTTGGACGCTTCCAGGGATCCAGGGGCAGCCACAGGTCCTGTGGGCAGCCTGTGCTCCCCACCCTCACAGGGGACAATTCCTTCCCAATATCCTACCTGGCAGTGGGAAGCTGTTGTGAAATGCCCTTCCCTCCAGGCTCTGGTGAAAAGCTGAGCCAGGGGATGTGGGAACCACGGAACCTTGGGAAAGGGCAGGAAAACAATCAAAATACAGGCTGTGCCCCTGATTTCCTTTGTTTGCTGCACACCCAACCTCACCTGCCTCCCCTGGTCTAGCTGGGCTGTCTTGGAGGTTTTAGACCCCACTGCAATATCAGCCTCCCTTGAGAAACGTGCAGGTCGAAATCCCTCATGGAGGGAACAGGACAGGGTGGGTTTGGGATCTTCTTGAAGGAAAACTGAGGGAGTAGAAAAGAAGGAAAGCCAGTTATTTGCTGCCTTTCCAGTTCCTGCCATGAAGCTCCAGCACACCTTCTAGAAGCCTCCACTGAACAGCTTTTGTTTGGATCACCAGACCGAGCTCCTCAGACCTGTCCCCTTGTCACCGCAGGCACCTTCAGCAACACCACCGACCTGTGCCAGCCCGGGGCCCCGCGGGCCGGCGCCAACCTCAGCGATGCCAGCTGCGCCCCCCACGCCTCCAGGGAGAACCACGAGGTGCTCCTGGTCATGTTTGTGGCCCAGGCCCTGCTGGGCATCGGCGGCGTGACCATCCAGCCCTTCGGCATCTCCTACATCGACGACTTCGCCAGCGAGAGGAACTCCCCTCTCTACCTGGGTAAGGCCAGGCTCCGTGGCAGGCTGGAGTGACAGCAAGGCCAGACTGGACTAATTGCCATTAATGAGAGCAGGGTTTGTTACAGCCCCTCTGCTCTGCCCAGGGCCAGGAAGGTTTCTGCAAGAAGAGTTTATCTGCTTCAGGCTTGGGCAGACAGCAGGAGAGCTGGGAAACACCTTTCGGGGCAGAAGCTGGGGTTTTGGGCCTGAGGGTGACAACCTGGAGATGGAGTTAACTGCCACATCCTCCTCCAAAAAGGCTTCAAGAAGGGCAAGAGGAACACTGTGATCTCTCTGTTCACAAGTGCCAGCTGTGGGTTTAAGGGCAGCAATGGGGACTCTGTTTAGTTGTCAGCAAGGTGATACAAACCAAAGAAAGCAGATTCAACCGCCTGGGAGATGGGAGGGAATCCTTCAGCAGCGTGGGCACAGGCCCAAAAGGGCTGTCCCAGGAATGGACAAGGTGATCCTTGCAGGTCCTTCTGGTTCTTTCTGTGACAGCCTTGAACTGAGCGGGACAGCAAAGGTAGATCAAAGCCAGGTCATTACTGTTTAAAAAAGGAAGCACAGCATCAAATTTTGCTTTGGTAGATGATCCAAACCTCTCCGGTGTAAGGTAGGAGTTGAATCTTGCATGTGTGGATTTCTTTTATCAGTAATTCACAGAGGGGAGTTCACTGGTAACTTCTATCTCCTTAACCTTGTAAAGTACCTTGGTGATCCCTGGACTGCTGATGCCAGGGGGCACTTCTTGTTCCTGGGAGTCCTTCTAGGAGGCTGAAAACAAGCCTCAGGAAAGGTCTGACCCTGCCAGAGCAAATTCCATGTGTGAAAGGAATATGGGTCGCATGGGGCTGTTGCTCTTGGAGATAAGAAAGCTGCCAGGGAGATGGGCTGTGCTGGAGGCAGGTCCAGCAGAGCCTGCTCCCACTTCAGGCACCTCTGTCCCCGTGGTCCCCTGTGCCAGCTGAGCCCTTCCCTGCTCTCATCCCTCCTCAGGAATCCTGTTCTCCGTGACGGTCATCGGGCCGGGCGTGGCCTTCATGCTGGGCTCTGCCATGCTGAGGTTTTACGTGGACATCGACAAAGTCAGCACAGGTGGGGGAGCGAGTCCTGCCAGAGCTTCTGCAGCAATGAAATAGGAAAGGACAACGAAATGGGATTTGGTGATGGGATGATGGGGTGCAAACGCTGCTCAGGCCCCAGAACTGATGGTGCCTGGGTTGGGAGCCACTGATGGATGCTGGGGGTGGCTCTGGGCTACCTCCCGTGTCCCAGCCCTGGTCTGATGCCCCTCTCCTCTCGTCTTGCAGCTGAGGTGCCGCTCACCAACAAGGACCCGCGCTGGGTCGGGGCCTGGTGGCTCGGGTTCCTGGTGGCCTCCAGCCTGGTGGTCCTTTCTGCCCTGCCATACTTCTTCTTCCCACGGGAAATGCCCAAGGAGGTAAGAGAGGTTCTGCACACACACACACCCACACCTCGGTGGAACCAGAACCACTGACAGTTCTGTCCTTGGCAAGGGAAGGAAGTCCCAGATTTTCATGTTTACGAGAGCTTTGCCAGGGGAGCCGAAGGGCAGCCAGCTTTGTCTGTCCTGGCAGCTTTTGTCCGCCGGCCATCCTGGATTTTGGAGGTGGAATTGAAATTTCATCGGAGGGCTCCTGGCAGGCAGGGACAGCTGTCCAGCAGCAGCTGGGGAGTGGGGCCAGGGAGCTGCACACCGGGACGTGACACAGCTTGTGAGCTTCCCAAGCTTCTGCTGCGCGTCGGGAGCAGCAGGGCAGAACAAACTCTGCTCGCACAGGAGGCGTTGCTGTGGGCGGGGATGCTGCTGAAGCTGCTGGGACACGCTCAGGAGGCGAGGCTGTGCTCATCTGGGTGTCTTGGCCGTGCCGTGAGTGGTGTCATTGCCCTCCAGGTGCGCTTTAAATTGAGGCAGCGTCGAAACCTTCCTGTCTGAACAGGTCTGTGCCCCAGTGCAGAGCCATGCTCCATTTCTCCCGACCCTGCCTGAATTTCCGCAGGTCTGAGTGGAAATTTGGGGTTTTCCGACCTGTTTTACCAGTTCGGCGCGGGGGATGCAGTGATTTACCCCCGGCTGTGAGGTGAGGGGGTGGGAACTGCTCTGTGCATGGCAGGGTGAGGGTGATCCCAAACGCTACGTGCCCGATCGATCCTCCTGCAGCCTGGGCTGCTCTGAAGCCTTAGGGAAGGTCTGTGTTAGCAGGGTCTGCTCAGCATGCCAGGGTGGCACGCTCCATCCTAGGGAAAAGTTCTTCATTAGGGCTGATGGGAATATTAATTTCATAAACGCCTCTCGAGAGGAAATAATGCACTTCCAACGAAAACAGCTGCACTTTCTGGCAAGTGCTGCACTCCGAGCAGTTTGGAAGAATTTAAGGGGGAATGGGTGGGTATTGATTTTAAAAAGAGCAGGAAGATTTCAGCCTGCTCTGCTGGCTGGAATCTGCAGGGAGAAATCCCACATGACTGATCATCCACATGTCCCTCCGCAGCATGGGAATTTCTTGAATTCTTGGATTTCTCCCCATTTCTGCACGTCCCTCAGAAAGCTCTTGAAATCTACTGACAGCTAAAAATAGTAACAACAATAGGAAGATACAGTGAATAGTCGAATTCTGCCCTCTTTGCAGAACGGGAGGCACTGGGGCCAGCCGTGCCTGTCCTGTGGGGGTATCAGCAGCAGCAGCAAAGGGCCCTGCTTTGAAAATTCAGAGAAAAGCCTCTGTAGAAAGTTTGCCATGTGCTGTTCTGGGTGACACGTGTGAGCTGTAGGAGCGCTCCAAGGTTTCTTGGAAATCTGCGTTGTCGTGGACGTGTTTCTGTATGTGTGTGCTCTCCTGCCCACACATAGAGATGCCCAAATCCCTTCAGGAGGACAGGCCATGGGAAAAGCACAGCTCTGCTCTGCCCAGAGGCAGCTGAGGTTCTCCTGCACCACCAGCTTGGGTTCCATTCCTGGCCCCCCTTCTCACGCAGCAAACACTGGGTACCACCCAGCCCTCGGTGTCCTTGGAGACTTGTCTGCCTCCTCCCACCGGCCAAGACACATCTACATTTTTTATTCCACTGCCACGTTTTAGCTTCACCTTTTCTTGATGAATTCTTCCTTTGAAGTTCCTGGAACGGCTCGTGTTAACATTAGTGATAGTGAGGGGCTGCTCTTTTGATCTTTTTTCATAAATTAGTCACTCCAAACCCAGAACATTTTTATTTCTCTGCTTTGTGCTTGGCAGTAGGTCTCCAGCACCAAAGTATCCTGAATAATCCTACTGAGAGCTGACCACGGCAGAGCCATGAGGTTGTCATGAAATCAGGAAGGGGATGGGAGGATGAGGCTCTTATCCTGGAAAAACTGTTTTCAGTCAAGAACAGCTTTTTTTTCCCAGTAATCCCGGTTTAATCCTGCTTCCGTGAGCCTGAACCATTCCATGGAGCTGTATCCTGGACTGTGAGGAAGCTGAAGCACTCTCCAGTTGCTGTGTGGCCATAGTTTAGCTGCTGCTTTGCCATGTGCTGGTGTTGCCGTGTCCCAAGGCAGGCAGCAGCATTGTCACAATACCCCAGTGCTCCTGGGGCACGGGCTCTGTCTGCCCTGCTGCTCTGAGGGTGACACAGAAAGGGGAAAGCTGCTCTCAGCAGCACCTCAGACAGGAGCAGGAGCGCTGTCCCTGCTCTGCATTTCTCGTGGGCAGGATCTATCTTGTCCCCTTCATCTCAAAGTCATCCCTCCTTGTCCTGTCCCTCCCTGTCCTCGCAAAAAGCCCCTGTCCAACTCTCCAAGGGCCCCCATTAGCTGCTGGAAATGGAGGTCTTTCTCTGGAAAAAGGCACTGTGATGCTCTGCGTGCCTCTTTAAAGCACCCCCAAAGGCAGCCTAGGAGTACAGCATGGTCTGAGGAACCAAGAGGGCCAAGTGGCAGGACAGGCTACGGGAAAGGGCTGGTCTCTGCAGCTGGATTTTCCCCAGGGAGCTTTAAAGACAGGCACAAACAGCAGCTAAAAATAATCCTCCTGTTTGGTGGGAGCAAGGTGCCCCTCAGCTGGGTATTTTAACACTCCTGGAAATAGGGTGCCTGGAGGGACCCACACGTGCTGGAAGAGGCATAATGAAGTGTTTGTAGGGAGCCTGACCTTGTCAAAAGGAAAATAATTCTTTCCCAAGCCGTGAGGTTTTACACTTTGTTTGTCTAATATGAAAATAACTTCTCTGACCTTACTTTTCAGTGAGCTGGGAGTGCCAGGTTCTGTTCGTGGCCAGAGGGAAACTCTGCAGACACCTCAAAATAAACAAAGAAAACCTCTCTGTCACAGAGCAGGTCATTTATCCCTGTTTCCAGGGGTGTATTTGGATAAACCCAGCCTGCTGGCACCTCTGGCTGCCCTTCTCACAGGTGCAGTGGCAGGTGGGGAGAGCAGGAGCTGGCAGGAAAAGCTGCTTTCATTTTTCTTTCCTGCAGAGCCCTGCTCAGCATGCCTGGATTTATTCATGTTTGAGCAGGGAAATGGGGGATTTCCCCAGGCCAAGGTCAGGTTGGGGATGCTCCTCCTGATGCAAAGTGTGTGGGAGCTTCATCCTCCTTCCTCCAAAGCCTCTCTTGCCTCCTCCATCCCCCGTGAGGGTGGAAGTGATGCCAGTGGAGTCACGGAATCACGGGGCGGGTTGGGTTGCAGGGACACCTTCCACAGTCCCAGGGTGCCCCAAGCCCCATCCAGCCTGGCCTTGGGCACTTCAAGGGATCTGGGAACAGCCACAGCTTTGCTGGGCAAAAATCTTCCATGCAGAAAAATCTCATTGCAAAAACATGAGCTGCAACGAGTGGCTGAGTTCTTTAAGGAATCATCCAGGAAAATCCAAGTGTGGGGGGGGATTTTGCAAGCTTCGTTTGTTTCTCCTTGGCAGGATGCTGGGGCAGGGCTGAGCGGCCAGCCTGTGTTACTGCACCTTCCAGCTCCAGCTTGACAAAGTTCTGCTGTGAGAATGCCAAAATCCCCTGTGGCAGGGGCACAGCATCCTCCTCAGCGCTTGGGCATCTCTGATGGTGCAGCCAGCACGGTTCCAGCAGCATTCCTGCTTTTCCTTCTGCCCCTGCTTTCCTTTATCCCGGAGGAATGTATTTCCTGATCCTTTCAGGCAGTAGAAAAACCATACCAGGGCCAAGGCAGCACAGGGAGAGGAGCTTTCCCACCTCTGAAGGCTTTGCTCCACGTGCAGGCAGCTGCTGCTCCTGAGCCAGCACGGAAACGTCCCCTGCAAGGGTCACACAGAGAGACGTCCCAGACTGGGGATTTGGGGGGAGCTGGGGCTTTGTCTGGACGTGCAGTTTGTTGACTCTCAGAAGTACAAACAGCTGGAAGCTGAGCAAGCCACAGTCAGGAACAGCTTGAAAGTATTTTTGGAAAATGCTGCAGTTTCAGGGCAGAGAGAAGAGCCTCTGTAACGCAATCGAAAAGTGAAAGGGAGACGGATTTTATCTTTGCATTTGAAAAATGTATGAAAGCCTGACCTCCAGCAATACAAAACAGGAAAGGAGTTGCATTGCTTTTGCCCTCAGAAAGGGCACGTGGCACCCACAGCACAGACACTGTGACCTCGCTGCTGTTTAATGACCACTCTCAGTTTCAGAGCAAAGGAGGTGTTTGCAGCCCAAGAGCTGCCCGTTTCCTTCTGTCCATGCCGGGTCTCTAATTGCTGTTGAACGAGCTCATTTGTGCAGCTCAGGCTGGTGCCGGGAGCTGCGGCTGAGCTGCTGGGGGTGCACCTTCCATGCCCGAGCCCTCCAGGGCTGGGGACTCCACCACCTCCTGGTTTAGGAAGTGACAAATACTTTGCCTCTATCCCAGACCCCTCCTTGTGTCCTTCCTGGATTGCCCACACACGGAGGTAAAAGAAGCTCTGGGGCAGAACACCGTCCCCCTGAGGGTATCCAGCTTTCCCCGCAAAACTTTGCACCTCCTGAATTTGTGTGAGCTGAGCACACGGCGTGCTGTGCCTGGGCAATGGCACAGCTGGATGCTGATGAAGTGTGATCCACCACTGTCGGGAAAGGTGGGAAAACTGCTCTGCAGCGTGGGAACTGTCTGGATGCTGTCAGCCCCACTGGAAACACGGAGGTGTGGGCAGGGAGCAGCAGCTGGACACGGCCAGGGATGGCCAAGGCCAGCATCATCATGGTCTGGGAGAGCAGAGGTGAGGGCAGGGGAAGCGGTGGCATGACGCGTGCAGTGACAGCCTCTGGTGTCTCCCCAGGTGGTGAGAGCGAAGGACAGAGGCAGCAAGAAGAGGCAGAACGTGCTCAGCCAGCTCAGGCCAAGATCCCAGCACACGGAGAGCCTCTCCCTGTCGGAGTTCACCAGACGTAAGTGTGGACTGCCCTGATCCCACACACACACACGCAAGGAACAGGCATGGCCCCTGTGCTCAGCCCAGCTCCTGGATCAGCCCTTGAGATGCTCCTCAGGGTTGGGTTTAACCCCTCTGCTCCCAGCAGATGTGCTTGAGCCTGCCCACACTGCCCAGCTCCAGCTCATGCCAACCAAAGCACCTGGCCTTGGTCACTCTGGGTGCCTTCCCTCAGGTGTCCAAGGCCAGGCTGGACAGGGCTTGGAGCAATCTGGGATAGTGGAAGGTGTCCCTGTAACTGAGTCTGAGCACTTACAATCCAGAGGGAGATTTGAATCCAGTGCAATTAAATTGTTTGGAAATGAGTGGGGCTCTTTGTGCTGAAGGGGATCAGCTGGGCTTTAGTCTGTGGAGGCATCTGCTAATGGTTGGGATGTTTGGGTTTTTTAAACACTCTGCACTTTGGCAGCCACTTAGCAACTAAGTGGCCCTCTGAAGTCACTCCGTGACAGTTTCCACCATATTTCCCAAATATTATTCCATTAATTTGTTGGAAATTCGCTGTGTTCTGAAGGTCAGCGCAGGGCAGGCACAGCCAGGCAGGCGTGGGCAGGTTTTCCTCCCGCTGCTGGCAGCGTTTGCTCGTCAGCCTAGTGCTCAATTAGAGGAGGCAGCCGGGGGTTTCTTCCCGCCCTGACCTCGTGGCACTGTCATTTAGAAACCTGTGTGATGGAAGCAGCTGCGTGGGAACAGATTGATAGTGCTCAGATGGGATTTTCACACCAACACTCTGCTCCGTGCCTCCGAAACACGAATCAAAATGAGCTCCCAGCTCCCCGGGTGCAGAGAGGAGGAAATATCTTACCCTGCTCCAGCTGCAGCTTTGGTTCAGGGCTGGAATCAGTGTTGCTGTGTCAGGGCTGTGCTAATAAATTCTTTATTTCTGAGAATTTATCCCCCAAAGCCCAGTTCTAAAATAAATGATGTGTCTGGTTTATGTCAGGAGAGCAATCTTACTGAAATCACCAGGATCTCTAATACAAAACTCTTTTTAGAGGCAGGGACGGAGTGGCAGCTTCTGTGTGATGATTAGATGGGACAATATGGGTGAAGCCTAAAGACTTCAGGGCTGGCTCATCTGCAAGTCACTGGAAAGATAATTTCCTTCCCATTTCATCACTCTCCTGCTAGTTTTGTTTCCTCTCTCTGTTTCTCTTTTTACTGTTATTTTCTACATGATAACTTGTGAAAGCAGCATTTGAGGATGAGGTTCTCCAGCCTGAATCTCCTTGGCAGTGTCCAAGGCCAGGTTGGATGGGGCTGGGAGCACCGTGGGACAGTGGGAGCTGTCCCTAAGGTCCTTTCCCACCCAAACCATTCCATGATTCTGGTGAAGGAAACGCCTTTTGCCGTGTGTCCCGTTGCTCTGGGGATAGCCAGAGAGCAAAATCACTCTTGTGGCAATTGCTGCTGTGTCCTGGGAGCAGAACAAGGGTGGGCTGGGGCCCATCCCTCAGGGGCAGGGTGTGAGGGGCAGCGTGCAGAGCCCTGGGGGCTCTGCCTCGGGCAGGAAGGGCTTTGCCAGCCCCAGCAGCAGGAACAGGATGGGGCTGTGTGCAGGGTGAGGGCTCAGGCATCATCTGGGGATGCTCTGAGGTCACTCTGAGGTCTCAGGAAGCACTGAGGTCACTCACCCAGGAGGGAGCTGGCTCCTCTGTCTGGACTCACTCAGCGCTGGGCAGCCAGGGCCGCCGGGGAGGGATCTTGGCTCTGGCACAGTTGCTCTGCCTGACACTGCCTTGCACCCCGCTCCTCATACTCACAAATTCCTCCTTCTGCAGGCATCAGATCTTCCTGCAGTAATGATAAAAAGTAGGGTTTAGCTTGCCTGAAGTCATTTCCATTGCTAATTTCCAGGCTTCTGTTGAAAACACCTGGGACGATGTGCAGATTCTGCTGCACATACTGGGAATTAGCCCATTAAAGGTGATCTTCAAAGCAATTGGATCGCTGCACTCATGTCTTGTGACTCGTTTGTTTCTCTTATGGTCCCTAAAGGCAGTTTCAAGGATATTTTTTGTGTATTATTTTAAAGTTTCCACTTGTTTTTCCTGTCTGCCCAGCTTCCTCCCTGGAGGATCCCGTTAGTGCTGAGGTGGGGATTGCAGAGGATGGAAATCTTGCTGCTCCCACCATGAAGTGGGGACCTGCTCAGCTTTTTACCTCTGATCTGAGGTGGCAGAAGGGGTGCTGTTTGATTAAAAAGACCAGAGACCTCCAGGGAAAAGGACTCTTTGGTGGAAGATTCCCACATAAGGCTGGATGGGCTCTCAGGAGATTTTTCAGCAAGCAAGCTGAGGTTTCCTCTCTGCAATGTGGCTGACAAACTCCAGGAATGCCTTTCAAAACTCAGGACTTTTAGTGGTACTTAAGAGCAAAACTATCTCCCCTCTTGGGGTCTTTTTTCCTCTCCACGGACTGCCAGCCTCCAGAGGGTCAGCATTCCAGGGTCCCTGACCCTGCTCTGTGTGCTTGGACCCCTCTAAGGACAGGCTTTTGCAGCTCCCTAAGACTTTTGGCTGCTTGCCTGAGCTGAGGGCAGAGCGCTGAGCTGGAAAGGCGATGCTGCCATCAAGGGGAGTTTTGCCTTTGGCCGTGGAGGACCCCACAGCACCCACACGGGCTCCTTTTGCTCTTCGCAGGACATTTAGGACAGCCAAAATCCATCCCCACCCGAGGACAGCTCCCAGACAAGCCCCAGGGAGATGTCCCAGCCACAGCGCCGCTGTGCTGGAGCAGATAGAAAGATTGTCCCGGTTGTTTGTCAGCTGCTGAGAATTAACACCATTAATTTATGGCAGCCCTTCGCATTAATCCTCGCTGTTAATTCCTTATCTCTGCTCCAGCATATTGGCTGCCCAAGCCCTCATCTGGGAAACTCATCAGCAGTTTGTTTGGAGGTTGCCCTTTGCGTGCCAGAGCAGGGGGAGAGCAGCAGCAGCAGCAGGAGCAGAAAGTGGCTTTGGGATGTGCAGGAAGGGGACATCACCCCAGGAGGGACAGTGGCAGCTCCCAGCTGGCACATGGGCCCCTGTGCTGAGCAGGCTGCAGACCTCTCCTGCTCAGGGGTTCAGCCTAGGGCAGTTTGCTGGAGTGTTTCTTGCCTGTAATCAAAAAACCCATTTTTCATGATTGAAACAAAAAGGACGCTGAAATTGCAACCGCAGCAAACAAATAAATTAACTTTTAATGACTTCCCATCTACTTCTGTATTTGTTTTAGCAGAAGGTCTGCCAGAAAGCTTCAGGGAAAGGGGTGCAATGAGACGAGCATTTGCAGTCCCTTCAACCCAAACTCTTCTGTGACTCCCTGATGAACGTTTTGCTGTAGCCCTGCTCCCCATGAACAGGTGCCCCGTTGTCCTTTCAGGTTTCCCTGTGGTGCTGCTGAGGAACCTGCGGCACCCCGTGTACCTGCTGGTGGTGCTGGCTCAGGTCAACATCTCTGCCATGGTTGCTGGATTAGCAACCTTCATGGGCAAGTTCCTGGAGAGACAATTCTCCCTCACAGCGTCCCTGGCCAACATGATCATTGGTAAGTGTTGCTGAGCTCTTGCCTCCTTAGAAAATAATCTAGAAATTAGGAAGAGTTCCTCTGGAGTAAAGCCTTCTCAGAAACAGTTGGAGAGTTCAGAGGTCCTGCCACAGCAGTGTTTAAAACACGCTTTTGAACAAACAGCACCTCGGGGAAAGAGGCCTCTGAGGTCTGCAACAGATCAATCAGAATAAAGTGAGCAGAGCAGACTGGCAGAGCCCAGGGCTGAATGCAGGCAGGGAGGTTAAATGCTGAAGCTGAGCTGTTCCCAGCCTTGATTTACCCTCTGCATTCAAGTCAGCACCGTGTTCCACTGATGAATTTCTCTAGCCTTTGTTCTCACTACTGAGTCTTGCCTGGCCTTTCTCTTTCAGATCAAAAAGTTTTCTGTAGCTGGAAATTCCTTCCTTGCGTGGGTGCTTATGGGCTGAAAGCAACCCCCCCATTGATTCTGAGCTGAATTAAACAGTTTGCATGTCTCAGCTGAAATTTGGTCTCCCTCCAAAAAATGGGGAGTTTTATATAAATGAGTTTTACAAGGGTGACCACAGAAATGGGCACAATCCTGTGCTGCACAGAAATTAAACATCCTCCCCAGGCTTATGTGGTGTTTCTTCCTGTTGACACTGAAAAAAATCACATTTTGCTGGGTGAAGCACAGCTTTCCACTGCTCCTGACACTTTCCATCCACGGATACACAAGGCAAGCCAGTTTGCCTTGGGATCCTGCTGCTTTTGAAAAGCAGCTTTTTCATAGCATTATTCCACCAGGTCCCTGCAAAAACCTTGCTCCCTTCTCCATCACCTGTGATGAAAAATAGGAACCCAAAGCAAATCCTCTGGGCCTTTGCTGTGAGAAGGGACTGATAGAGATCAGAGCGGGAAAACGTGGTACAGTGATAGGACAAGGGGGAATGGCTTTAGGTGTTAGGAGGGAATCCTCCCCTGGGAGGGTGTGAGATCCTGGCACAGGGAGCCCAGAGCAGCTGTGGCTGCCCCTGGATCCCTGGCAGTGCCCAAGGCCAGGCTGGACAGGGCTGGGAGCAGCCTGGGATGGTGGAAGGGACTGGAACTGGGGGATGTTTGAGGTCGCTCTCAAGCCAAGCCAGCCCACTCCGTGGCTCCCTGATTCCATGCGCCGCCTCTCCCCAGGTGCCGTGAACATCCCCGGGGCCATGGTGGGGATCGTGGTGGGCGGTGCCATCCTGAAGCGGTTCCAGATGTCGCTGAGGCAGTGCAGCGCCCTGTGTGTGCTGGGCATGCTGCTCTGCCTGCTCACCGCCTTCCCCCTGCTCTTCCTGGGCTGCCCCACGCAGAAGGTGGCGGGTGTCACCTACTGGGACAGGTACCACAGCTCTGGGCTGGGCACGGGGGGCATTCCCGGGTTGGGGGCACACCCAGCCACAGGCACTCTCCTCGGGGTGAGGGTGGGAGCCAGGCAGAATGCCCAGAAATGGGTTTGTTCCCTCAGGAGAAGCAGCTAAGGGACACAAAGTAAGAGATTCCTGTGGATAAACACCGAGCCTGCTGTGTCCTCAGTTCAGGGCAGGAAATGCATGGCCTAGCCTTCGTGATTTATCCCACACATGGTGGAGCCATTTCAGCTTTATCTCCTTTGGGTTAAAACCTTTCTAACAGGAGATTTTTTATAAGAGTTCCACCAGTGAGATTTCCTACTGAGGAGTAAGTGTGGAACCCAAAGTAAACACGTTTTTGGCACAAAGAGCACAAGTTCTCATCTTGGAAGGCGTGGTGGATGAACAATTCAGACAGGGACCAGCCCTGAGATCACACCATCCAATCTGTGGCAGCTGAATGTGGGCAGGACCTTCTTGTGTGCCCTCAAGGCTTGATCCAGGTCTCTGAATTCCCCCCTGTGCAGGGTCCCAGCCCTCAGGGAGAATCTCCCTCCCTCCATCCCACAGCGTGGTGTTGCAAGAACCCCAAAGCCCAGGTTTGGGACCAAGTATGAAGGAAGTGGGTGGCTCCCGTGCCCATTTGTGGTTGGGATGCTTTGCCCAGGCAGAGCAAAGGTTTGGGGTGAGGGTGGAATTCCCGTGGCTCCTCAGCGCCACGTGGGGAAGGGTTCGTTGTGCAATCCGGTGGGTTTTTAGCCATCTCAGCACCCAGGCAGTTGTTTTTCTCTGTAAGATGGATGCTGGTGGTGCTGCAGAGCTGGCACTAACACTTTGCACGTGCTCAGCTCGGGGTTGGGGCACCACGACACGGAGTGCAGCGCGCAGTGCCGCTGTCCTGAGAAGGGCTTCAACCCCGTGTGTGGCTCGGACGGCGTGGAGTACACATCCCCCTGCTCTGCCGGCTGCAGCAGCGTCAACATCCACCCCGACAGCTCCGTCCTGGTGAGTCACGATTCTCTCCTCCAGCCCTTGCTTTCTCGAAATTTTACGCTTTTCTTACCCTTCTCAGCCATCTCTGCCAGTACAGACACCTGTGGCGCTCATTGCCTACTGCCTTCCTGGCCCAGAGTTTCCAGGAACCCTCCCAGCCTGCAGGAAACCCTGCAGTTGTGCGCCCAGCTTTGCTGCAGCCCTTCCAGAGGGCGCCGTGTAAGAGTGGATGTAGGAACCAGGTTTTGGGAGACCCTGAGCTGCCCCTGCCTCTGGGATCAGCCTTCTGCAAACTGCCACCCCTTCTGGCAACTAAAAAAATCATACTCCCTTTATTTAAAGGTCTCTTCAATCAAACAAACAAACAAACAAAAAAAAAAAAAAAGCCAGGGGTTTCTTGTTAAGAAAAGAGAGAATTGTGACTAAAAAAAAAAATAGAGAAAAGGAAAAATTCCTCATCCACCACCCCAGGGCATCTTTTCTTTGCTCTAAGGCTCTGCTAGTTATTTATGAGCCTCTCTCAAAGATGAGGTTGATTTACCACTGCCCTGAGCTCAGGCTCTGGCTGCAGTTTCTGCTCTGCCCTGGACACAGCCCTGGATGAAGGGGCTCACAGCAGGACACAGGTGGCAGAGCCACCCTCCCAGCCAGGAATTCCTTCCCAATATCCCATCCATCCCTGCCCTCTAGCAGTGGAAGCCATTCCCTGTGTCCTGTCCCTCTATTCCTTGTCCCCAGTCCCTCTCCAGCTCTCCTAGAGCACTGGACGGGGCCTTGAGGTACTGCGTGCTAATTACTAATTACTGCTAATTATTTCCAGACAAGTCTTACCCCCTCTCCTTCACTCTGGCAGCATTCCCTTCCACCTGCACATCCCTGGGCGCACGAGCAGCCTCTGGATGTTGTCTCCTCTTTGCAGAACTACACCAGGTGCAGCTGCATCACGGGACCGGGGCCCGCGGGCTTCGCCAGGCCGGGCACCTGCGGCTCCGGCTGCTCCCACCTCTTCGTGCCCTTCGTGGTCCTGTCCTGCCTGGCAGGGATCCTGGCCAGCACGTCCCACACGCCGTCCTTCATGCTCATCCTGAGGTGGGGACACCTTGGGCACAGTCCTGGGCACCCACAGAGGGCTGCCAGAGGGGATGTTTGCTTCAGGAGGAAGGATTTCTTCAGCTGCAGGGCTGGGGATTAAATCAGCCCTGACGGGGGTTAAGCCAGGCCTGGTTTGCTCCTCAGGGTTTGTTCCTGCACTCTGGGGTTAAACCAGGCCTGGTTTGCACCTCAGGGNACTCTGGGGTTAAACTGGGCCTGGTTTGCTCCTCAGGGTTTGTTCCTGCAGTCTGGGGTTAAGCCATGCCTGGTTTGCTCCTCAGGGTTTGTTCCTGCAGTCTGGGGTTAAGCCATGCCTGGTTTTCCCCTCAGGGTTTGTTCCTGCACTCTGGGGTTAAGCCAGGCCTGGTTTGCACCTCAGGGTTTGTTCCTGCAGTCTGGGGTTAAGCCAGGCCTGGTTTGCTCCTCAGGGTTTGTTCCTGCCTGGGCTTTACCTCAGCACAAGGTGCCCCATTAACTCAGCAGTAATTCAGCAAGGCAGCTCTTGGGCTCTTCCTAAGGCAGCTCTGTGTGAAATTAAGTTTAATTACCTTCCTTAGTTCGAAAGCAGCCTCCTCTCCCAGTGCAGAGAGGCAATTAGGGGCCCTAATTGCCTGTGGGGTGGCAGCAGGATGGAGCCAGCCTAGATGAGAGCCCAGGTTGGGCCCCACGATGGGTGAAGCTGAGGCAGAAGGGAAAGCCATGGGAGAATCTCTGGTTTAATTTATAATTGATACTTCCAAGCTCTGCCTGGGTCTGGCAGGATTTTCAGGCCAAGAAAAGGCTGTGGTCAGTGTTTAGCCCTAATGAAGGAACTCTCATCAGCTTTGGTGATGTAAATGGCAACTCCTTGGGACCCCTGGTGGCTGGGATGAAGGACAGGTGTGTGGGTGAGGTGCTGTGCCAGGGAGGGAAGCATCCATCCAGGTGGGATTGCCAGAAGGCGTGTGTTCTGTTTTGTTTTTCAGGAGCATCCAGCCTGAAGACAAATCATTCGCTGTTGGGATACAGTTCATGCTTCTGAGAGTTTTAGGTAAATTGAAATGTGTTAAAATACCATCCTGGAAAATAATGGCAGCTCTTGGAGAGGGCTTTCCCGAGGCAGGGCACAATGCTGCCCTGCAGGGTCTGGGGGTGCATGCGGTGGGGATGAGACGAGGCAGCTCCGAGGGCTCCATCTCTGTGTGTGAACAAAGGAGGGCTGGGAATTACTCCAGGTCCAGGAGCTCAGGCTGTGTGCACACACTGCTCTGTTCACCTCCAGCATAGCAGGAGGACTCCAAATCTGATCCCATGGCCCCACCAGTTATTTTTCCAAGGGGGAAAATTCATGTTGCCCCTGAGGCCCCCCAGGACAGCAGCCATGGGAAGGAGCAATAAATGCTCAGGGCACAGAGGAGGTGAGCACGGACCAGGCTGCCCAGGGTCAGGAATGGAGTCAGGGGTGGTGGTGGAGTCCCTGTCAGTGAAATGCTCAGGAGGTGCCAGGCTGTGGCACTCATGTGGGGCCGTGGTTTGAGCTGTGGCACTCATCTGGGGCCGTGTTTTTGGGGTGGCACGGCTGGGCTGGGCTGACCCCGTCTGTGTTCCAGCGTGGATGCCGGGCCCGGTGCTGTACGGCAGCGCCATCGACACCACCTGCCTGCTGTGGGAGAGGCGGTGCGAGCGCAGGGCAGCCTGCAGATACTACGACAACACCCTCTTCAGACAGAGGTAGGGATGGACAGTGGCACTGGGGGGACACGGGGACACTCCCCAGGCCAGGCCCCGCCAGGACCGTGCAGGCCAGAGACCAGAGGGTCGCTCCCAGGACAAGTCCCGGCACCGCGGCAGACACAATCCCTGGAACAGCCCCAGGGGAGGAGCGCTTGGGAGGAGTGTCGGGTGCTCGGAGCACTCGGAACGTTCCCGCTGTGCCCTGAGCCGCTGTGTTTGCACCCCACAGGTATCTGGGGCTGCAGTTCTTCTTCGAGGTGGGTGCGTTCCTGTGCTTCGGGGCCGTGTATCTGATCCTCAGCAAGCAGGAGAGGGAAGCCAGCCAAGCAGAGGAGGCAAAGGCGGGGCCGGAGAAGGAGAAACTGGCGGGAAACTCCACAAAGAGCCCGGAATCCAAAGTGTGACACCGAAAAGGCGACTTGTGATCCGCTCTGGGGAGGTGGAGCCACGAGAACCAGCCCACACCGGAGCCGTGCAGGGTGGATGCTTGGGGCGATGGAGCCTGGGGCTGCTTCCTGATCTCCCAGGTGGGATGAACTCTTCCTGCAGTGCTGTGGATCCATCCATGCGTTGTTCTCCACCTCAGGGCTGCAGCTTGTTCCTTCACACACTTGAGCCCGCGGACTCTGCAGCCTCCTGGATTTGTGTCCTTCAAAGCAGTTTTTCCTGCTGACTGTCTCAGTGATGCCATAACCATAAACCTCAGGGGTTTTATGGTGTGGGGTTTTTTTTTTTTAAATAAATCGTTTTTAAGAAATGGTTTTGTACTGAACCCATAGATCCCTGTGACTGATAATTATAATTCTTATTTATTGTGTTATCAGCACTTATCAGTGCTTTCACAGGAGCTCACTGAAGCATGTGGGAGTTCAGGTGCATTCCTGGTTTGCAGACAAGGGCAGAATTTTTCCCAGGGTTGCAGGATCAGAGAACGAGGTTGGAGCCCTCTCCAGACTGGGTAGAGCTTGTGGCTGGACCATCTGAGCCCAGCACCAGCCAGCCCTGGGCTCCCTGAAGTGGGTTCTGTCTGTAATTATGGGGTGGATGTCCAGCCTGGTGCTATTTTGGCTCAGCTGCCTCTATTTCCTGCATTCTTCCCATCCTGGGGCTCCTTCCCACCCAGGAGTGAATTGTGTTGCTCCTACCACCAGCGAGCAGCCACAACCATTGGGTGACTTTGTCGTTTTTGGCTCCAGCGTGGAATTTAGCAGAGAAAACAAAACTTGTGAGTTCAACCCAAGTATGCAGAAAGGAAATACACAGAGGGGAAAATTCATTCCCTCCTCCCACCCTGGCAGATATCCTCTGGGAAGGGCTGGGTGTGCAGAGAAGTGAAGGGAGCAGGCCTGTAGTGAAATGACTGAATTTAGCTATTTCCCCAAACTGTTTTTCCAGCCATTCTGAGGGACCCAGTCACCGACCGAGAGGCTGATTGGAATTTTTCAGGGCTGTGGCACTCAGTTTTTTTTTCCTATTTTTGTGCAGTGCCTTGTGTTCACTGAGTTGAGAGTTTACAGCCGTGTTCAGGGGACCAAGAAGTGATGTCTGGCTGCAGAGAAGGTTCTAGAAGGCAGAGGTGTGCATGGATGTTGCAGGGATGTAGGTGGAGCCCTCCGAGGAAGGACGAGTAGCATTTGCTGCCCATGACCTTTAAAAAGCCAAAACAGGGAGAGCTTTGCACTGTCCTCTTTTCCAAGCCATGGCCAGGCAGCGTGTGTGGCTGAAGCAGCAGGAGGGGAATGGGAATGAGGATCTTTGGGCAGGAGGAGGGAAGAGCCACCCCCGATGCCCACAGTGGTGGTTCCAGCTCCTGGCAGCCCAGGAATCTGCAGAGAAGAAGGTTCTTTCCTGGCTGAGCATGAGCCTCGGTTCACAGGCGCTTTCCTGCCGCGCTCAGCTAAATCCCAACTCGCTCCAGGGGACTTTCCACACCACAACAAACAAACAACAGCACAGTTTGCTCCATATGGCAGGAAAAGTGGGGAGCTGTGATGTGCTTTGCCAGGAATCTGCCACGGATTTGATTCTTTGCCCGTGGAAGTGTCCAAGCCCGGGCTGGACGGGACTTGGAGCAGCCTGGGGTCGTGGAAGGAGTCCTTGCCCATGGCAGGGGGTGGAATGGGATGATCTTTGAGGCCTTCCCAACCAAAACCATTCAGTGATTCCATGGTTCTCTCCCCCATCCCACTGTGCAGCCTTTCTGAAAGCCCCTCAAGCCACTGCAAGCAGTGGTTCCATTTACAGAAAGGAGGGGGGGAAAGGGATAATTAAACCCTTCCTCAAAATGAACAGGCAGTTTAATTGCCTGTGGGGCTGCTGCAGGTGGCAGGCAGGCTGCACATCCCTCTCCTGCCAGGCTGGGATCCTGATGGATGCACAAGGGGCCTGCAGGATGGCCTGGCCGGCTCACTCCTGTCCCCTTCTCACTGCTGGGCTCGGGGCTGCACTCAGTTCTGCTGCTCAGTTGCTTTTCCACTTGCAGGACTCTATCACATCACGGGAAGGTCTGGCTCGGGCAATGCACAAGCTGGCACAGCCTGAATTCTTCCTTCCCCCTCCAGCAGAGGACAGATCCCCGTGGATAAGCATCCAAGGCATTGCAAACTGTATCTTAGCCCTCGGCCTGTTACTCTGCCTTTGCTCTGGTGATTTCCATCCATTCGGGCTGGGGCTTCTGCAAAGAGAAGCACACCCACATTTCCCCATCCCCTCCTCTCTACGCTCCGTGAGAGCGCGGTTGAAAGGTGTGGGGATCTCCTTTGCCCCGGGAGACCCCACAATATGTAGAAAAGTCCAGGTTTGCAGCCCGTGCTGCTGAAGGAGT
>VXBU01006813.1:234281-246468 GCA_013400315.1 Bombycilla garrulus | reverse complement strand
CCAAAGGCATCATAGGAACCCCCTGGGTTCCAACAGAAAGGGACTGACTTGGCAGGGAAGATGAAAGAGAGGTGGTTCAGAAAGGCTGCTCCCACCTCCCGTCAGCAGGGAGGGAGATGAAACCCAGGGACTGTGAAAGGGTTGGCAGCAGCGAGGAGCAGCAGGAGGAGTGTTTGATGCAGAGCAAGGGGCCGGCAGGTAGGAGGGCTGCAGAGGAAGGGGTAGCAGCAGCAAAATCCACCCTGTGCCGTTGGCCAGGTTCTCCCCAGAGGAGAGAACGGCCTAAAACAGAATTTACAGAGCACTGAAGGGTACAGCTTGGGCACCGGCCAGGAATTGCATTGGGGAGGTTAACAGGAGCTAATCCAGCTGGGCCTGAACTCCATGGACTTCCTGGAACTGGATGTTTTCATGTAGCACTTTGTGGTACCGGGGGTCACAGACCTGGAGGCAGAACGGTGCCTTTAAGGCTGGTGAGAATTGCGCAGGGTCAAGAGAAGGAATTAAAACTGGAGGGAAGGACCCAAAGCACTTAAAGAGCTCTTAAAGAGCCAAGAGTTGCTTTAGAGCCGAGCACAGTTCCCATTCCTCTGGAAAGGGAGCAAAGCTGAAGCTTTTAAATCACCCCTGGTGTGTTCAGGTCAGCCAGATCTCTCCCTGGAGTGCTCCTGGCCACTGCTGCAGTCAAACCCAAAAGGTTTCCCCTGGTTTGCTGCTGCTGCTGTTACAGAGCAGGTTTTCCAGCACAGGGGATAAGGATGGCCCCAGGTGGGTTCCAGTGGCTGTTTGAAACGAAATAAATTCAATAAATGAATTCAAAACCCACTGAATGTTTCTCTTAAAACTCACTTGAGCTGCCTCCGGCAACCTGAAATCTGTTCCCATAAAATGTTCTCTGAGGAGACACGGTTTGTAGCCAAGAGGGAAGGAACTGCTGTGCCTGGGACTGAGGCGGGGCTGTGGATGGAATCCAGTCCCCAGGCTGGGGAAGAGGAAGGCAAATAACCCGAAGATGTTACACTGAAGCTCAGGAAAATCTGGGAAGTTGGCAGAGGGATACTGAAAAGATGAGCCAAGGAATCACTGAAATGCTACCAATTAAAACCACAATTCCCAGAAACTGGAGGTTTCCAGGGATCTCAGAAGGGGAAAAGAGCAGATCCAGACCCAGCTCAGTACTGATCCCTGGAAAATGCTGAAGGAGTGACTCACCCACGTGCAGTCACTCGGACAAGGATGTCATGGATTGTCTCACACAGATCACTTCAAACATTTCGTTTCTCCTTCAGGCAGGCAGCTGTCCCACCTGGAGAAGCTGTGCTACCTCCTGACTGAAGGGAGGATTCTGACCCTGTCCCACCTCGTTCCCATAAACCAATTATCAGCCAGATGGAATTATGCCGAGAGGAGAAAACAAGGAGAGAAAAAACAGGCTTAATTGGAAGGCTTCAGCTCCAGGAGCTGCAGGTAGTTTGCTGCCTACCCAAAAGGATTTATCTACAAGAATCTCACCAGGGTCTGTCCTGTCTCTAGGACTAATCAATATTTTAATTAATTTCTTGGACGATGAGAGAAACAGGAGCTAATAAAATTTCTGCTTACGGTCGCGAGCGCTGCAGACAGCAGGAATGGAATCCAAATCACTCACAGCAGATTGCAGAAATGGACAATACTGGGATTTAACATCAAAACAGTGGTGCAGGGGAAGGAGGGCTGGGGTGCAAAGTTTGCCCTGAGAGAAAGGGGATGTGGCACCAGCTCATAATGGAGCAGAAGTTTTCAGCTCATATCATCCTTTTAAATTAAATTGGCATTCACCACAATTCACTGGCTGTCCTGTGAGGGGAAGATACAACCCCTTGCACTTGGAGGCATAAAATTATCTCCCCGTGCTGCTGAACTGAATAAGTTTCCCTGCTTATTGCCAAGTGCATCTCTCGAAGGTCCAGGCAAACAGAGCGGAGTAAATCAGGAATTATCTCCTGTGCTTAGAGACAGGTTGAGTAATGATTACTCCTGAAATATGGAATTCATCTCTGAGACTTAATGGACTTGCAGTGGAGTTGTGCAGGAGCCGGTTGCTGAAGGCTCTGGAATGATGGTGGCGAGGGAAGAGCATCCTTTATCCTGCAGATGTGATAAGAGCTGGCGCTGCTCCCTGAGCCCCTTCCCAGCCTCAGCCCAGCCTCAGCCCCATCTGCTGCTTCAGGGTGCTGAAGGACAGAGGTGCTTTGAAGACAGCGCTGGTAAAGGCTGCCAGAACACTTCCATCCCTCTCCCCTCGCTTTTCAAGTTCGAATGCCATTTGCTAAAGAGACCAGAACCTGAGATGGTTCCATGCTGTGCGCACTGGTAGGAATTTCTGAAAAAATAACTTTCCCTGGATAAACTTGAATTGAATTCTTCTCGCTCTCACACCTGCTGTTGGAAAAGGCTTCCCTTTCACCCTCCCCATCTCCTGGAAACACTGGGGAAAGCTCCATTCCCAGCATGCCTGATGGGCTACAGCCCCCACAGCCCCGAGACAGCACAGATCCGTGCCCAGCCCCAGAGGAGGATGGCAGCAGCTCTGCCTGATTCACAAAAGCCAAAACAACCACGATTTTAGGGCAAAAGACACCAGCTACACGCCCCTTTCTATTTATTGCAAACAAAGAGGAATCAAAGAAAGATGGAAAGGCCCAGATATTCTGGAGGCCTTGCATCATTCCTGGGATGATCCTGAGCAGACTGAGACACACAGGCCTTGGCAATGGCAGACGTGTGGGTGGCACAGGGGGAGTGGGGGAAATCCAGGAGCAAGAGGCTGGAATTCAGCTGCACTAAAAGAAGTGTCACTTTCCCATCCCAAAGGTCTCACAACTGAATCTTGCTGCACGGGTCTCCTGCACGTGGAGCAGAAGGGGCACAGCCCTGCCTGTCCCCTTCAGCAGGGAGGTGACACCTCCAGCTGTCCCAGGTCTGAGCTGGGGCTCACCTGGCCCGAGGATGTTCAGGCACACGAGGGTTTCTCTGGGCCCTGGTGATATGGCAGGCAAGCCTGAAGGAAATCACAGCTTGCAGGAAACTGGAAAAAAAAAAAAAAACCACAAACTGCAGTTAACAGCTGGAATGTCGTTCCCTGAAGTCCCAGCTGCAAAGTTTCATGCATTTCTCATTCCTCAGGGGAGCCATTGTGGAAGATGTTCTGGGAACAGAGGATGCAGGAGTGAGTAGTGCCTAAAATAAAGCTGGGAGTCTGTGGGAGCTCAAGCTGGGTGTCTCTGCAGGGAAAAACATCCCAACAGGGCAAGCCTGATCTCCTGGGCATATGTGTGCATATTAATAATGAATATGGCAGGAGAAATAACTGAACATCAGCAAAGGCAGGAGTGAAACAAACAGAGGGAATGTGAAGTGGGAGCATCCACCTGCAGCTGCTGGAAGAGGCAGTTCAACAAAACTAAAATACAGCAGGTTGGTGGGGTAGCAGAGAGATAATCCCCATCACAGGACAATGGGTGACAACAAGCCTGGGCCCTGTTGGGGGGCAGGGCTGAGTGGGATACCGGGAAGGAATCCTTCCCTGTGAGGGAGGGGAGGCCCAGCACAGGCTGCCCAGAGAAGCTGTGGCTGCCCCTGGATCCCTGGCAGTGTCCCAGGCCTTGGCAGGGGTGGAACAAGGTGATATTTAAGGTCCCTTCCAGCCCAAGGCAGAATCTGTGATTCTGTTTTATGATTCTAAAACTCAGGCCCCTGGAAGGGATGGAGAACCACAGGATCGCAGGATCCCACCTCTCTGGACAACCTGGTGTCCCCACACCCTCACCACAGAAATTCTGCCTTGTTTCTAGTGGGGATCTCCCCTCCTTTAGCTCAAAACCACTACCCCGCTTTCCCCACTTTCCTTTTTTAGGTGCCAGCCCCTCCTCAGGGCACCGCTGGCGATCCCACGCTGTTCCAGGACGTTTCCCTGCTCCCTGCAGAGCAATTGGAGCCCTGCCCCGGTGCTCCCGGTCCCAAGAGGCTCCGCAGAAGCTGCCGAGGTCGGTGGGGACGGCAGCGGGCGCTGCAGGTTGCGCGCCTGTCACGGCAAGGATGGATGGGGCGAGCACCACTGATCTCCTGCAGGTGTATAAATCAAGCCAAGGAGAAATGGGAACCTTCAAGGGGACGCCAGGCAAGTCAGAGGAGAGTGGGGAATAGCAGCAATGTCACCGAGGTGGGTGGGGGAGCAGCCAGAGCCTGGTGGGCACAGGCTGCACAGGGTGGGGTGTCCCAGTGCCTGCATGGGGTGCAGAAACCTTTCGTGCTCTCCAGAACCTTCTTGCTCACCAGAACCTCGCCAGCTCTGGGGAAAGCTGCTACACCAGCCTGAAAAGGGTTTTTTGAGTGTGCCTTCTCCCCACTCTTCAGCCAGGCTCCTGGGGGCTTTGTCACACAGCGCTCAGCAAGCGGCCTCGGTGTCCTCACATTCCTCTGGCTGCTCAGAACCTCCTCGGGGCTGTGGTTTATCACAGAGAGAGCTCTGGGGCTTTAATTCTGAGATTAATAAGTGATGATTCCACTTGCGTGTTTCTCCTCCACAAAGGGAAGGAGCGAGGTGTAGGATTCCTGCTTTCTGAGGGGGAAAAATTAAAAAAAAAAAAAAATAAATAAAGAAGAAGAAATGAGATGCTTCTGTTGTGCCCTGCATGTCTGCTAGTGCTGGGAATCACCTCCTTCCCAATCACACAAAAACATCTCAGCTGGTGAGTTCAGTGAGCACCTGGGGCTGCTCCTGCCTGGGGGCAGCAGCTCTCTGCCATCCAGCTGCCTGCACTTCATCCCCCTCAGACTCTCCCAGACACAGCAATAATAAGTGAACTCAAAGTCCTGAAGCCAGGAATAAATCATGACATGGGTGACACTTGTAATTGAGAGTTTCTTAATTGCTGTGTTTGATTAAAGAGAGCTGCCGGCTTTGTGCATAAAAGGCAGAGACTCCAGAAGCTCGGGGTAGGAAGAAAAGAGGATAAGAAGATGATGGGAACAGAAAAACGCGAGATCAAGGAGAAGAAAGGCTCGGGAGAAATCTTGTTGGAGTACCAGAGATAAGGGAGACAAAAATAGAATGAGTGGTTTCACTTGTGACTACATCCATGTTTTTTTCTGCCCTTTTGGGGCAGAAATACAGGGATTTGCGCTCTCCTGGTGTGAAATGCGGCAGCTATTTAGCACCACAAAGCACCAAAGATAAAGGCAGCATATCAAAAAGAACTAAAACCGACTGGGAAATTGCTTTTTTTTTGTTGTTGTTGAAATAAGCACCAGGGAAATAGGAAAACCTTTCACTAGAACTTTGGTGGCTGCGCTGGCAGGAGGGCCATGCTCCAAAAAGCCAGGAGCTTCACCCTTGTGAGTCCCAGGTGTGTCTCCTGGGACACAGCTGGGACTCTTTCCATTATTTCCATTATTTTTCCAACTCAGATGACTTTTTTGTCTTTGCACGAACTCCTCAGCACTGACCTCATTGCCCCCAGGTGGAAGCTGGAGGTTTGGTGACACTGCAGGAATAAAAATACTCTGTTTCCTCCTGCTTTCATTGCTGTCCTGGCTGCTGTCCCCAGCCAGCTCTGAGCAAGTCTGCTCGGAATGAAAATAATATCCCTGCTCTGGGTTAGTGGAAAGAGAGAAGAAGGAGAAATCCTGGTGCAGCAGGGGTTTGCTGGTGCCTGGGCTCTGGGCCATGGTGGGGCAGGCCAGCTCTGACACTGGGGATTTCCACAAATAAATGCACAAACAGCTCCAGCTGGAGCCAAAATCCTCAGGAGACCCCTGAGAGGCTGTCTGATACAGAGGCTTTCAAGATACAGTCAGAGCACCACAAAAACTTCACCTGGGTGGAAATTTGACCCTAAGAAATCTTTGCCTTGAGCTAAAACAGCCTGAAGAGTGTAAAAATTGGGGTACTCTGTAAATAGCTTTTTCTTCTTCCCTTCAAAAAAAAAAACTTCAAATACATGGTATGGTTTTAATGAGAAACAGCTCCCCAGTAATCTGCAGCACACGCTCATAAAATTTCCAAACTCGTTAATTTAGAGAATCATCACAAAAAAAAAACTAAAAAAAAAAAATAAAAAAAAGAAACAAAAACAAAAACAAAACCACAAACAACCCTGGGGTTTGATGTTTTCTAATGGTTTCCTTTGTGAACAGTGGCACTGTGTCTCTTCTCTCCTTAGAGCCCACGGCTGGGTCCGGTTTTAGCGTCTCGCTCCAAGGACAGCCAAAGGGAGTTCAGCGAGAACAACCAGGGGCCAGGAAAACATGAGCTCCTGGGAAGCAGCGGGTGTCATTTAATCTGGCGGAGAGGAGACAATGGCAGCGTTCAATTATTCAAAAGGTCATTGCCAAGAGGGGAGCGCCGAGCTCCCAGGGACGGCGGCAGAAGTCACCGCCTGAAATTCCAGGCTGGGCGGGGAGGGACAGAGGGAGGGGCTCAGCCAGGCATCGGCCAGGAGGAGTTTCATTGTTCGAAACCTGTTTGGGGACGCGCTGTTGTGAATGAGCAGCTCGGGGGCCCTGAAAGGATCCCCATCAAAGGAATTGGCAAAGGTGGTTTTAATGGAAACTTAGAAAAATGCGGCCGAACGAAGGGGGGGAACACACAGAGGGAAATCGGGTTAGAATCGATTTAGAGGGATTGGCAAGGATCTGTTGAGCACAGAGGGTCTCGCTCCCTTGGGCAAGGAAGGATCTCTTAGTCCTGGGTAAGGAGTCCTGGGCTCTGGGAGCTGTCCCTGCCCCAGGGGAGATCCCAGCATGCAGCCACACTGCTGAGCAGGGAGACTCCAGGAAGGCTCCCCGGGATAAAGCAGTTGGCCTGTGGAAAAAATTGCATCCAATGAGAAAAGCCAGCCTGAGACTCCTGGTACCCACACCTGTCTTTATTCCTTGGCGGAGGAGTCCTGGAAAAGCCCCCGGGATTTGTGTCCTATTCACACAATCCCTGTTCCCAGCTCGCACCCTTCGATGCCCACGGGGCCACTCTCCTGCTTTAGGGATTCCTGGAGGAGTTCTTGGCTCAGACACAGCTGAAGCCTTCACGTCCTTTAGAGCCAAGCCACTGCTGGTCTGAGGGGTCTGAGCACCCACCCGCTGTGACACTGAGCTCCCCCGCTCCTCCCCAGCCTTGCCAGGAGACAAACACCCCACACTGCAGGGGGACCCCGCTCTGGGGGCAGTGCTAAGGGGAAAAAACTGCCTGGGAGAGCCTGGGGGTTCTGTCAGCTGTAGCTGCACTCTTCGGAAAGTAAATCTGAAATGATGGATCTGCTCCTGTGTCCAGGCTCTAAAGGAACAGAGAGATAAATGGGAGAGGCTGCGGGGAAGAGTTATGGGAATGATTCAGGAGCTGGAAAAGCACACGTGAGTGTGAGAGATGAGAGCAGCCCTGGCTGTGGAGATTACAGCAGCAGAGGTTAAAAGGCTGCTGAGCTGCTCGCCGTGCTTCCCAGTGGAGACAGAGAATGCCCGTGTTCAGGAGGGATCTCAAATGATCCTTGAGCTGGAGCTCAGGAGTTCACAAAGCATTTGGACAATGCTCCCAGCCCCAGGGTGGGACTCTTGGGGTGTCCTGTGCAGGGCCAGGAGCGGCACTTGCTGGTCCCTGTCTGGGTTGGTGCTTTCCAACCCAGAATATTGCAGGGTTATTTGGAGAAGCAGCAATTAAGCAGTGGTGGCTAATTGCAGGTTGCACCCTCCTGGAAGTGTGTGAGCACCCGGTAACACCGAAGGAATTTGTTGGAACCCAGGGGCTTCCTATGATGCCTTTGGCCAACCCAAACCCTGCTCAGGAGGCTTTTCAGCCTTGCCAGAGGTGTCAGGGACCCTGGAATGATACTAAAAATATCTNGCACTTTGGGATTGGTTTGACACAGATCTGGACAGTGTGGTGTGAGGGGCACGGGTTGGTAATTAATGATAAACATTCAATAGGTAGTTATTAGTATCAAAGATCAGAGCTGACCCGGGGCGGGCACAGTGTGTCTCTGGACGCGTTCTGTGCCAACCCTGGCAGGGCAGAGAAATCTACTTTTGATAAGGAACTGATAAACTGCCTTGAGAACACCAACAAACCACTGCAGACTCCTTCAGCAGCACGGGCCAGAAACCTGGACTTTTCTACATATTGTGGGGTCTCCTGGGGCAAAGGAGATCACCACAGAATTCCAGCAGTGAGACCTCCCTGTGCCCCTCCTGCTGCTCCAGGGATCCCTCTCAGGGTGCTTTGGGTGAGGAGAGCAGCTGGAAGCTACAAGTGACAGAAATGCTCCCTGGAGGAGGGATTTCCATGCTGGTGGACATGCCCAAGGCTCCTGCTTGGCCCCTTCCGTGCTTCCAGCCCAGCAACCTGGCGGCCCTGGTGCAAAAGGCAGAGCAACTTTGCTTCCAGCTTCCTAACCTAAGTTTTCACTGTGTCCATCGCCCATTAAAATGGAGATAAAATCAAAAAAAGTCATTAGCAGTTTAGCAGAGGGTCAGAAAGCAGGTTATTGACTGGCTTTATCACAGCTCCAAAATCCTCCTAAGAATAGAGCACTTTAGATTAATTGGGGGGAAAATGGATTGGAAAGTTGCAATTAAGTTGATGTCATAATTTTGGAACTAAAAAAAAAAAAAAAAAAACCAACCAAAACGGGTGTTCTGCTACAGCTGTAGTTCTCTGCCTGGCTTTAATTGGCATCCCAGTCCCAGTTGTCTGCATTGATAAAACACTGTCCATTAAAAAAATGTATAATTAGCATTGGTTTAAAAGGTACAAACATTTTAAAGGGGAAAAAAATGATTAGAAACCAGAAAAACTTCAACACTTTTTGTTGGTTCTTTTAAACCTTTCGGGAGTTTGGGGTGATTGTCTCAGCTCTGTGCGGGAGTGAGGGAGGAGAGCAGGATGCTTAATTGCAGAGCCCCTGAAGGAGTCCGGCAGCGCCACTCAGCCCCACCCGCTGACACCGAGGATCTCATTAGCAGAGTTCCCCTGGAGCGTTCTGCGGCCAACTGAGGCACGGCAGCAGAGGCACTGCTGCTGGGAATGGGCACTTTTGCGAGGCGTGAAGCCAGGATCCCTCGTGGAGGGAAGCACAGCCCATCCGCAGCTCCCTTGCAGGGCTCTCTCTGTTAACAGCCCTGCCCGAGAGGCTTTTTGGGCTGGGTTTTAGGAGGGACCCTGAAGCCCGTCTCACCCCCGTCACTGCCCCACCAGTGTGGCACCCGGCCTTGGACACTCCCAGAAATCCAGGGGCAGCCGCCACCACTCTGAGCATCCCATCTCAGCACCCTCATGGGCAGGGATTTTTTCCAGCCTGGATAAGTTACGGCTTTCCTGCACCGCTCTGCAGAGGCAGCACCCGGCCAGCACAAACAAATTGAAGTTTCTGATCAAGCAAGTTTCTGACAGCACAATCGAGTGCTCCAGAGGAGAGCAGGGTTTGCTCTCTGTGCTGGCACCAGGACATGTCCCTGAGGTCCTCAGGGGTCCCTGGGGCTCAGGGGACACCGCAGTGCTGAGCACAGAGAAACTCCAGGCACTGAGGGGAAAAGGAAGGAGAAGCTGAGTTTCTGCCTTTCTAATAATGGCTCTGCTTGATTACAGCCAAAACTCCTTCGTTTCATTTAGATTAGAGCAGTGAATTTGAAGTGTGAACCCTGATAACTTGAGGCTGGCAAAGGGCAATTCCCTTTTCTTGGCCTGAGCTTTCCTGAGGGCTTTAGCTGAAATTCCCCATCTAGCAAGTCCACCACTTCTTTTCAGGTGTTTATACCCTTCAAACTACTCTGCACAGGCTTCAGATTCTCCTTTGCCATCATTCACTTGAGCTTTTCATATTTAACTCCTTTAATCTCCCACCAATAAATCACTGCCTCCCAACCCTTCATCATTTTCCGTGCTGTTCCAGAATCCCTTGGGGATGCTGCCACCCATCAGGTACTGGGTTAATTAATAGATGGCAGGGCTGTGCTCCTGGAAAACAACCTGGAAAGTGCCCAGGGAAGGCAAGGTCAGGTCTGAGTGCTGGATGGGGCAGCCACATCCGTGTGCAGAGCAGAAGCTGAGGAGTGAGAGGGAGAAGGAGCGTGTGTTCCTCTTGGAAGGGCATGATCCGAGAGCCTGCAGGCCCACCCTGGCACAGATGTGGATATGGGCTCTCCAAGCCCCATAAATCACATTCACACACTCACACCTGCCATGCTGAGGGAGCACAGAGATCTTTTTTGGGGCAGCAGCTGTAACGCCACTCAGACTGGAAGCCTGACCAGACTTTCCTTCCAACAACTCATCCTTGGAGTGATTCCCCTTCTCCCAAGGCCCACCCACCTCTTCCTCCTCCAGAAAGAGAGGAGGGAACTGAGGCAGGGCTGTGCAATGTGGCTGAGGAATGACTGGGTGTCACCTCTCTTTGCAGGGCCAGCAAAGGGGTGAGGACACTGCTGAGAGGAAGATTTATTAACCTCTTGTTCCCTTTCTTTTTAGCACTCTCAAAGTCATCAATGTGCTTCTGCTGCTTCCAAAAGAGAAAGAGTTGCAGGTGCTGATAGTATCTGACTTGTCTGATTTGTTGAAAACTGCTGGGGGAGGGAAGCAGAGATGAAGGAAGCCGATTCATGCTGCTATCCCGTGGGGACAGGTCCTCTGGGGACACACCAGACACAGAGCGCTCCCACAGAACGTTTCCCAGAGAATTTGTGCCTGCCCCTGGACCCCTGGAAGCGTTCCAGGACAGGCTGCATGTGACCTGGAGCACCCTGGAAGAGTGGAAGATGTCCCTGTGCATTGCAGGGGTGGCACTGGATGGGCTTTAAGGTCACCTCTAGCCCACACCTTTCCTGTTCATTAAGGAAAATTGCCCAGTGGGTTCATTAAGGAAAATTGCCTGTACCTGGGTGGAGAGCAGCAGGCTGCTGGTGGTTTCATGACTAACAAAATTACATGTAATTGTGTAAGCCTGCCAGCGTCTCCACATGTCCCTGTGAGATTCCCACCTCCATCCCTAACTGCTTGCCCTCTGAGGAGCACGAGAGGAGGAACGTGTCCATGAAGATGTTATCTGCACGAACAAGGCTGGTGACCTTGCACTTGACAACTCTGCAGGCGTGGAGCCCATCTGCTTGGTGGACCCAAGCTAGTACAGAAAATAAACTTGAGAGACAGTGTATGAAGCAGTTGTGCTGCTTTCTGGTAAAAGGGAGGGGGAAAAGATGTCCTCAGGTAACAGCAGCCGAGAGAAAACTTCATGGAGAGGTCAGGGACGGGGGGATTTGTGGCAAGTGAAGGTATCCACAGAGGCTGAGGAGGTGTGAGCAAGGATGCAAGGCCAAGAACAGCCAAAAAACCACTTAGAGCACACTGCAGAGGGCTGTGGGAGAGCTTTGGAGATTTTTGTTTCTTCTGAACACTGGCAAGGACTTTGCCTCCAGTATTTAAGCAGAAAGCAAAGGATATTTAGGAGGACCTCTTGTCCTTGGCTCTGTTTGCTCACCCCTTTTTGCAGCTCACTCTCAGAGCACCAAGTCCAGTGAAACAAAAGGATCTGGCTAAGAGAAATGGACCCTCAGTAATCCAATATTGAGCAGGAAAATAACCCTGAGGGTTATTTTCCCTCAAAAACCGTGAACCCTCAAATGTTCTCTGGGTCAGCAGCGGTGGGATCAGGGCCAGGAGGGTTCTGCTGTAGCCAGCCCTTGGGCAAACCGTGTGTCCTCACCCCCACTCTGAGCAGAGATGGGCTTGGCAAGGCAAGGGTGGCATGCCAGCAGCACGCCTGATGTCCCATCCATCTTCCCTGCCCTCAGGAAATAAACAGCAGAGCAAATATTGCCTCCCTGTCAGACCGGCCGTGCTCCTGTTTGCCTGGTGCTTTGTGAAGAGTGATGTCCCATGACATCAGGGAAAGGCTGGCACAGAACAAGAAGGTGGCAATGGGAGGGAGTGTCCTGGGAGGGGATGAGCAGGGGACCTCAGCTGTGGGGAATAATGATCCATCCTGCACCCACCCCTGCCAGTGCGTGCTGCTCCGAGGATGCACGGCACCTCCATCCCACACGGGACGTGCACTTGCTGCTTCAACACCACAGCCTTAATGTTGGAACCCAGGGGGTTCCTATGATGCCTTTGGCCGACCCAAACCCTGCTCAGGAGGCTTTTCAGCCTTGCCAGAGGTGTCAG
>VXBU01006813.1:222040-234019 GCA_013400315.1 Bombycilla garrulus | reverse complement strand
ACCCTGGCAGGGCAGAGAAATCTACTTTTGATAAGGACTTAATAAACTGTCTTGAGAACACGAACAAACAACTCCAAACTACTCCTTCAACAGCACGGGCTGCAAACCTGGACTTTCCTACATATTGCGGCGTCTCCTGGGGCTAAGGAGATCCCCACACCTTAACACTTGGCTCCCAAGACCCTTCCCCATCTCTTGATTTCACAAGGGATCACCATTTTCCACAGAAAGTGCTTTCTTTTGCTGGTGTTTCCTGACTCTGACCCAAATTTCTCCTTTCTCTGCGTGGAGGGCTCTCTTGGTAGTAGGATCTGCTATAGGAACGCTCCTGTCCTGGCAGGGTCTGAGTGTCCAGGGGGAACTCGTGAGAGCGACAGCTGTGCTGTCCTTGAGCCCGTTTTTGGACACCACACACCTAAGGATGTGTCCAAGCCCGACACACGCACTCCTTCCCCCTCTCCTGACAGTGTTTGACCAGGACAAACCCCCCTGGCTCCTGTCAGAGAGCAGCAGGTCCTCAAGCGCTCTGCTGGTTGTGTTTGACCAACACTTGCGAGTGGCTGTGTGACATCTCAGCTCTTTAACCCCTGAGCTGCGGCAGCCAGAGCTGTGTCTCTTGGTGTTTAGGGGCAGCCTTGGCTCCTGTCTGAAGCAGGACAGCCTGTTCTCCCCAGGGAAAAGACAAAAGGAAGGATGGAGACAGAGATGGGGATTGCTTTGTTAAGCACAGGGCTGCTTCGGTGCCGTGCTTTGAAGAAGGTGGCTTAATCCTTATCGGCTGAGGAGAATTTCATCAAACGAGCTGCAGTGGGGAAATGGAAATGCAGAGATGCATAATTCATGACACAGAGGACACGTTTAAGAGGTGTGCTCAGCGGCAGCCCGGCTCAGTACCTTGTTCTCCATGCTGGGGATGATGTCGGGTCACTCGGGATTAGCTCTTTGTTCTCCAAGACTCCATCTACGCATCCCGGTGCAGGACAGAGCCACTTGCAGCCCCTGCCTGGTGTCGGAGAGAAAAGGGCTTATTTACACATGGATAAAGGAATTTGAAGAAGGCAAATATCCCCAGCAGATCCCGAGGTGCAAGGTCTTATTGGCAATTTCCTTCCCTGCTTTGCAAAAGCCGAGATAACCCTCGGTGTCCCTCTCCCCGCTAGGGCAGGGCAGGGATTTGGGCTCAGGAACCTGATCCCATGACATGCGACAGCTTTATTTAGGGACTGGGATGTGCACGGAGATCACGGCAGAGTCCCGGCGCTGCCCGGGGCAGGCAAGATCTCCCGGGCATTGCACAGGGCACAGCCTGCACAGGAAAGCGCCTAATTCCCACCTGGGCTTCCCAGTTCCCTCTCGGGGGTTCCTGAACAGCCGCTGCCGTTCAAGAAATGCAGAGGTCTCCTTGTCCTCAGCACAGAGACAGGACACAAAGGTGGGATCTGGAGATGGGACCGTGCCCTGGGTAAGGGCGGATCCCTGGGGAAGAGAGGGATGCCAAGGAAATGCAGACCCCAGGGAAGTGCTCGCTCCCAGTCCCTGCACAGCAGACCGAGCACGGCTTCTCTGGGACGTCTGTCCTGCATTAGGGAAGGCAGACGCTCTCTGTCTGACAACGGGAGTATGGGAAGGATGAAAAACTCAGCCCGGCATCCTCCTTCCATTCCCACTCCAAATACCAAAATAACCTTCCAGGTTCTTCCCAACCCGTCTGAGGGAGGGGTTTTTTCCTTCCCCTGCTCAGATTCGAGCCAAAGGCAGATTGATGACAAAATCCCTGGGAGGACCCAGCACTCCATCACCACAGCACTTCTCCCTGCACGCACATTCTCTGCACGAGAAAACAGAACTTTTTGTTTTAACTTATTTTTATTCTCCCTTTTCCCTATTCTTTTCTTTTTCTTTATATATATTTTTTTTCCCCTTTTCCTTTTTTTAAAAATATTTTTCTTCTTTTTCTTTATCCTCTCCTCTTTCTTTTGTATTTCTTTTCTCTTTCTCCTTCTTTTGCCCTTTCTACTTTCCGACTTTCTTTTTCTCTCTCTTCCCCTCTTTGTTTAATGTTAGAATGTTTAATTCCTCGGGCAGGCTCCGAGCATCCCCCAGGCGGGTCCTGCTCTTGCTGAGGGCTCGAGAGCCCTCTGCTGTCCACCCATCCCTTCCCTGGATGGCTCTGGGACCTGTTGCTCCTCCCCTCAGGGGATGCTCAGTGGCGATCCCTGTGCCGGGAGAGGCTCACCGGGTCCCGGCAGTGCCCATTAAAAATGGCTTCAGGTGGCTCCAGGACATCACAAAGTCAGGAGAGGACACTGGGCTTGGCATCCTTTGGATCCTTCTCCTCACCGTGCTCCATGCCCCAGCTCTTCCATGGCTCAGATCCTGTCCCAGTGTCAACACTCGGCTCAGGACTCTCCATTTTTCCCTGTGAGAGACAACAGTAGAAGTTATAAATGAATAATTAACGCCATGTTTATCTACAGCATAATAAATGTGTAAAAACCGCTCCTATTGCGTGGAGAGGTGCTAAGCTGCATCATCTACACAATTCCCAGCACAAAGGTGGCAATATCATTCCAGTTACCGAACAGATCACTTTAGCTCAGGTGTGCACACACAGAGACCCCCACAAGAACGTTCCTGCTGGGGCCCTACCAGTGCTGCCACAAGTCCTGAGCAACAGAGGCCATGGCTAGCTGGAGTGCAGGGAAAATTCGGCTGGATTCAGTAATTCATATCTGTATAAAACTGGCCTGAGTGGGGAAAGGGAGGATTAAACACAAAGTGGTCCCCAGAGCCGAGGTTACTCGCTCATGCTGGCAGTTAACCTCAGACAGAACAGATTTTCCCTGTTTGCTTTATTAGTTGTCCATAAAAGCCTCGTTAGCCCATTCCGCTGGCCATCCATTATTTATGTGTGACATCTCATTTGGAGTGACTGTGGCTCCCTTTTCCAGCCTTTTTGGGGGTGGGGGGTCCCACACTTCTCCAGCCTCGCACCAAATCCAGGCTCTTGCATGTTCTGCCTGGGGCATGACATCCCGAATGCCTCTGGAGGTAGCTACCAGCCTTCCTCCACCTCCTCCTCCTTGCTCTGGCCCTGCTTTCCAGCACCCTCCATCTGGGGAGGGCACCCACTCCTCGCTGTGTCTGCACCCCAGTGACCTCGAGGATTTGTGCCTTTCTCTTTGCCCACTCACAAGGTGCATTTCATGCTGGTGATCAGTCTTGGAACTGGAGTAACGAGGGATATTCCTCCTCCTCTTCCTCCTCCTCCTCTGGGAGGTCTCAAGTACTTTTCCTCGAGGAAAAATGAAGCATTTTGAGATGTTTGGGGCTGTGCCCTGGTTCAGATGCCCCTCAGGCCAGAAGCAGGTGCCCAGGGCTGGAGCCAGGCTGTGGCTTTGCTCTGCCTGTGGAGAGCAGAGGAGAGGAAAAGGGGCGAGTAGCCGTGGTTTGCCTCCTCTGAATGCTGCTGATTAGCATTCCAAATCTAATGAAGCCGGAGCGAGGATGCTCCTGTTGGTCCGCTGTAATGGATCATGATGCCGAGGTGGCTGGACGCTGGATGTGGAAATGGAGGGCTGTGGTAATGTGACAAGAATTAATGAAACATAACCAGACTTTCATATAATTAAAACCAGTAATTGCTGGAAAGATGGCTCATGCAAAACGATGGGCTGGGGGTGGGCAGGGTTGATTAAAACTGGTGACTGGCTACAAATGATTAGATTAAAATCAATTAACTGTAGAATTGCTGTCTGGCATATGGAAGGATAATTCAGTTACGTAACCGACAGCGGGATTTGCACTTTGCAAATGTTGTTTCAGTGCATCAGACCAAGCTTAGGCAACCTGGTTATTTAACAGGACACGCTCGTGATTCCTGGTTCCGAGGGCGGGATTTGGTAACAGGATGCACGGATGAGCCCGCAGCCCGGAGCTGTTCTCTCTCTGGGTAAAGAGCAAGAAAGCCCAGAGACGGCTACGATCCCCTGCTCTGCCCTGGTTATTTGTAAACAGGAGCTCTTTTCATTACTCTTTTAAAGACTGGTTGGATTAAGGAAGCATTAGCGGAATTCAACGCTCGGCATCCTCCCGAGAGCCTGCTGGTGGCGGTGCCCATTAGCGCTAATGCAGCCGCATTAGCACATTGAAAGGATTCCTGTGTTACACCATCCCTGGTGCCTCCAGTTCCGCTTCCCCGCCTTAGTCCCGGCAAAAGCAGGGGGTGAAGCCCTGCGGAGGGACGGCAAGGAGCTGCTGGCTGCGAAGCAGGCTGGGGCTGGCCCGGTGCTCCTCGGCTCCTGCCTCGAACGCTGCAGGCGACCCTGCAACACCAAAGGTCCCCAAACCTCCTGCTGGGTTCAAACAAACCCTACAGCATCTGTGCCCCTCATCCTGTGCCACCCCTGGCTCCTCCTGGCGCTGTGGATGAGCAGCCAGCTCTGGGAAAAGCGCTGGAGGTGGCAGGGCAGAGCTGGCAGCCCAGAGGCATTGCACTTTTAACAGGCTTCGAGGTCCTGCTGACATCCTGGGTGGGCTCATCTCCGATACAGCTGCACTAAAGATTCACCTTCTTCTTACACATCTTGGTTTTTTAGCAGACATTTTGTGGCAGGGATGGCACTGGATGAGCTTTAAGGTCCCTTCTACCCCAAACCATTCCATGATGCTCCTTCTGGTGAGCTACACTCCAAGCCCACGTCGTTCCCAAGGCCTAGAGCTGCACCCTAGGAATGGCTCCCAAAACTTCCCAAGACTTCCAGCAGTGCAGTGAATTTGGCCCAGCTGCACTTGTGTCCTCCAGAGGGGAGAGTTGTTGGTTCTGCTGAGTGCAGAGAACCTGGCGTGGTCTCTGGGATGGGTCATTGTCCTACCAGGGGATGGCAGTGGGCTTTCCCCGCTCCTTTCTCAGAAAACCTATCCTGGAATTGCTCTGGAAATCTCCCACACCAGCAAAAATACGTGTGCCTTCTGTAGAAGAGGCAAAAGTAGATTTAGGTCAAAAATTACTATGTATAGAGCAGAGAAACATCTCCTGAGCCATCTGCCATGCACCAAAGCCAAACTCCGCTTAGAGCCTGATGAGGCTTTAAAATAAAAATATAAAAACCTGACTGGCTTTCATTCAGGGCTTTCAAACCACTTCTGCTCTTTATAGGGCTGTTCAAACATGGCTCCACTAAGCTGCTGTCCATCATAAATAAGCTCTTGGTTCTTGCTGTCAAGAACATTAACCCCACTTCTGCATCTCTACTCCAGGAAGGTGTGGAAATAACTCCTTGGAAGAGTCCTCACATCCAACCCCAGCTCTGCCAGGCTGGTGGAGCACATCTTCCATTTTCTGCTGCTTCCAAAGGTCCTGGAAGGAACCTTTGCAAACAGTGAAGAAATATCTTATTCAACTAACCTGCACTGGTGATCTTCATGGAGATCCTGCTTCTCTTCCCTCTCTCTGCTCCTGTGTTTGCTTATTCTGGATTGATGCAAAATCCCTCTTTTCCTTGCTCTCTGCTTTCCATGCTTCACCCACAGCCCATCTATGATCTCCAGATCCCAGCCAGGATCTTCTTCCCTGCTTCAGTTTCTCCCCTCCATGGCCAGCAATAATGCAGAAACATCTGGATGCCTTTCTGAAGACATGGAAGTGCCCCACAGAGGTATCCCCATGCACATCCACGTTATTGCTGCATAAATCCCTTCCCATTCCATGGAAGGTCTGCAAATCACCAACAAGCCGGGCTTCAGGATAAAGTCCCTTTCATCATGGAGAGATGAGTAATCATTTCCCTTCCTGAATGAGATGCAGCAGATTTATTGTCCTGACTCAGCCCCCAAGTTTATGTGAAGGAGAAAGGTCAGGACAGAGTTTACAAACTCCATCAATATTCCCGCCCTGGGAGGTTTTCTTCTCCCTGACAAAGTAGTTCAGCAATGCTGGTTGCTTGTTTGATGCCTTTAATAAAGGCAGAAGGACACAGATATTTTGCTGATATTTCACTCATCTGCAGTGAATCAAGCAGCAATCCACACCTTGGAAATCACGGCAGATGCTGGAAAATCACTCCGTTACTCCAGTCATACCCAACCCCAGATGAGGACAAAAACTTCTCTGAATTCCTATTTCAAAATAATGTCAAAAATCTGTCCAGAAGCCAAATAATCTTGTTCTGGTGGGGATTTAAAGAGGAGTGGTCTGATTTGGGACTTTTTAAACTATTATCGCATGCTTAAATTAAAACTCCAAGCAGAAGTCCTAAAAGGGAAAATGAGCCTGCTCCATTTCAACTTTACAAGAACATTTTGTTCTGGGGATTTTTCAGTGAGTTTTCAAAACTAAACATATCTGTGAAATGTTGCTTGTTGAGTGAGCCCATGGCCCATTCCACGTCAACATCACATGTTGAATGAGCTCTGATATCCAAGCCATTCCCTGTGTCCTGTCCCTCCATCCTTGTCCCCAGTCCCTCTCCAGCTCTCCTGGAGCCCCTTTAAGGGCTCTGAGCTCTCCCTGGAGCTTCTCCTCTCCAGGTGAGCACCCCCAGCTCTCCCAGCCTGGCTCCAGAGGGGCTCCAGCCCTGCAGCAACTCCATGGCCTCCTCTGGACTCTCTCCAGCAGCTCCACATCCTTCTGCTGTTGGCCCCAGGGCTGGGGCAGCTCTGCAGGTGGGCTCTCACCTGAGCACAGGGGCACAAGAGCAGAATCCCCCCCTCCCCTGCTGCCCAGGCTGGGGGGATCAGCCCAGGGCACGGGACATGTCCAGCCCCTCACCCACCAACACCCCCAAATCCTTCTTGGCAGCGCTGCTCTCAATCTGCTCATCCATCCCCCAGCCCGGATTGATCCCGACATCTAGTATCCCTTTGCTCTCAGGTCACTTTGGAGCACTCTCTTTATTTATAGGCATCCCAGAACAGCCTGTGGAGAAATCAACACCTGACGCTTCCCGGTTTGTGATGTTTCCTCGTGCTCCTCTGGCAGCTCCACGCTGGAAGGCTCAGCCGAGGAGGAGCACACCTCTCTCCAGATGGTGAGAGCTGCTGTCAGCCCAAAGAGGGGAATCACAGCTGAGATGAAGACACAAACTGGCATGTGGGAAGGTAGACAGCGGAAATCTTTGTGATGGCTGAGCTCTGTCACTCCCTGTGAGCAACAGCCCGGTGATTTCCTGTCAGAAACCAGCCCCTGCTGAACCTCATTGCAAACCTGATCTCACACGGTTTGAACAAGGATGTTGTGTTCCGTTCTGGGCTCTGACACAGGAGGGACAGGAGCTCCTGGAGCGGGGCCAGCACAGGCTGTGAGGGTGAGGAGGGCCTGGAGCATCTCCGTGCCCGGGAAAGGCTGAGGGAGCCGGGGCTGCTCAGCCTGGAGAGGAGCCCCAGCTGAGAGGAGCCCTCAGCCCTGGGTGTCCCTGGGTGTCCCTGGGTGTCCCTGAGTGTCCCTGGGTGTCCCTGAGTGTCCCTGTGTGCAGGGAGGGGCAGAGCAGGGCCAGGCTCTGACCCCAGAGCCACGGGCAGGGACTGAACCCGGGAATTTCCACCTGGACAGGATGCAGAACTTCTGCCCTGAGCAGATTGTGCAGAGAGGCTGTGGAGTCTCCCTCCCTGGAGATATTCCAGACCCCTCTGGACACGCTCCTGTACCCTGTGCTCTGGGATGGCCCTGCAGGAGCAGGGACCAGACGAGCCACTGTGGTCCCTTCGGCCTGACCCATCTGCGAATTCTGGAATTCTGTGAAACGTAAGAGCCCCTCATTCCAGCTGTCTGGGAGCTTGCAGGACGGGAGGCACTGGTCCGGGAGGGGGTCACAGTTCAGTGTCCTCCAACCCCAGCTCTCCTCTCTTAGGAGGGGACAGGTCCTTTTTTGGGTGGAACGCAACTCCCCGCCACGGTGACTCAGCCACCCTTATGTTCCACTTCTTATTTACACTCCCCAGTGGTAATGTTATGGTACTTAATGTCTCACAAGGCCCTATTTCATCTTCTAAATATACATCCCCATTGTGCTGCCTGAACTCCCTTCATTATATCACGAGCTGACTGCAGGCATCAGTCATGGCTGTGATAAACACAAACTGCCCTAATATCATTTCCCAGGCTGTGAAGAGCCTGATCTCAGCTGCGCTGGAGCCAGATGGAAGAGGGAGTTTGGAATAGAGACTTACACTCTGTTAAATGTATGTGACATTTAATTATGACTGCATGAGCTTCCCTCTCATCCAGGATAACATGAGGCTGAATTCTGCAAATAACAGGAAAAACCCAGATAATGCAAGCTCTGCTGCTCCAGCCCCAGCCTGGGCACTCACCGGTGCATTCTGCAGCACAACCCTGTTCCCAGAGGATTTATTATCTCAAATGCTGCATCACACAAACACGAGAAGCTACTCAGGTTTAGAAATAACCTGCCTGAATCTCTAACGAGTGCACTGAGTTTTGCAGGTCTCCAGCTGGTCTCTGGTTATTTCTGCTCTTGCAGAGCTGAGGAGCAGCCCAGGGAACCCGACCCCGTCCTGTGCAAGTGCTGGATGGACAATCAGGGCCGTTTCAATGGACAGAGAGGTCTCAGGTGCATGGAGAAGCATCTCCTGGTGGAGCCACAAGGAGGCAGTTTTGGTCCCTGGTGGCTGGTCACAGATCCCTGGGAATCCAGCTGCTCCTAGGACTTCAGGATGCATCACAGCTCCGGACTCACCCAAGAAAGGAGGGAGGACAGAAAAAAGATGTGGCTGCACTGAGGTTCATGCAGAAAAGTGAGGAAAAAAATGGGAGAAAACTCCAAGGATGTTTCCCAGGAATTCATCCATGCCTGCCACCTTCCAGGCCAAGCTGAGCCCGGCTTTCCATGCTGGAGAAGCAATGGAATGGAGAGCAGGGATAGAAAATAAAGGGGCTTAAACCAAGGAGGAGCAGCTCCTGGTGCTCAGGGAAAGGCTGGGTAATCAAAAGGAACATGCAGCTAAAAATCCTGTTGATGACTTCCTATTTTATCCTCATATCCTTGGTGAAATCAAAGTCTTTACTCTTCTCTTTTCTTTTATGTTCCAGCAAGTGGGAAGTACAAATATCAGTAAACAGGAGCCCATTTAACACCAGACTTTTAGCAATGGCTAAGCCTCTGTCCAGCTCTTAAATTCTGATAATGATCTGCTCCCCAAAGGCCTGCTTTCCAAAATAATAAAGCCCTTTTCTCCAATAAAGCACAGCCTTTAGGCAGCTTTAAGGGTGGCGGGGACAGAAATAGGACCAATTTGTTGCATGCCTGGAGGAATATTTCTTTTCTGGCAAATGAATGTCAGAAAGGCAGTGTGTGAAAACACAATTTTCCTGCATGTGGGCAGCTCTCCCTTCCCAGGCAACATCCCCACGCTTCCCAGCCCAGTCCTTGGATGACAAACAGTCTGGTGCACTTTTGGAGCAGGTACAACGCCCGTAGCTACGCAGAACTGGGCCAGGATTGATTTCTCCATAGCTCAAGGCAGAGTTCATGGAATCACAAAAGGCTTTGGGTTGAAAAAGACCTTAAAGCTCATTTCATTCCCACCCCCTGCCATGGGCAGGGACAACTTGCACTACCCCAGGTTGCTTCAGCAGCTCCACCTCCTTCTGCTGTTTCCCAGGGCTGAGAAAGATGTCCTGGAGGAGCTTTTTCCCATAGAGAAGGCCATTAAAAGCCTCCTGTTCCCCCAAGTATCCCATGCCAGGCAGGTCCCCAGGTGCAGGGTAAGATTTCCCTGACTGTAGGGTTTCGATTCCCCCCTGGAGGAAGAAAACTTGCCCATTCCCATCTGAATGGCAGATCAGAACAATAGCCAAAGTCAGAAATAAATGGGTTGAATAATTCAGTGGGCTCTGGAACATGGGAATGGCAGAGCGCATCGTCAGGAATAGGAAAGCACAGCTAATAAAAGCAAGAGACATAGGGAAATTTATTAAACATTTTTCAGACAAGAACATTTTGCCACTCGCAGAAAAAAAATATTAAGCTGGAAATGAGGGAAATTTTGTTCACAGATGGGTTTTTTGATAGGAACTATATAAAAAGCTGAAGAAACATTTGATTAAAGATTGGGAGAGAAAAGCTTCCCGAAAAATGAGCAAGGAAGTCTACAAGCCTAATTTCAATTTTCTGAGGGCCAGATCCAATCCTTTGGGTCCTGCCTGTGGAAACAAGCCCGGGACTGGTGACTTTTGGGGTGCAATGAATTCCTCACCCCTGACCTTGGAGCCACAGTCCCATCTGGCACAGAGATTTCAGCTCAGTCCCTCGGCACTTTTGGAGCCTTTCTGACACTTTTTGGCACTTTGCCATTGCCCAGGGGCAGAGTGCTGCTATCCCCTGGGTGCAAACTTGTTGAGGACTTGTTAACAGGAAAATCCCTCATCAAGTGCAAGGAACATAAAGATCCTTCTTGAAGTGCCAGGGGATTTACTGGCAGACACGGCTCTGTGTTGCAGGAAAGATCCTCTGTGTCTCTATGAGATGCTACCTCCATTTCTCCTCTTTTTTGTCCTTTCCTCACCCACAACCCTTTCTCTGAACCTGCAAGTCTCTAAATTTACTTCTAGTTCCTGCTTTAACATCAGGATGGGTCATTTCTATCACTCTTCCCCTCTCTGTTTGCAAACTCCATCGCTTCTGACATTTAAAAACTAAACAAACCAGGCTAAAAGCTTCTGGTCTTTGCAAGAATAATGATTGCAAGGGTGACCAAACTAATCGATGCTTGCAAGCAAATATGTGTGAATAATCCCGAGTGCTTGCTGGCAGCGCTGTAAAGGCAAACCAGAGCAGACACGGGCTAGAAACAAGAGGGGGTACAATTGGAACAGGTCAATGCCCGGGATAAAATCACCAAAAGCCAGGAAAATGTTTCCTGTAGGAGCAACAGCTTCACCTTTGAGGGAGAGGAAAGGAGGAGCTTCAGCCCAGCTGGGGCCATCAGCTTTCCAGGAGGCTGTGGTTTGTGGAGCAGGGATGGGTGGGAGGTTTAATTGGTTGTGGATTTATTCTTTGGGCTGGCCTGAAGGAAAATGAGAATTTCTGTCCCAGCAGCCTATTTTCTTTTTTATTTTCTTGACTAAGTGCCTAGCTGGCAGGGAAGAAACAGGGCTCTAAATGAAACCAAGACTTTTCCACCACAGGTACATATCAATGTTATCTTCCAGGCCATAAATCTCAATTTAATCCAACAGGAGGGTACAACTCCAGTCCTCATGAATTCACCTTCCTTGGTTACACGTGAATATAGAGGGCTGCCTGGTTTTTCCAGCCAGGAGGAACTGCTCAGTATTTCTTTTAATAGCTGAGGCTTTATCTACCAATTCCCACTCCCCTGTGTCCATTCCTGAGCAGCTGATTAGAATTTATTGAGATCTGTACTCCACCTCAAAGTAGATCCACTTCCTCTTACAGTTCTTTCCCTTTTACCAAGGGAAATGTGAATATTTATCAGCCTCGGATACAGAGACCTCAGAAAAAAAACAAGAAATTGCCATTCTAAGGCTTCTTTTAATTGCTTTTTTTTTTCAATGCCACTTTTCTGCTAAACCAAGAGTAACAGCCCTCTCACACGACTGTGCTGCTCTGGAAAGCAGAGGGAAGGACTGATCACACCCAAACCCTGAGCTTAATTCCCTGGATCCCACCACGAGGGAGGGAAATTGAGGGAACACCCTCCCTGGATGGGGATTTTAGCTTCAAGGGGCCACTTCACAACATGGAAAACAAATTAACTAATTGTCTGTGCCAGTCTGCTGGCAGAGAGTTTACATTTGGGGATGATTGTACGACCAAGGTGCAAATTCCAGTCCCTCAGCTACATTCTCTCAACCCCATTCCCGCAGCCCCACTAATGCCCTCACACTCTCAGGCCCGTTCCCTCACAGCTTCAGGCCCATTCCCTCACAGACTCAGCCCCACTTCCTCACACCCTCAGCCCTATTCCCTCATTCCCTCAGCCCCATTAATGCCCTCA
>VXBU01006813.1:209651-221907 GCA_013400315.1 Bombycilla garrulus | reverse complement strand
CCATTCCCTCACACCCTCAGCCCCATTCCCTCACTTCATCAGCCCCATTCCCTCACTCTGAGCCCCATTCCCTCACACCCTCAGCCCCATTCCCTCACAGCCTCAGCCCCATTCCCTCACTCCCTCAGCACCATTCCTCACAGCCTCAGCCCCATTCCCTCACTCCCTCAGCACCATTCCTCACAGCCTCAGCCCCATTCCCTCACTCCCTCAGCACCATTCCTCACAGCCTCAGCCCCATTCCCTCACTCCCTCAGCACCATTCCTCACAGCCTCAGCCCCATTCCCTCACTCCCTCAGCACCATTCCTCACAGCCTCAGCCCCATTCCCTCACTCCCTCAGCACCATTCCTCACAGCCTCAGCCCCATTCCCTCACTCCCTCAGCACCATTCCTCACAGCCTCAGCCCCATTCCCTCACTCCCTCAGCACCATTCCTCACAGCCTCAGCCCCATTCCCTCACTCCCTCAGGCCCAGTCCCTCACTCCCTCAGGAGCAAAGTAACATCAAAATGTCTCAAGTGTTACCTGCCTTTTGAGGGGACAGTCCAGTTTCTGTGGCCATCCATAATCTCAGCGTGTCCTTCGATTTTTCCAGCTTGCCTTTTCAGTCTCTGGCCACCTGCCTCATCTTTGTCTTTTCCCACCTTGCTCCTTCCCCATCTTTTCCATCAGCAGCACACAGCAAACACATTCAATTCCTGCACCCAAGTGCGTGCCTGTCACACTGCGTTCTGTAGCCAATCGCCTTAGTGTGGGATCCCACAGCTTTTAAGTGCCAGAGGGCAGGGTTAGGTGGGGTAAGGGGAAGGGATTCCTCCCTGGGAGGATGTGAGGCCCTGGCACAGGGTGCCCAGAGCAGCTGTGGCTGCCCCTGGATCCCTGGCAGTGTCCCAGGCCAGGTTGGACATTGGGGCTTGGAGCACCCTGGGACAGTGGAAGGTGTCCCTGCCATGGCAGGAATGGGTGGGCTGTAAGGCCCCTCCCAACCCAAACCAGTCTGTGATTCCATGATTTCTCAGTGCAGCTCTTCAGGCAGAGCACTGTACACCATCCCCATTCCAGGAACACTTTCCAGCAGGAGCCAGATCTCCGGGCACTTCCCAATGAGTCCCCTGCGCCCCATCCATGCATCCAGCCCTGCAGCGCTCACTGTTATTTCCATTTCCCAGCACTTAAGTTCCTCGTTAAGATGTGTTAACTCATTTAATTCTCTCTCAGGACAGAAAGTGCTCATGTTTAATGAACTCTCTGCAGAGCCAGAGCTGTCTGGGGAAATTTAAAACAAACCCTCCAGCAGCTGGTCAGGGTGTGATTAATGTTTCTGTGGACTCCAGAGGAGCCAAACTGAGGGGACAAGAACTCAAATACTCCCACACGGGGTTACATGCTCAGCTTTGGCCAACAAAGCTCATTCCTTCCCAAAATCCTGGACAGCTGCTGCTGAAGGATGCAGTCAGCAAGGACATCCATCCTCTCTGCTGTTGTCCAAGACGATGGGTGATGGTCAGGATTAGGGTTTCCAAGCACCTAGAAGCTGGGGATGAACTCACCCAGGAACTGGCACACAAGGATTTTCAAGCCTTTGAAAAGGCAGACTGGCTGCTGTGGTACTCCTAAACCACAAAAGCCTTTTTCTATGGAAAGGAGGATACTCTGAGGTGTACACCTGAGCCACAGTGCCATGGGATGTCCCTGGGAGGGAATTCCCACCTAGATACTCTTATTTCTACTGCCTAAACTCCTAGAGGTATAAAGATAACACAAAGACGCCTTATCTTTGATCCTCTTTTCACTTTTTCTGCCAGTAAGTAGTTAAATCTTTGCATCCTCCACAATGTCCCTAACACATACGTCAGGAAGAAATCTGTGCTGAAGCAGTGGCCGTCCCCCTCACTGGGGTCCCCAGTAAGCAATCCCCTCTGCTCTGGGACTGTCACTGAGGCAGGGAGGAGCCGGGGGTCACTGGGAGCAGCTTCCAGCTTCACGCTTGTGATCCCTCCCAAGGAAAGCTCTGACAGCTCTGCAGCCATCAACGGAGCACGAAATAACTTGGCAATGATGCTAAGTCACGAGCAAAGATAACGAAGTTGCAGTCAGCTCCTGACAGATAATGCAGGGAAATTCATTTAACAAGTCATGGCTGCTAACAAATCTAACTTCCCCAGCACCTGGGGCACACCCCGTGCTTCTCCACGTGCACACCAGACACGGAGCAGGTTTATTCCCTTTCTTTTAATGCTGAAGCATATTCCCAGCTCTTTCTCCGTACAGCAACAGATCACGACCGTGCTCTGCTGTTTGACATCCACAGTGTTAAGGGAATTGTAGCAGTCAGCTGGAAGCAGTGCAATATTGCCTAGGACACAGTTTTGCTATTCTGCATGCAGTGGTCAGAATTTGGGCCTTTTGCTGCAGGGGATGAGGCTCTCAAAGTCCTCCTCCAAGACCGTACAACCGCCCCTGAATTTCCAGAGAGGTCATCAGACTTTACCAGCAGTGGCATTTACCCAGCGCTCTGCCAGGGGAATACTGAAGCTCCAGAATGTCACGCTGTGATGTTAAAGCTGTAAAAGTACGGCTCTCCCCCAGATAGATCATATTTCTATGTCAAAAGCTAGGAAAGTTGTTTAACTCTGCAGTGCCTGGCAGCAGGGTCACCTTCGCACAGCACCAGCAGCAAAGCCAAGTGCAATCATCCCTGCTTTTCCTCTCCTGACCCCAAAGGGGTTTTTCATCCATTCTTGCGCAGGAGCCATAAATTTTTTCAATCCACTTAGCTTCTCCTTCTTCCCCCTCACTGTCTCTGCCTCGGGTGTCTGGGAGAGCTGCAGTGTTCACCTGGAGAGGAGAAGGCTCCAGGGAGAGCTCAGAGCCCCTTCCAAGGCCTAAAGGGGCTCCAGGAGAGCTGGAGAGGGACTGGGGACGAGGCCTGGAGGGTCAGGACACAGGGAATTCCTGGCTGTGAGGGAAGGGAGGCCCTGGCACAGGCTTGGAGCAGCCTGGGATAGCGGAAGGTGTCCTTGCCCTTGGCAGGGGGTGGAACAAGATGATTTTTAGGGTCTCTCCCACCCTAAGCCCAGGCAGTTTTACAAAGAGGCCAAAGCTGTGCAGATCATCCTCCCTCCATCCTGCCCAGAGAGGTGTTTTGCACCTGGCATTTCTGCATGCCCAGAGCTCGGTGCCCAGGGGAGCACTGAGGAGCCATTGTTTGGGATGGTGGCACATTTCCCAGCAAGCACACTGATCAATCCCTCCGCCTGCTGCTGGAGCCATCAGGCTGATGCAGCACTTTCATTCCCACAGTGAATTGCTCCCTTCCTCCTCATCCCTCTTTATGAAATGCAGGCCTTTTTTTTCCCCCTCAGTTGCTTATTCATGCCTTAATGCCACTTGATTTTCAGAGGGCTCTCAGAGTCCTTTCTGTGCATGCTCTGCAACGCTACCAGGATTTTCTGCGCTCCTTCGCTCCTTGAACAACCTCTGCCTGCCTTTCCTGCAGAGACACCTCACTGTGCCGGGGTTACACAGCTTCCCCCCTCGGATTTCCCATCCAGGTGAATGTGGATACTGGTGTTTGCTGTTCCATTTAACAGGCACTCTTCCCTTGAGCCGTCTGCTTTCCAAGGTCTGGTGCACCTCCAGCTTCCACTTCACTAAAAATCCTCCTGTGGGAGCAAGAATTGACCCTCAGCATGTGCTCACCGCTGTTGCTCCTTTTCTGTGGGGCTGACCAGGGATGGATGAAGATGGAACTCCTCTAGAGGCAGCCGAAAGGCCTGTCGAGATTAATGTGATCTTGCAGCTTACTCACTGAGGCTGTTTTTCCATGCCCAAAGCACAGATATTTTAACTTGCTCCTTAATTTGCTCCTTAAAGCAGTTAGCAGAATTCCAATCATCAATCAGTCCTGGCAGTCTATCCAAAAGGCATGGCCAGGAACTGTGCATTAATTGTGAATGCTTTGCTGAATTTACTGCACGGCAGCACCGAATTTTTCACTCTGAGATGAAGCATGAACGTGCTGCTTGGCACAATCAATACATTTCTAGGTTGCTAGGAAATTATCAGGGGCTCAGCGCCCACGCGTGGGGTATTACCACCCTCCCTGGCAATGCACAGAAATGAACCAGCTCCTTCCCTGCAGTGGAGCATCTGTGGATCAGCCTTAGAAACACCAAACACCAGGGCTTATACTTTTGCACATCCTCGGGGCAGCTGCCAATCCAAGCTGCTCCAGTGGGAGATGCTCACGGGAGATCCAGAGGTATCGCTCCCTTTTAATCACCCTCAGCTGCTCAGCTTATTAACTTCTGTTTATCTTAACCGAGCTGGGTTCAGCTTCAATTAAAATTATCCCAAGACCTTGCTCAGCCCTGAACCGCGTTGTGACTGCCCATGGATGTCCAGAGCCTCCTGATGGTGTCACTGTGTCCCAGAGTGAGCTGCGTGCTCCTCAGCAGCCCCTTCACAAGCCTATTCCCACAGAAAAGCCTGGCCAAAGTCCACGACTTCTTGCTTTTCCCCAAAACTTCAGTCACCAGAGCCTGAGGATTTTGCTGGTCCCATTTCCAGCACTTCAACCCTTTGTTGCTCAGCCTTACAGGACAGAGCAGGAATTTTTCATTCATTACAGTAAACAGAGCTTTAATACAGGCCCTTAAATCTGTCTAGATTTTGAAATAATTACAAGCAGCCTCCTAACTTGTACGAAGTTTGATTTAAACCTTAATTTAATGGTTTATCTGGAGAGCAGGAAGTAAGCTGGCACTGCCAATTAGGAGCCATCTGTTTTCTCCTAATCTTTTGCAGGCCTCAGACCAGTAAACAAGAGCCACCAAAGCTGGACCATGAGTGGTGCCAGGCGGAAACAACCCGCCAGGGCTGCCTCTGGGGACAGGGCTGCCCGAGGGCAAACAATTCCCTGCCCAGAACAAGACACTAGGGACAGCCATGTGTCCCCAGCAGCCAGCACAGGGACATCGGCTTTCCCTGCTGCCATTCCCTGCGTGCAACCACCTCTGGCTGAGAATGGAACTGGCAACGGAGCTGGCTCTGCTCTCGGGCCAGCTGGTCCCACGCCCTTGGGGCATCACCAGCCTCAAGCAACTCCAGCAGCTCTGAAATTAGTAATGACTCTGGACACAACACACCAGGCTTGTTCACCCCTAAAGCCTTCTCCATGTAGTGACTTTTTTAAAAAAAATCCTCTAAGCCCAGCATTTGGGGAGATATTTGGGGGCTGCTGAGAGGTACCTGCGCTCTCTGGTGCAGGGACCCTGAGCAGGTGACACCTCCCGCAGCTCCCAGGGCAGCAGCAGAGAGATTCCCCGAGAAGGTGGCTCAGGAAACGCCTTTGAAAAGTCAGAAGCTGGGGGCTCTCCTTGTCCCCCCTGCCACGCAGCAGCCTCAGAGCAGCCCTTTGCTTCTCAGAAGGTTTCACTGCAACCTTGATGAAGCTTGTTGGGGTTTTATACACCAGCCATCAAACGACCATAAAACAGCAATTAGAGAAGGATCATTTACCAGATGTTATCACCTCCCTCGTCTGCATTTTCTTCTGCAAGACTTCTGGCTGCGGCATTTTGTTCAGGTGCCGTCTGTGCCCACCCTGTTTGAGGAGGAGCAGCACAGCGAGAGGGTCCAAGGCTGCCCCAGCCCAGCCTCAGGAAGCTTTGGAGGTCTTTTGCCTGCTTTGGGCTTTAGTCTGTGAATCTCCTAAAGTGCACTTTGAGCCAGCAGATTGCTGCGGCTCGTAAAAGAAAATTTTTCTCGCTGGGTTTTTGCTGCTGCTTCAGTCAGCAGTGCCCAGCCAAGGCCCAGGTGCTTTACAGCCCTCACTAATGCACCGGTGCTTCCCAAAGCACGGTATTTACGACCGTGCCACAGGAGGGAAAGTGGAAGGTCCCCACAGCGAGTTATTTATAATCCTGCTGAGCACTGGCCTCTGCTTCTCCCCCTGAGCATCCCTTCTGCAGGCAGGACTTCAAAATATTGCAATGAGCTCTGCTGTGACTCAGAAATGGCCACCAGTGCATGGGGGGGGTTCAGTTTTTCAGGGATTCAGGAAGAATTCACCATAAAGCTCCCCTGCTGGGGCCACATTCCCTGCGGAGGAGCTGCTGGATGCTGCACACACATCCTCCCACCAAAGCCCAGGTGGACACAAACCCCTCGGAAGTGCTGTTTCCCACGGGAGATGGGGAAAAAAGCTGTGCTGTAATGTCAGGTTTGTGGGGACTGTGGGACACCCAGGTCTCGTGCTCATCTTTGCAGAGGTCTTACACTGGGTTCTCCTTGTCTCCCAGGAGGCCACGTTTGCCCAGGTCACCCCCAGTCACCTTCTGCAAAAAGGAGCCTCAGCAAGGCCACGCCTGCCCTTTTTTTCCCCTGCAGACTCAGGAGATGATTTATGTCACCTGAATAATGCCAAACCGGGTCCTATCACGGTGCTTCAGCAGCTGGAGGACAGAAATTCCATGAGGAATTCTCCGTCCTGCCTTCACCATGCAGGAGGAGCTCTCTGAGGTCAGCTCTGCCATCAGGCATCAAAACCAGGACTTCACAGCTCCAAGCTCAGGGTGACTGTGAGCATTAATTTCACATTCTCCAGGTGCTGTGCACTATCTCAGGGTGAGCGTGTAATTTGTCAGATCTCCATTGTTAACTATCAGCTCCGGTGTGAGTAATTGTGACCCTCCCCCAGCCCCAAGCTTGTGGAAATTGATACTTTTCTCATTTGCTCAGTGTAGTAACAAAAGCTCAGCTGGCTGGCAGTGAAAACTACCCAGGGAAGCACATGCCGGAGCTGTGGAGGGAGCTCAGCAGCCGTCAGCTGCCTGCTCTTGCATCACCCCCTTGGCTTCCACTTGACTGGAGAATTTGGGATGCTCAAGCAGCTTTGCATCAGCCACCACCTGGGAATAAAGCTCAGGGCTCCACTAGCATCCTGCTCACCCTCTTCTCATCACTAACGTGGCCTCCAACCCACACCTTTTACCCGCAAGAGGGTCTGACACCCTAAAAAGCAGGAAATAGCAGCTCTCCAAAGAAATGCAGGATGTTAAACAGGCCAGAAGGGCTCAGGGAGGATGGTAGCAGAGGGGGAATCAGTGGTCAGCAGAGGTGCCTGTTCCCTGCGCTCCAGCAATTCTGTTTATTGTCCTTTTGGAATGGATCTTCATGGCCTAGGCCATGTCCCTAATCCTGTGCTGGGGCACCAGAACTGTGCACAGAATCCGGGCAGGGTCTCACAGGCGCAGAGCAGAGGGGGAGAATCCAGAGGAACCACGACATGAGCACATCCAGGTCAGCAGCCCCCAGCTCCAGCCAGGGGAAAGGGGAAACCCTTGGGACTGCCCCGTTCCCAGCCAGTGCTGCCGGCTCATCCCTGAATCCCCTGCCGAGCCCAGCCTGGCTGCAGGCCTGCCCTGGGACACGCTGGCTGGCCAGGCTCACTGCCAGAGCCCCTCGCAGAGGAAAGAGCCCAACCAGACTGTGACACACCGGATTTGCCGGTCCCTGACCCCGAGCCGGGCTGGCACAGCTCCCAGATCCCATCTCTGTGAGGCTGAAGGGAAAGCTGGGGAGAGGAAGAACTCGTCCCTTTCCTCTCTCCTGAAGCAGAGCCACTCCTGAGCTGTTTGCAGCCAGCAGATGAATTAATGCCCAGCTCTGGCAGAGCAAGGCTGCAGGAGGAGAGGGGCTCGGAGCCAGCTTGTTTTCCGAGCCCTGTTCTCCTCTCCAGGAGGACCGTGGACCCTGGGATGTATCACTAACAGCTGGTACCAGGAAGGCTTGCTTTTTTTGGGGGTGCTGAGGAGCCCTTTGGAGGCAGCACAGGACATCCCTGCTGTTCAAACCCTGAGTGACTCCAACCAGCCCCTCCTTCAACTCTCAGCACAGGTCTCCTCCCCAGATGGTCGGTCCCATGTCAGATCCATAAATGCATTTAATCTCCTTGTCTCTCTGCACATCAGATGGGTGTCCACGGGACCATCTGTGGGCACGGTCACCATGGCGATGGGGACAATCCCCCTCAGCTTGGGAACGGCGCCACCTTCAGCCACAGCGCAGTGACTTTTGGGGACCACAATCCAGCGGTACGGCTCAACGCTCCAGCTGCATCCAAGGAGGATAAAACCTCCCAAGTCAGGGACACTCCCAAGCTTTCCGGGATGGAGTGTGCCAGGGAGAGGAGTCTGACTCCTTGGGAGGGTCAGCCCGTGCAGGCAGAGGAGCATCACAGGCAAAAACGCTGATGCAGGCAAATCCAGCATGCCATCAGGAGGAAGACTCTGCCCTCCGGACTATTTTTGGTTTGTTTTTGCCAGCTCTGGAGCCACTGATCTATGATATTGTCACTGCTGTGACTAAGGGCTCTGCAGTTGGAGTAACATCAAGCTGGACTTGGAGAGAGGGATGCGCGTGGCTCTCGGGGGACCGGTAATGGGAGAGAGCCCTTCACCTCCTGTTTACACTTTAATGCCCATCCAGGTTATCCATTATTTATTGCTAATGTATTTATAGAGCATTACCAGCACACCCAGGGCTCTGCGGGCAGCTGGGAGAAGGTGCTCTCTCCTTTGGATGTCGTGGTTTCAACAGAGCGGTTAAACATACCCCGGGTTCTGTACCCAAGCCCTGATGCTCCGGACGGGCCATCCCTCCCCTCCTGGATCTTGTGGCTTCACCATGAGGGATTTGTTGTTTCCCTGCTGGGCTGGGGTAGCGTTTTCCCTGCTGGGCCCCTGCACACAGCAAAGCCAAGCCTGGCTTGCGGCACCCAAAGCACCGTTCCCTCGTGCTCAGGGAAGCCAGCACAGCCCAGCACTGCAGGGTTCCACTTATTTGGGGTGACAAACCCCCTGGTGGCTCCAGGTCACGCAGGGGATCCTGATTCACTGCCTTCCCTTGCGCCCTCCTCTTCCTCCACCACTCTGCAGGAAGCAGCTCCTGGAGGAGCAGCCCCCTGGCCCTGCCCACCCGCAGCTGTTTCTGCCTCTGCAAGTCTGTAATGTTTAAATGCAAAAGCTTCGATACCATCTTAAAATATGCAGCAGTCAGTCAGCTCGGCCGTGTCCAGTTCCACGCAGGATTAGCAGGAGGAATCCATCGGTGGGGCTGGAGCAGAGGCGCTGGCGTGACTGGGAGCCAAAAGGAGCCACCCCATTCCCCAAGCAAGCAGCAGATGGGATCGGGGTGGTGCCAGCTGGGACAGGAGGCGGTGTGGTGTGGAGCATCCAGGCAGCAGTGGGCCTCTGCCAATCCCAGGGATGAGCTCTTCCTGCAGGGATAACCGTGGCCAGCCACAACCCACAGGGACGTGCTGTCCCCAGCTGGTTCTGTCGGCCCAGCCTGGCCTGGCTTTTATTTCCCACTTTTTATCTGCTGCTCCTGGGGAAGGCAGTCTCTGCCAGGTCACAGGGAAACACGCTGGCCGTGGCACCAAGGAGGCTCAAGCTGACCTCCAGCCCCAGCACCGGCCCTGGGAGTTAGTTTTCATTTTCCTGTGCATGGGGACTCTCCCATCTTGGCTTAAAAGCAGGTTTTTACAAAACCTTTTGTAATCCCAAGAGGGTGTGAGCATCAGAGGGAAAGAGATTACCTGGGACAAGGCAAAACCAGGACTTCAGTGCCAAACCTCTGCAAATACAGGTGGAAGAATTATTATTTTTTTTTCTTTAAGTGAAAGAAATATAATTTCCAACGGTTTCATGTGGGAAACATGGAAAAAAATATTCCTTATTTTCTAGCATTTTTCCAAGCGTCCTCCTGCAGGGAAATGAGCAGTTCCAGTGTCACAGGTGTGAATTTTAAAGGGATGCTGCTGCCAGCGTTGGCTGAACAAAGGTTAATGGCTGGAGTGTTGGCAGAGACACCTTCCACTGTCCCAGGCTGCTCCAAGCCCTGTCCAACCTGGCCTGGGACATTTCCAGGGATCCAGGGGCAGCCACAGCTGCTCTGGGTACCCTGTGCCAGGGCCTCACACCCTCACAGCCAGGAATTCCTTCCTAATATCAAATCTAAACCTCCTCTGTCAGTCTGAGTCCATTCCCTGTGTCCTGTCCCTCCATGCCTTGTCCCAGGCCACGAGGGGGAAAGAGAAGCAGTGCCACAGAGCAGGTGGCCTGAGAGCTGTTACCAAAGACATGGCACAAGGAATCAATTCTCCTTGGAAGGCTCCAGAAGATAACGAGGCAATGAGTAACGGTCTGCATGGAATTGTAGGAACAAATCACATCAGCCTGACCTAATCTCATCCTGAGACAGGGCAATGGCAGATGCAATCTCCTGGCCTTTACCCACAGGAAGTCTTCAATGCTGCTTCAAATGCAGAATTATGGTTGGGGGGTGGATGGTGGAGGAGGCTCTCAAATCGATCCCAGCCCATCAGGGGGCTGAAGATGTGTACACAGCACATTTGAGGGGCTCTGGGGAGCAGCATGAGCCCTGACAGCTGGGAATGAATCACATCAACCTGGTGGACCCTGCTGGGACCTCGGCACCTGCTGCACATGCCGGCACAGCCCTGGCTCCCCCAAAGGCTCACAGCTCTGCTGAGCCGGATGCTGTGACTCCACCACCCCCCAGCCATTCCTGAGGAAGTCCAGGGTGTTTGCAGCAGGCAATGAAGTCACCACGGTGCCACCAGGCAAGCGCCCCCGTGTCCCCAAAGTCACCGTGCCGCAGTCAAGCCCGGGGACACCCATCCCCTCCAAACCTTGGAGCATCTCCACCTTTCAAAGTCAAAGGGGTCAGCTGCAGAGAGCCTCATGGTCTCCCATAACCTCTCACGTCACTCACCCGCCGTGTTTTATGGGTTTTGGACTGGGAGGGAAGGTGCCTGCCTTTTTTTACAGCAGCTCCTGCTCCGAGGAGCCCGGAGAAGGACTGAGAGGTGCCAGGATCTCCACAGCCCAGCTGCCAGGACCTGGTTCACCTGGCCTGACCTCGCCCACCCGCTGCCTTGTCTTCCAGAGCGCCATCAATTCTTTATATACAGCAATTAAATGTGATAAATGGGCTGCAAAGCGCTATTTTGGGAGAGAGGAGGCTCCATCTGGGAGTGCTGCAGTGCTGGCTCAGCACGACCCACTGCACACCTGGCTCTCCCCACTAACCCGCCGTGGATGCTGCCCCACGCTTAAATATGTGATGGCACACAGTTATCTGGCTTGTTCCCGAGCCTATTTCTCTCCCCTGCCCCTTCCACAGGCTTCCTCGGTTTCTCTGGCTGCTCTTAGACACTGTCACTTTAAATACAGAGTTTGCCCAATTTCTGGGAGTGCAGCAGAGGGTGGTCAGGAGCAGCTCAAGCCATCCGGTCACAGCACCACCCACAATTTACCTGGTCCCTGTAAAATTCAGGAGAGCTTCTGGGGAAAGGAACCCCAGTAAGAGGGGAAATACTTTGGGGAAAAGGTCAGGATGAGAGATAAGGACAGGGAAGAGGAGAAAAATCAAGATCCACAAGACCCCCGTCCCTGGAAGTGTTCAAGGCCAGGTTGGATGCAGCTTGGAGCAGCCTGGGATAGTGGGAAGTGTCCCTGCCCACGGTGGGGGGTGGCACTGGATGCACTTCAGGGTCCCTTCCAACCCAAACCATTCTGGGACTCTGTGTGCCCAGGATGGGGTTTATTTAATGTGACCCCCTGCTCAGGTCCATGGAGGTATTTAGGCACTAAAGGGGATCCCACTGCTGCTGCACCTGGCTCTGAACACGGCACTCCCAGCGCCTGGCTGTGCATCGCTCCAGCACCTAAAAATCCCATCCCCACCCCAACAGCATCCTCCACGACTAGAACTTGTGATCCCCACCCGTGCCCCCCAGCCCTGGGCAGCCCCGGGATGCCGGGGGGAACAAGCGGGCTTGGAAGCAGAGGGAGATAACCCTGCAATACTCAGGGATGCTGCGGGGTGTCTGGTTCGTGGGGCAGGTCAGGGAATGGGGACCAGGGCTGGAAGAGGAGTGGGACAGCCCCTAGACCCTCCCCGGCTGGAGGCGAGCTGAGACAACCCCCCCAATCCTCCCTGGAATGGAAGGGGTCCGAAGCAATTCCCCAGATCCTCCCTGGAATGGAAAGCCCCCGTGACAGCCCCCATTCCCTCCCCAGGGCTGGGGGGGACACCCCGCGGCACCCCCCAACTCCCACCTTGCTGGGAAAGGACCGGGACAGCCTCCAAATCCTCCCCGGGCTTGATGGGGACCGCGACATCCCCCGATCCCTCCTCGGCTGGCGAGGGGACCGCGCCA
>VXBU01006813.1:167021-208357 GCA_013400315.1 Bombycilla garrulus | reverse complement strand
CCGCTCCCCCTGGCCGCGCCCTCTGCGACCCTGCAGGGCGCCAGGCCGGGCCGTGCCCTGGTCCCGGTGCCCGCAGGCGGGGAGCGCGCCCGGCTCGGCCCCGTGGGATGCTGGCATGCCCGGCCCCGGCGCTCCCGGAGGACCGGGAAGCTTCCACACCCGGTCCCTGTGCGGCGGCCCGAGGATTTGCTTGGCGCAGCCCAGGGAGCCACGGGCAATACCTGAAACTCTCCTCCTGGACGTTCCTGGAGCCTGGACTTGACTTTGACCGTGTACAGCTGTCTTTCCTATTAGATTTCTATTTGACAGGTGCAAAGTTTAACTTCATTTTTTTTTTTTTTCCCCTTTTCTTCTCGCTTCAAAGAGGAGAACACATCGCCCAGCTGCTCCCCCCGGGAAGCGACGTGCTTTTCCGAGCCCGTTTATCCATTTCGTTTTGTTCAATGACATTTCCAGCTCGTTCTAGGCACAAAGCGATGCAGCTGTAGGAAACGACTCCGCCGGCTTCGTGCATGTTCCCCGGGGCACGGGGGCAGCCCTTTGACTCTAGAATCTAGCGTAGACCTGTCTGTCTCGGCACTTTGTCATTTAAAACGAGCGAAGCAGAAGCTCCCGCCCTAATTCCCCTGCCCGTGTTTGCTTTAGTGCCTGTTACTATATCCTAGAGCAAATATATTGAAAGCTGCACCCACTCCATCGTCTATTTCCTATAAAGCTCCTCGCAAACGATTTCCGAATATCCCCGCGGCAGAGGCGAAGTTGCTGTGGTTGGTTTGCCAGAGGAGGGGAGCTCTGGGCCGTTTTCATCGGTGCTTAGGAACTTCTCTTCCCGAGCTGGTTTGGTGGCCAGGGATGCAGAAGGGTTTTGTGCACAGATCCCAGGCTCTGCCAGTCCTGGCAGCAGCACAGAGGCTCAGGAGAATTATCCAGGTAACAGTTTTCTGAAGCAGTTTTTTCTCTCCCGGGTGGTTTGGTACCTAATTCATGAGGTGCCAGAGCGCTGAGCGTCTCCGGCTGCGGGGCTTCCCCGAAGGAAGCTGTAACTTCGGTACTACGGCATCCTGAAACGCGGCATTTGGGTGCTGGGATGGAAACAGAAGCCTTGCGCTGCTCCGTGTGCGTTTGCCTTTCTCCCCAGCAGGAGGCCGGTGCGGGCAGGGTGAGGAGCACGGCTACACCCAGCCGTGCCGGGAGCTCGGGGAGGCTCGGGAGCGGCTGCTGCCCTCTCTGCTGCGTTTGAGGCGAGACTTCTCTGGGAGTCGTGTTTCCCGAGCCTGGGGGCGTGTGGGCTCGGCTGCCGGGTGGAAAGCACAGTTATTTCCATCCCGAGCGTGCCTGGAGGCTCCGGAGGGACGCAGCCTGGTGCAGGATCCTTTGCGCTTTTCCCCTTTGAACTTCCTGCCCTTGAAATCCCTGTACCGAGGGGGGTCAGCTGGGAAAGGAGAGCGGGAGCAGAGCGCGCGGCTGGGCTGGGTTCGAGTAGGGATACAGCACTGGGAATCAGATTATTCTCCTGCATGCTCTGAGCAGGGAGCTAGTTCCCCGCTCTATCCTGGCTTCTGGTCAACCCTGAGGTACCCACGGCTCAGCTCATTGCAAAACTTGTTGCATTTTGAAGACCTTTTCCTGAGGTTCCCCCCGCGTTGTAGGAGCGTAGGTGCCACCTTGTTCACTCTCTGCAATCAGTTACAAGGGGAGAAATTTCAGCCTGCCCTCGCCTTTGTGCCCTTCCCCACCTCCTCCTGCCTCCCTCTCCCGGCCCAGGGCAGCCAAGCCAGGCAGCCCTGGTGAGGGTGAGCAGGGAGAAGCCTCCACGGGGTTGTTGGAGCAGGGAGCAGGGCAGCAGCCCGGCAGCAGGCTCAGAGCCTGGCGGTAGATAACGGGAAGGAAATCATCTCCAGGCAAAGGGAGAAGTGGCCAAACACTGCCTGACCCCAAAGCCCTTTCTCTGAAGGGGTGGCTGGTGTGGGCAGCTGGTTGCTCCAGCTTTTCCTGAGGCCAGAGGAAGGGAGGGAAGGAGGGAGGGAGGTGGTGGCTTTTGGTCCCCAGGGGTGAGGGCACTTCTTTAGATGCCAAAGGTTCAGAGCATCGTGGCTCTCCAAACCGGGCACAGTGAGACCCCTCCAGGGATGCCAAGCCCCCTGAGGTGACATGCAGGGTTAGAATGGGGGTGGATAACCAGCTGTGGGAGCTCCGTGCCTGTGGCTTGTTAGCATCAATATTGTTCTGTACAGTGCGCAGCCCACACATGAAGAAGGAGCGGGATTAGGGAACCTCTGGGTTAGGGCACTGTCACTGAGCTGAGACTCAAAATGTGCTTTTTTGGGTTCCCAAAGATGGCCATGTGTTTGGAGAACCCCAGCTGCCATCACATTTGCATGCAGTCCCTTTCCAGGAAGGAATGTGGACCTCCCAGTGTCCCAAGCTCATGGCAGGAGCTGCTGCCCGAGCAGAAAGTTCCCCCAGCAGCTCCTGGAGCTGAAGGAAGTGCAGGATAAAAACGGCATCTGGGATATGAACGGAGCAAAGCAGGCTCAGAGCCCCCTGCAGTGGCTTATCACCAAAACAGAGTGAAAAAAAAGCCAAAAAATGTCTATTTATATGCCCTGCATATGAAATGCCACCAGTGCTTTGCAACCAGCCCAGGCTTTCAGATCTGCTTTTCCTGCGTCATTTTCCAGAGCTCAGGTGTTCCCTGGGCTGATCCAGCCTGCAGGCGGGAAGGTTTGGCTGGGGAGGGGGGTGTGGGTGCAGCTGGAGCTGGGATGGGCAGCCCTGCCTGCACCCAGCCCCCAGAACATTCTGAACACACAGAATTAATGATAATTAATTCTCCCCAAGCAACTTCACCCCTGAAACCTACACCAGGTTCCTTAGCCCTCACGTTCCTTCCTGCGTTATCACAAATGAACCCAAACCTTCAGAGAGAGGAAAAATACCCTCTGCTTTTCATTGTTTCCTTTAGGAAAAGCAAGACAGGGACCTTACCCTCATATCTTGGGGAAACTGAGGCACAAACAAAGCAGAGTTGAGTTTCTGATAGCGGGGAAAGGTTTGCACAGGGGAAAAGCCCCACAGGAATGGATTTTAGTCCTCAGCACCGTTCACTGGAAACACTGGGCATCTTTGGGACTTGCACATCCAGGACAGTGCTCTGTCTGTCCTTCCTCTGGCTCAGAGGGGGCTCCTGTGGGATTGTTAATAAGGATTTCTCCCGTGTACCTATGGATGTTTCTAATTAGCCAGGTTGGGATATTTCTGTGAGACGGGGGTTCCTTGCTGAGCACTGACCTGTCCCCAACAACAAGGAAGTGGCACCACTAGGGATCAGGGGACTTTTCCTGAGGGGCAGGGGCTGGGGACACTCAGCTTGGCCAGGGGGCTCAGGGGGCAGGTCAAAGTCCCTGGAATGAGCAGAGCTGTGTGTTTTCCCCAAGCCTGGGTCCGGGCAGCCCCTCAGGGAGCTGGCACAGCACTGCCCAGGCAGATGGGGGAAGGACGTGTTTCCACTAATCTGCTCAAATCTGGATTATTTTTCCCAATAAACCTCTGTTCCCAGCTGTTTTAAGCAAGTTTTTGGCACACTGGGGACAGGTGGGATCCTGGGTAAGGAGGGAGAAGCTGGCAGGGGTGGAGGAGATGGAGGGGATAACATCTGCTGGGTGTCCCTGTGCCACCAGGCTCCCAGTGCCTGCACAGAGAGGGGGACCCACCATCTGTGAGGTGATTTTGGCAGCACATCACCCAAATCCTGAGGCTGGGATCATCCCACAGGCCCTGAGGCCTTGGCTGGAGTTTCCTTCTATTAAAAGGCAGTGGAAAATAACTTACATTGAGGGCCTGGTGTCCTCCGCTTCCTCTCCCATCGAAAGCAGAGCAGGGATCCTCTGCAGCTCCTGTCAGGATAAAACAGCACAGAGAATGCCTCTGGTGCTGGCTGTCCAGGATGATCCACGACAGCCAGTCCTGGGGGGTTTGGGGAGCTCCCAGGGAGCCAGGATCCACCCAGGGCAGAGCAGTGCAGGCCCTGATGCTGCCTAAGGACACACGGGCACAGAGAGTCCTTCAGAGCTGCTCCATCTTCCCAGCACGTTCCCCAGCCACTCGCCAACCTGACATTTACAAATCCCTATTTTTAGATGATCTTCATCACTTCTAATTGTTCAGGCTCCTCAGCCTCGGAGATGCTGCTCTACATGGGCAGGATGGGTCGCTGAGCCCATTTCTCTCTTCCCCTGCGCCTCAGTTTCCCTTTCGGCAAACCGCAGTTGAGGGCCTCGCCCTGGGGACCACATTTGGGAGCTGCTGGTCACACCCCAGGCCCTCGGGTGGGATTTCAGGTGCTCCAGGATGCTCCATGCCCCAGAACGGGCAGCAGGAAGCGCCCAGCCCTCCACCCCCAGGGCTCCGTCCACGTCCCCCTCAGCAAGAAGCAGCAGCAGGATGAATGCAGGAGGGTCGGGCTCCGGAGCTGCCTCAGGAGCCTGCGGAGAGCCGAGCCCAGGGGACAGCCCACGCGGGCCGGGCTCGGCGCGTTGGTAATTAATTTAGTTACTAAATTAACATTTCAATTGACAAGAGCTGAATGTGAAGCCAGGCGCTGCTGCCTGCCAGCACTCATCAGCTCGCAGCGACCCTGGCTGCTCCCAGCCGGCTGTGCCCGGGGTCCGGTGCTCTGCTGGCGGCAGGGAGGGCCCTGGAGCCCTCGGGAGCTGCTCCACGCCCTCACAGCGCTCCCGCCAGCAGCGAAGAGCCCCGAGCAGCCCAGAGGGGCTGGTCCTGGAAGGTATGTGTGTGCTCAGCAGGGACAAGGACAGCAGATGCCACTCCTGAGATCCCCCCTCTCCTTCTGAAGTGCAACCCCAACCCTGCCCGGCCCCTGGCTGTCCCCACACTGAGGGGACTCACTGGCACCACCGCCGGGGCTCCATCCCTCTGCACGGACTGGTGCTGACATCCAGTGCTGGATCCTGCAACTACAGCAGGTGCTGTGTCCCCTCAACAGCCCCTGCCCTGCTGGGCCCGGGCGGAGCCCAGTGCTCCCCTCAGCACAGCCCAAACAAAGCTGACCCCTCTGCCCATCCCGATCCTGTTTCCTCACTGGGAAGGGCTAGGGCTGAGTCCCTCCCATGAAAGCACCCTCTGCTGCAACGGCCTGCAGAGGAGGGGCTGGAATTCAGAGGTGGTTGTGAGGGGCTCAGGGAGAGCAGCCTGAGCAGATAGAGCAGCTGGTACACAGGATTCCCTCGGGATGAAGAGACCCCAGCCAGCAGGGAATGTGCCAGCCCCCCATCAGCCAGAGGGATGCCCTCCATGATCGGGGGAGAGCTTAGTGTCAGCAAAAGGAAAAGGCTCTCAACAGTCTCTTGTTCCCAGGCCTTAAAGAGGCACATGGTTATTCCTCCTGCTGTGCTCTGCTTCTGGTGCAGAAGTGTTTGGCTAAAGAAAACAAAGAAAGCTGGATTGAGACTACGAAGGAAGTATTTTATTACTTATAACACTTCATTCAGCTAAATCCACATAGCAATACACAGAAACTCTTCAGGAAAGTGCAAATTCTCACTCTGTATTTGTAATACACCCCTAGTTTTACAGAACAGACAGGGGATAAACAGGAATACAGATCCAGAACTCCCCAAGGTTCCAGGCAAGGAGAACGATGCAACTTGAGATACTTCAATCACCTTGTACAAAGCCATTCTTGAGCAGAGGGAATCAAGCTGGACTGTAACCACCCAGGTGTCACCATGCAAGGAGCCCCTTCTCTCTTAGCTGGAGAGAGGACAAAAAATGGGAGGGAAGACAAAACAAAGTGATAACAGAATCAAGTTCTAAAATTAGAGACCATCCAGGGGCTTCCTAAAGCAGCACACACATCCCACCCTGCCGAAGTGACAGAACCCATGGTCCCTCTCCTGGCTCCCACCCTAGTGTGACACACACACACACAGTTCCTGTGAGGAAATGGGAGCCTGGCAGGGGGGCACACACAGAACGCTACCTGGGCACAGCTGGAGCAGGGAGCACCACAGGGATGTCAGTGTGACTGGACAGCTGAGCCCCAGAGTGCACCCTCATCACTCAGCCCATGGACAACACCAGTGTGCATTCCCCTCCTCACACAGAAGGGCTGGGCACTTCAAATGAGGGAAATGAGCAGAGCTCCTGCTGAGATCCCAGTTCTCCTGCAGCCCAGGGCAATCCTGGCTCCCTGGAATCACATCCTGCTGGGGACACAAGGGAAGCAGAGCTGCCTCAGCAGCCCCACACCAAGCGAGGGCTGCATTGCTCCTCTGGGCCGCAACTGCAGCCCAGCTCTCCCTGTCACAAACATTCCCTCCTTCTCTGCCACACCAGCGTTTACAATTCCCTCACACATCCCTAGAGGGGCTGCAAGAGAGACACGGGCAGCACTTGCAGATATTTAATGCTCACCCTGGATGCTGTATCACAGCCTCAGTAAGAAACCCAGCTACAAGCTCTGCCTCACATTCAGCCTTGCCTGGCAAAGCCCTCAACTCTGAAAGCTCCTGTCCCAGGCCCACAGAAACATGACTTGACCACAGAGATGAAACCTGTCACAGGCAAGGGACAAGCCCAAGCCCTCTGGATTTTACCAACCACTAAACCCAACACACTGGCTGTATGACTACAGCTTTAGCCACTGTCCAACCTCTGGAAAGGTGTGTTTTACCTGGAAGCACCTCAGAAACATCACCCACAGCATCCATGGATCTGTGATCTGCTTTCTACTCAAGTTAGAAAAGCCTTTGTTCTTATCTCAGAGGTGGGAAAGAACAACTGACAACTCAAGGAAAGTTGTGCACAAACAAAGTAAACTCTAACACGGTGCATAACAAAGTTACAGGGCAAGGAAATGAGAATTCCAGTCCTTCACAGTTACAGAAGTAAGGGATGCGAGATCAGAGGGAGGAGATAAAGGAGTTCCACAAATGGAACATTGTAAGTATATCAAACAGTTCCAATACAGTAGGAAAACAACATAGCAGCAGTTTCAAAACAGCAAATAGTCATTAAACCCTGAAAGTACATTCAACACGTGCCTGCTGCTGTCCTCCCAAAAGCATCACTACAGCTACAGCTCACTGTCAAGCCTACCCATGGGGAAAATCCCACACACATCACACCCCACAGCTGGGCTTTCTTCTCTAATTAAAGATAGCTAGACTAGGAACAGTTCCTCACCAGCTTCTAACAACGCACATTTGAAAACATTTTCTCTGTGCCTAGCGCTTGCCTACTGCCACAAAGCGGATCTCTGGGAAGCTGCAGAGTGCTGCTCTTTGTAGGAGCACACCCATCACTCACAAGATGTGACTGCCACAAGAACACACAGCTGGGCTCATCACACACTCACTATGCTTTTTACAGTGTTTGTTCAAAATTAAGTCCCAAGTCTCTTGTTCTCTTGACTACTTGCAGAATGAGCTCCTCAACGCTTCAGGGTTTAATCTGCTGCCAACGGAAGGAATGGCAAGAGCTCCTTCAAGTTCAGTGCAGTGGGGATCCAGGTCTGCACCCTTTTTGGGAGAGCTGAAGGCAAAGCAGCAGTCAGAAATGCCTTCCCAGCCCCACCCAGCACAGACAACAACAACAGCATTCTCTGAGTCTAACTGGGTTCACCTGTTTTCCCCACCATGTCAGTCAAATGTACAATCAAGGTAAAAAAACAAGACCCAAGCTTTTGGCATTAGATACACTTCACTCAATGGCAGAACAATTTGGAGATACTTTCTCTTGAAATAAAAAAAATAAATAAATAGCAGTGACAGGTCAGAATTTGTGCAACACAGACCTTCTCTAGCACATGTACATTCATAGACACTGAAATACTTCTCCATGGATATAGTGCAAAGCTGCTGGCAGCAGCAAACCCCCAAACCTCAGGGCTCTCTGAAGCCATGGAGAGGCAACAAAAACCACACAAACCTACCCTGTGCCATCCTAGGGCATCCAGCTGCGAGGGCATCATTGGGGGAGGACGAATTCTGAGAGGCAACAATAGTGGCAGAACAACAGCTTGAGCTCCAGAGCACCCTGGGGTCTTCTCCCATCATCTCCAACACAGATTAAACCCAGCACTAAATTGCTGGTACTTTTCTTTAGTGCCCAAAATCCAATATAATCACAAGGAGAACTTGAGTATTGGTTTGGGTGGGGTTTTTCTTTTTTTTGGAAAGTGTGATTAGCAGTCTCACTTGTGACTTGAGCAAAGGGAGAAAACAAATGAGAGCTGTTAAAATTTACCCTCTAAAGAAAAATGGTATTTGCAAACTGCTATTCTAACAAATTACCTGACAGGACACAACAAAAGAAAGTTAAAAATTACAATTTAGTAACTGTGTCAGTCTCATCTCCCCTTTCTTGTTTTTTGTGGTTTTGTTTGGGTTTTTTAATACACTGACAATATAAACACAGCCAGCAAAAACCAAAAAGTCACTGACTGGCATTTTCAGTCAAAGTAATGAACGCAGAAAACCAAGAAAGCTTAAGAGCCTTCAGAGATGTGGGACAAAAAAGCAAAAAAGCAGCTACAGAGCCCATGGTAGCCAGAGGGAGCAATTTTACCAAGGAACAACCAAGCTCCTGCTCTTTTGAAAGCCTTGGGAAGGCACCAGGCAATTCCAACCCCAAGCTGCAGCTGCTGCCACTATTGTTTCACTGCCAATTATTTCAAGACACACACACAGGAAAGCCACAATGCCCAAGAACACCTTTACCAACAGAAGAATTCTTACGTAGCTGAAAGATGTCAACAATTTGCTTAAACAAGAAATGCTGGGCTCTGCTTCGATGCTTTTGGAAGTGCAGAAGGTCTCAGTGCTGCAGGGAAGAAGCAGCCTTTGTTGTCAGTTTGGAGTGATCACTCCTTTAAAACTTTGAAACCTTTTCACACACACAAAAGAGGTGTTTTAAGTACCTGAACTGAGTTTAAGACAAGATGCAGCAGCTAAGCTCAGCTGCCTCAAAGGTACTAGGGCAGTTCATTTGCATTGGTGTGGGTTAATTAAACTTTTGGTCGAAAGGACTGAAAAGTGCAACAAGAAACTCTACCCTTTCCTCTGATCTCCTCTCCTTAGCCCAATTCAGTGAAAAGCCTGACAAAAGAATGCTTCTTCTTTACAGAAAAAGAACGCAGCTGTTTAAAACACACACACACAAAGATGAGACTGGTTCTGCTCCTGGGTCCTTTGTTCCACGCGGTGCTCGGGGCTCTACGCAGAGCGCCAGGTCAGCCCGTTCTTGGCAGGCTCCAGGAAATTCTCAATCAAAGCCTCAATCAGCTTCTGGAGCTCTTCTTCCAGCACACTTCTGTCACTGCAGGTAACAGGGAAAGAACAGGGCCAGGTCAGAGCTTTGGGAAATGCCCAAGCATAAAAAAACAAACAGCAACACCTGATGGGGATGGACTTGCTCAATTGTTTCCTACCCCTCCAGGCGTAGAGACCCCAAGCTTTAACAAGCACCTTTCCAGCAGGGATTGTCATGAAATCAGAGTGGTTTGGGTTGGAAGGGACTTATAAGATGGTGCCCAGAGCCCTCTAGTGGCCTTTTTCTTATTTAATTAAATTAACTTCAATTAATACTGCAATAATCAGGTGGTGAGGCCCTGACACGGTGCCCAGAGCAGCTGTGGCTCCCCCACCCCGGGGAGTGTCCAAGGCCAGGTTGCAGCAACCTGGGATAGCGGAAGGTGTCCCTGCCCATGGCAGAAGGGTGGAATGAGATGGTCTTTAGGGTCCCTTCTACACAAACCATGCCATGACTCCACAATAGCAGAGGTTTCTGTGGTGCAAACACACCCTGGATTCCCCTCCCCATTAAACTGGAAGCAGCTCTATCCAGGTGAACAACGCCTGGTTCCTCTCCGGCGGCTCAGAGTAACACAGCAGATCCCCAAAGGCAGGGGGAACCCATCTGGCTGCAGCACAGGCTCAGAAGAGAGGGAAATGCCTGGATGTGACACTCAGTGCCCTGGTCTGGGTGACAAGGTGAGGGCCAGTCACAGCCTGGACTCTGATCTCAGATCTCTTCTAGCCTGAACAATTCTGTGACTTTGTCCCCTGATCACTTTCTAACTCTGAGGAAACAGGGAGCTGGCTTTGCTGAAGAAGCCTGCTGCAGCAGGCGCTGGGAAGTCCCCTGTGTGTCCCTGCTGGGGCAGGCACGAGGTCTGGGGCACCGACCTGTGCCCGGGCAGCGCGCACATCTCGGCGTAGTACTTGATCTTGGGCTCGGTGCCGCTCGTGCGCAGCGTGGCCACGCAGCCGTTCTGGAAGGTGAACGTGATCATCTGGCTGTTCTTACTCACTGGCAGCACCTGCAGAACGACAGCAGCACCTTACTGCCCCTGGAGCAGCACATCAGTAAAGGTCACTGCACTCCACACCCGCCTCTTCCCCGGTGGATTTCAGCTTCTGCAGGCCCTCCTCTGCAACAATTCCCCTCACTCACTGACTGCTGGTTCAGCTGGCTGCTGTCATAGCCAGTGGTGACATCTCGGACGTGTAAGATGTTGTAAAGCCCACAGCACTTGGGGTAGGACTGAGGCCCATCGAAGTTCCGCAGTCTCTCAAATATCCTTTTGATAGTGGCAGGGTCGTAGCACAGGAAATAGGAAGTCTTGGATATGTGATATCCATACCTACAAGCAGATGAATGTTTTCAGTTGTAAGATTTTTGCATATTTGGTACCTAAGAGATCTCAGTACAAAGGCTTAATTGTGACAAACGCCATCCTTGTTTTATTGCTGGGATTGTGTCTGTAGCCATTCCTTCCACCTCTGCTCTGCTCCACATCTCTTCTGGCAGTGGGGAGCCAGTCCCTGTGCCCTGTCCCAAATCCCTGCTCCAGCTCTCCTGGAGTCCCTTGTGATATCTGCAGTAGTGATGGGCTGTAAACCATCCCACATCAAAAAAACCCCACAACTTACAATGAGAAAACACCCGAGGGACACAAACATTTAATTACATACATATTTATATTTAAATAGATATTCCTTAGACTATTCCCAGCTCTAAAGCAGTGGAGTAGAATATCCCAGTGAAAACCACCACTCACGTTTCATAAATGTCAACAAGTTTCTGTGCCAGGGTCAGGCTCTGGCCCTGCAGGTAAGTCGCCATTTCAGCAATGACCACAGCTGCACTCACTCCATCCTTATCCAGCACCGATGTGCCACACATGAAGCCTAGGAAGAAAAAAAAGGGATTGTGGAAAGATAACCTGACACATTATTACACTGATTTACCTGACTCAAGTTTTAACCTTTGATCCTGCAGAGGTAAATTGGCCAGTGCATGGAAGCTGCTTTATTGCTGCATGTGCAGGAGAAACCTAATTACCTTGGTGGTTTATAGGGCTGGAAAGATAAGCACAACACCAGAATCAGCAAGTCAGATACAATTTATTGTGGGAGTTGGCAAGTCAATTTGATGAGAGCAAACTGTCAACGCTATTAACTGCTAGGACAAAAACAAAGTACTTTCTGTGGGGTTTATTTCATAACCAAGATCAGCCCTTCTATTCACATCCCCCCCTCAGCTCTCAACAGTTTAAAGGGATATCAGCACTCATACCAATAGACTCCTCAAATGCAAAGAGAACTTCTTTTCCACTATCAAGGAGATTTTTTACTCTGCTTCCAATCCACTTAAAACCAGGGAGTGTTTCCTAAAACATGAGAGAAAAAAAAAGTGCTTAAAATATGCATTTTCAATTCAAAGAAAAAACTATAGCCACTGTTGCCTTCACTTCAGACTAAAAAGAAAGAAAACCCAACCAAAGAGAAAACAAAACAATGTATTTTGAATGCTATGGTTTCAATGGCAAAGATTGCTGCAGAGTCAAAACACTAAAGCTTAAGGATGTTTTTCTGATTTTATTGAAGTGGTTTCTTTAAATTTAAATCTAACTAATTGACAACACAATAGGGACAGTAAAGAAGCATCAGACAAGTCCTACTTTCAGTTAGGATGATGAGTCCAAGGCAAAGAGCCACTGGATAGCATTTTCCTAGTGGATACTCAGCTAGGACACAAGTACCACTCCAAGGAAAAAGTGTGTCAGGGACTGCTCTGAGATCACATCTCATCATCTGTGCTGCTCATCAGATGAGACACAGTTATTCAGGAGAAAAAGCTACAGAACAGTAAAAGCAACACTTTAGGTGCTGGGAGGGAAGAGGACTGTTCTGAGAGGTTTTTTACATAAATCATGCAAAAGCAGCCAAAAGCTTAGAAACAGTTTTCCTTGGAGAGAAGGAAGTTGCAAATAAAAAGGAGAGGGTGCTTTTAGAGGAGGCCAAGAGGCTCTGTAAATTCCTAGTTCCTCTTTCTTTTAGTCAAGTATGTCTTCTTCCAATTAAAAAAACCACAACAAACAGTATTTAGACAGAGAACCAAATCCACTACAAGGAACTGATGTTTACCCTGATTATGCTTATCTGGGCAGTCACTCACAATGGTTTTCAGAATCGCTTTCAACTTTAAATTCCTCATTGTTTGGCAAAATATTTATTCCTATTGCACATGGATTTAATTAAGACATGAGGCCTGGCCCATAGTGTGTTTGTGCTACGATTCCGGGCACTCACCTCTCTTCTGGCTAACATCCAACAGAAATGAGATTTAATTTGGATGCAGGAACTAAACTCTCAAATCTAGAGGTAGCACCATCAGTTTCTTTTTTAGCACGTTCTTAAAGCTGCATTAAAGATCTGAACACCAGAATTGCTCTGCCTGTCCCTGCCTGAGGCAAACCCAAATTCAAAACCCACCAGCACAGGCACTATACAACCTCAGAGTGCTCATTATAAACCCATCAACACTCGAATACAGGAGAATTTCTCTCCAGGGAGATAACAGGAATACCTTAGCCCTGGTTATCTGGAATTCAGGTACTAATTTGTGTCCCTGTTACTGAGCTTTGCCCAGGCGGATCTCCCATTCTGAGAAGACTGAGGGGATTGAAATCAGGCTTATCTGGGTGAAAGAACATTCTCTGTGAGCTGGAATCCCTCAAAGCTCCCAGCCAGAAGCCTGCAAGTCCCATGCCTACTTTTCATTCCATGAAGTCACCAGCAGGGGTTCAGAGGAAGAAGACAACACACAACCCACACTCACCTCGAAGTGAAATCCCTCTTGAAGTGCAATTGCCCTCAAAATCTTGGAGGAGACGGTGGTTGCCAGCATGTAAACATTGCTCACATCAGCATCTTGGGAGCAGTTCTCCTTCCAGCGGGAAAACATCCACCAGCCAAACAAGGCTGCCAGCTCGTTGCCCGTGAACACCTTCCAGCAGCCACTGCGGGGACAGGTAGGGTCAGGGCTGGGGGAGAGGGATCCTGCACTCACTGAGCTCCCAGACAGGCAGGGTGAGGGCTCTCCTGGCTTTTCCCAGGAGCTCCACTCAGGGGAGAGGAATTCTGCACTCCCTGAACACCAGGGTGTGAGCACAGCACGGACAAGCTGCTCTAGGCAAAGCCACTGACAAGACTGCACACTGATCACACCTCAAGGGTTTACAAGCCCAGAGCATTCTGCCAGCAAGGAAAGGCACCCTCAGGCTCTCCTCACTGGCAGCTCTAGCACAGCTCAGGCCTTTGATGACCCAGCAGCAGGGGAGCAGTCTAGAACTGGTCCATACAGAGCAGTCTTTGCAACCTGCACACTGCAGTCAGGCCAGGGCCTGCACAACTCGTACTTACACAGCCATCAGAACTGGGGCCTGTTAGTGGGAGAAAAATATTCTCTATTCAATATGAACAAGCAGGGCAAAACAAGGGATGAAAAATTAATATATAAACATAAAAGGCAAACTAAAGCCCCCACTCCACCAGGAAAGGTCATGACAACTGCCAAGGAAGGTTTGCCTGATATCAATGAAGACAGAGTAAACAACAAGATTTTATTGTCTTTAGCAGCCACTCAATTTTCAGCTGAGCTTTATGTGGCCACTGACTGTTACATCAGTAAGCATTTAATCTACTCTTTGCTGAGTGCTCCGATTTAAAACACATTTGAAGCTATACCAAAGGATAAAACTAGGAGGGAAAATACCCAAATATCTAAGGAAAAGAGTGGACTGAAGGCCTGTGCCTGGCAACCATTTGGGGACAGTGTGACTCTCAGCACCTTTACTGCAGGAACACACAATAAAGGGCCCATCACTTACTTTTCTTGCTGTTCTGCCACTGCCAGTCGATCTGCATCAGGATCAGTGGCCACTACTACTCTTGCATCTTCTTTCTCTGCAAGCCTCAGTGACAACTCCTGGTGGGAGAAGGAGGGGGCAAAAAAACCCCCAAAACATAAGAATAAATAAACCCACAGCCTTCCTACTTGCACCAACACCCAGTGAAAACAAAGTCCCCCACAGATTGCCCACTGCATTAATACAGCTGAGAGCAGGCTCTCCCTGCTCTCTTCCTCAGTTTGTTTTTCCTCACAGAAACCTGGTGAAGTAGAAACCAAAATACCAGCACAGATTCTCCTTCCTCAGGATTTGGGCATTTGACAGTCGAGAAGTCTGGATCTGGATCTTTTTGCTCTGGGACTGGAATGGGAGGCTGAAATCCAAAGGCTTTGAAAGCCAGCTGCACGTAGTCATGTCCAACTCCATGGAAAGAAGTGTGGACAAACTTCAAACTGCTCTGCACATTCAGCTCCCTGAGGAGAAAACAGAACCTCAGTAAGATTTCAGCTATATAGCAAATCTATTTTTGTGAGGGAAAGCAAAATAAACTGCAATTCCCCTCTGTACTGCTCTGCTGACTTCTGCATTAATTTCAAAGGAATGAGTGAAAGTGCTTATTTTGCACTAGAAACCGCTGGGTTAAAGCTTCTTCTCCTGGAAATTGAAATGTTTACCTTCTGCTGAAACAGATCAAAGTCTCCCAAGAATAAACTGTTGATTTCTACAAACTCAAACTCTTCCACCACCTTAAAATGTTATTCCTGATCTGCTTCCTGTCATCCATTCTCCTCCTTTTACTCTCATCTTCTGCCGCACCTGACCTAGAGGCTGAATCTATTGAATGCATGTGCACCTCACCTGCACTCTCAATTTCTGTGTTTTATTCACAACTCTCAGAGCATCTTCACTTGCATTAAATGGTTTCCACTGGGGTGCTCCACAGTGGCCTAACTCCCAAAGGCAGCTGCTTCATTCTCAATCAAATGGTTTAACCCCAAGGATGGTCAATTTAGTGACACCTCAGAACACAGTGAGAACACAGACTGTCTGCAGTAAGTTGTTCCAGCCTCCTTGAAAACAGAACTTGGGTACCTTTTGCTTTATACAATACCTATGGTAGCAGATCTTGGTCAGATCCTCCATGTAGCTGTCACAAATTCTCTTCAGAGGATCCTGTCTGAGGGGACTGGTGTCCACCAGATTTTCATTCCAGGAGCCATTCCATGGTTCAACACACTCTTCTATACACTTTATAATTTCTTTATCATGGGGAGAGGTGATCTGTGCTCCATTTTCCCAATAAACCTGGTCAAAGTTGAAGGAAAACCAGACACCTTTTATTATTTACAAAGTTCATTAACCTGATACATTCTTTTAGCTAGAGCATTTCACCTACTTTCTGCCTAAGTTATGCAGAGAAGTCAGCACCTGACTGGCTTGACTCTCAAGACATTTGGAATCATTCCACATGAACCCCTGAGTCCACGACAGCAGTCGTGATAAACGCAGCTTACACAGCAACACAACCTGTTTCCACAAAAGCTGATATTTAACCAAAATATCAGGATGTGAGAAACCAAAACCAGGCACTTTTATCTGGGAGTGCTGTGCAAACTGTAACACTATGCAGAAAAATATGCCCTTTCTCCAAGGCTGGCATTTCTTTTGAGAAAGGAACACAACTTGTTTTTGAACCCCAAGCAAAAAGATAAGCAGTGTGCCAAGGCCCGTTTTTCCACAGCTGAACAACTGTAATCTCTCAGCTGGAAACACTCTCTAGAGGGGAAACACCATATCTAACCCTCAGCTATAAAAAAAGCCTTTGTTGAGGATTTAGAGGCCAGTTTTCCCACAGTCTGTTGCCAATACCATGGCTGAGATCACCGGGCAGACCCTGCTCAGATAATCTGCCTCTGTTTTCTCCTCAGCGTCCTTCTGGGTTTGTCACCTTCAGTTAAAATCATCCAAAACCTGCAGAAGCTGCTGAAATTCACACAGGAAATTGTGCAAGATGGAACAGCTCCTGGGGAAGACTAGGAAACACAGCAGTGCCCTGACAAAAGCAAACCAGGGAACACACCAGTGCCCTGACAAAAGTAAACTGCTGAGCATCAAGACACAACCATAAAATTGCTTCTTGACAAATGAAGCACACCCAGGAAATTCATGTGGCTTCTTTCCTTGGTGAGGAGCTTTACAACTTGTTCCAGAGAAGACAAGAGCAGTTCAGTCACCCCCAGGAGTTCTCTCTGGGCATGGCAGAACTGCCTCTCCTCACACTGCCATCACTCACTGACCTCCCACAGGGCCTCTAAAATGCTCAGCTCAACTTGAGAGCTTAGTTCAGGTTCTTACAAAGCTGAGGAAGGAAATATTCAGTTAAAACATTGTACTTGCTATTGTGGATGGTTTTATTGTCCCACCCCTCTTCAATGAAAGAAAACCAGGAACAATGCTACTTGTGCTTTATTAATCCACTCTTAAATTGTTCCCATCTTCAGCAGTCCCCTACGGTGTACATGAACTCACCTCGGTTCTGGCTTAGTTTAAAACTGAGTTTTAAGCCTCAGAAGTGAACACACAAATTGCTGGAGCTGGTTAGACTTTATGGAATGTCACTGCAGGTTTATGCTCAAGATACAAAAACTGTGTATGCTTTTATCACAGATGAACATGTCAGGTTATAGAAGAACAAATTACTTCACATAACTCATCCCTCCCATGGACACAGACATAAAAAGCTTTTTCAGCCTGGGTAGGGAGGCCCTGGCACAGGTTAGGCCATCCTAGAGGGTTCCAAGGCCAGAATGGATGGGGCTTGGAGCAGCCTGGGCTCGTGGAAGGTGTGGAACTGGGATGGGAGTGGGACTGGATGAGTTCTAAGGCCTTTTCCAGCCCAAACCAGTCTGAGTGCAGGCAGGGAACGCTGGAGAGCAGCTGGCAGGGCTGTGCCCAGGCCTCACCTTGTAGCCATTGTCCTCCTTGCGGTTGTGGGACGCCGTGATCATCACCCCAGCCACGGCTCCCAGCTGCTGCACAGCGTAGGGCTGCAAGGGAACCCAGAGAGAGTCACCCAGGGCTCTGCCACCAGCACTGCATCATCAGCAGCACAGCCCTGCCACAGCATCCCACAGAGCTGGCTTTTCACCTGCACCAGCTTATCTGAAAACTACACGAGCTCACACACCGAGCTGCTTCTAATTCTTCTCCACAAAAAGCATTCTTCTCATCAATTACAAAATTGCAGTTGTTAGCTAGCCAGCTAAAAGTCTACACTCAGATTACAGGAGCACTTGGAAACAGGCTGAAACAGAACAAAGGAATTCACAGAAAGGCTTGTTGAAAAGCAAATTACAGGTACTCCAAGCATTCCAGTCCTCCCCTCAAACCAAGAGCCACAGAATACACAGCACGCTAGAAGAGCTTATAAAACACAAGCAAGGATTTAAAACCATGCAAGGAAAAGCTGCTGTGACTAGAAGAGTCTATTTTTGAGATACTAAAAGCAGAGGCACTGAGGAATCTGGTGACATCCTTGTTACAGCCCCCTTAAAGAGCCAAGTGTACCAAGCAGCATCTATTTTTTTCTGTTAAATAACAGAAATTAAGAAAGTGACTAGTTCTCTCTTTCAGTAAATCCACATACTCCCTTAAGTGTGTGGTGCAACAGTATGGACAAGAAGGTGACTCACCACAAAGGGGGTAGGGACATAGGTGGAGAAGAAGTACACAAGCACATCTTTTGCCAGCAGGACTGCTGCAGTGAGCTTTGCAAGCCTACCAAGAGGAAAAAGAAAATATTCGATCACTCCAACTCCCCAGCACAGCCCAGCAGCCAGATGGAATTCCTGTCCTCTCCAGGCACTTGTTTCTTGAAACACTCTACTGCTTTTTGGCTTATGCTTAGAGTGGTATCCTACAAATTGCAGTCAGGGTAAGAGTTCTCAGGCTGTAGAATCTGAACCAGCACCTTCAGCTGCTGCCTGGACTGTGCAAGGCACTTCAGACCCTCACCCAAACAAGGCAGACACCCCACACGAAGACAGAACCCACTGGCAGAACACTCACCCCGTGCTCAAGGACAGAACCAACCTCCCAGAAAGTTTGAAGCACCAGATGGCTGCAACAGCAGGTTTGGAGAAGGATTTGGTATCCCACACCAAGCTGCTCAGCAGCTTCAGACAATGTCCAGGAAGCAGATCTATTCCTAAAATCTATTTCTCAAAGCAGCACCCCTTATTCCAAAATGTTTAGAAACAGGAGCAGTGCCCATAGTCCTAAATCTCACTTTATTATAAACTTGCCCTATCAGGCACCAGGAAAGCTCATTTTCTTCCAGGTCACTGGTATCCAAATTGTTTTGCACTCAGGTATCCACAGCTAAAGGGATAAAGGGAAGTCTCAGAGTCAAAACAGATGAGATATGAAATGGTGTAAGTTCACCTCCCTCCCTTGTTCTCACAGACAAGCATTAATACTGACTTCCTTCTCTCCATCACCTTGAACCCAAGTTTCACTGACTCTCAATTTCACTACACACCTGTCCAATGTCACCTGAAACCACCTGGAAGAGATTGGGAGCTCAGCCTGGAGTTGAAGCTACTAAAACCCTGCTTGGTTTACACCAACTTAATTACAGGACCTGCTGCCCCCACAGTGCTGGAAAAGCACTCTGCTCCCCTTGGAAACACATTTTTGGGGGAGTTCAGTTTGATCCTAGCACCGCTGTACGGGTGCATGGTCCCAGGGGGACAGGAGAAGAACGCAGTCAGGAACTGAGGTGCTACTTGGACAGGTGAAAACAACTGTGGCACCATCAAGCCTTTTATTCCAGGCTTTGTGTGGCTAAAAAGGAACATCACTCTCACACTTGCCCATTTTACACAGTCAGTGTTTGCAAACACAGCATCCCAGTGAGTTTAAGCCCCTGGGGGATAAAGGGTCACACGTGTCCCCAGGCATTCAGGGGAAAGGACAGACAGCTCTGTGCTCTATTATAATGACTTCCCCATCCCCAAAACACTAAATACTGTGATTTTTTTAAGAACTATTAGTTACAACAACTACAATTAACTTCTCATTCCCTCAATACTAATTAGCTACTGGGTTGGCTTTTTTTTTCCACAGTATGCCATTACCAAGCATTTTGCTCCCCAATGACAGGGGATTAAGATTGCTTAGAGAATTCACCAAGCAGTTTTCTCCCCTTCCCTTGCAAAAAGCACAGTTGGCCACTGCTGGAAGTCTACATTTTAAGTATTCCAGATAAAATCCCCTGGAAAAAAAAAAGTGAAGATACACTGGGTAACAGCAGGCTGCAGGTGGAACTGTTCTCACCCAAGCAAGCTTAAATCAGGTGTGAAATCCAGAGAACAGTGCTAAAAGTGCATTAATATTTAGGAATTTCCAGATGGATGTTAACACTCTGAATTTACTTTCACATTCAAATTTGTCTCCAGGCACACGAAATCGAATGTTCTTGTGCATTTAATCTGTAAATTCTCTGGTGGGGCAAGCTGCCTTACACTCCTCCTTTGCTGGCAAAGGATTTAGTCCCAGCCTCTCCTCATCACTACAATAAACTAAAGGAGAGGAAAGTGTGCCCCGTTCATCACAAACAACAAGTGCTGCTGACAGGACAGAACACATTTAAAGCCACAATTTCATTTCTAGTCTTGCAAATGTAATCAATACTCATACTTCTTACTGCTGCAGTTGCTGGTGACCTGACCTCGTGTGTCATATCCAACAACAAAGCCTCTCTGCTTAAAGTCGGAAAAGTTCCTCTCAAGATACTTGTAGATCCCCTGGAGGAAAAAAAATAAAAAGAAAAGGGAAAAAGAAGAATTAGCTGGACTGCAGCACACACAAACATTAAAGGTCATCTTTCAGAAATTATGGATAATATCAGTCATCAAAACACAGCTCAAACACATCAATAACAATATTCACAAAAGCAGCAGTGTTTTTCCCCCGTGTTCACAGAAAGAAAGCAAATAACCAGAGAAACTGTTGTGGGAAATAAAAGTGAGTAACACAAATTCCTCAAAAAGCAAACACTCATTTTCAATCAATACTGTGTTTAATTTATTCAAATCATCTTCTCAAGGCTTAATTGAGAAAAATCTATATTTTTAAAGTCCATCCCCTCAGGCAATGTAAGATGTGCCAGCCTAGTCTTTATCTCCCTGTTCACAAGTCAGACATTTTCAAAGCTGTTTCCAAAGTCTTGGTCCTAAATTTGCCTTAAGATCAGGGACCAGTTTGGGTGGGAAGATCAGCTTTTCCTCCAGTTCCACCTCCCCTGCAGCCCTCACATCCATTGATTTCCCAGCCAGAATCCCTCTGAAGATCCCCCATGGAAACAGCCCACGATGGATCAGCAGTTTTAGATAAAAAGATGGAGGCAATACCGTTAATGGAAATTTCCAGATGCTGCAGCTCACCACAGCCAGAACACACAGCACAGTGACCCTAACAGAGCCACCCTGATCCCACAAATGCTGCCTCCTGATGCCAGTGGGGGTGTTCTGTGCCACAATTAAACATTTTGCCCCCAGCTAGTATTTAATGCAATCCTTCAGGATGTTTTTTATCAGAACCTGCTATGTTTATATATTTATACTGGGTATCTGGAAAGCCAGCCTGACTCCTCTACCCTGGAATTCAGCCAAGATCCATTTCCTTAAATGCCTTTGGCCCTTTACAATCACAGACTGTGAAGGCTGGGAAAGGCGTCAGAGATCAAGTCCAACGGACATCAGCACCTCTTTGGAGAGCCCTCTCAGCTGCAGACATCGAGGGATTTACACACAGAGAGGGATATATTTATTTTTATAATGAATATTACTCTTGGAACAGTGGCAGGGCTGGAGGCTGTGCCATGGCAGGACCACCTGCTGAAGCCACCTCCATAACGACCCCAAAACACACAAAATGCTCACCCTGCCAAGAACTTTCATTCACAGCTGCAAAGAGAAGAGAGGAGGGGGAAAAACTCTTCAAGTTGACTTGAACAACCTGAATAACCCCTAAAGATATGAACAGCAGACTTCCTATAACAGATTGTTTATTTAGGCTAAGATTATGGATGAAGAAAAACAGGAATGTCTTTACTTTCTGCTATGGAGCAGTTTACTTAAAATCCCTTAAGCTCAGCCACAGACCCCACAGCTGAAGTTAACTCAGTCCTATGGGATTTGCTTGCTATCCAAGCATCTTGATGAAAGCTGCAGAAAATAAAAGTAAATCAATAAACATCAGTGAGGAAGTGAATGCAGAGCCTCTCCACTGTCTAAACCCTCTATCTGAGCTCCCAATCTTCTTCCAGGTGCCCCAAGAGCACTTAGGAATTCCAGCACCTCTGGGCTTAAGTTCTCTCTTGAAAAAGCTTCTCAATTTAAAGAATTTCTACTTCCCTCTAACAAGACTCAGGTATTGATAGTGTCCCTAATTGCTACAGCTATTAAATTTTTGCCTCACCTAACCAAGGCCCAGATGCATCTAGTGGTGATAATTAATGGCTCATTAGCAGGTGCCAACACACAGCTGTGTAAGATCCTGAGACCTGAGCCAAAATTCTCTTCAGGTGACTGAAGTCTCACAATTACCTCTCCCACTGGGCAGTTCAGGTGATTTCCTGATGCAAAACCCATGGCACAGAACAAGTCTACATCTACAGCACACCCAGTCTCTTATGCTCAAGTTCAAAAGAAGTGAGGGAACAATTATGGCATCAAGAAAAGACTGAAAGATTTTTGGTTGATGAAATCCACAGAGGTAGGAACAGCTTTATTAAGTCCAGCATTTAAATTTTTCATCTTTCACCTTCAGCTTTGCTTTTTAAGCAGCAGGAAACACCTTGATGCAAACGTGGCTGGTTTTGTCACTGTGAAGATCAGTGACAGGTTTCTTTCCCACTAATAAAAGCACCTGGACATGCCTCAAAGCAGGACAAAAGCCAGGGAATCAGGAGTTTATGTACCTGCAATTTTCAGCAGAGCCCACAGCAACTGCTGAATATTCTCTACCTTCCTGGATCTGACTTGTCATAATATCAACATAATCAAATCAACTGAAAAAACACTCAGACCAAATGAAGCACGCAGAAGACACGTGCAACTCCACCACAGCTTATTTTAACTGAAGGAAGTGTTAATTACACTCAAGTCTGCCATTTGACTGGCCATTTATTCCTGTCCCAGGCAAGGACAAACGCAGAGAGCCAGGGCTGGCCATGCTCAGACCAGATTCAGCAGAACTGTTGCTGCCCTCAGCTTCTCAAACAAGAGTGCTCAAACAAAGATTAAATCTGCTGCAGTTTACTTCAGAAAAAAAAACTTCTAATCCACTTCCCAGAGGCTGCTTTTGCCAGTTTGACACGCAGCTTTAATAAACAACTAAAAATAGCAGCCCTGCAGAGGGAGCAGAGGCACACACCCCCGCTTTGTAACTCCCAAAAAGCAGCAATGCCCATGAAACCGAGCTTGCCAGCACATTCCCTGCCAGCAGAAGGAAGTTCTCCCTTTCTGCCAGGAATGTGGCTGAGCCAGCAGACCCCTGCTCAGAGCAGGCAACAGCCAGCACCTCCCAGGAAGGGACTCGCAGAAACCTCCCCTGCTTCCAAGGAAAGAGCCTGTTCAAAGCAGCCGAGCTGCTCTGAACAATCCCACCACTGGCAACAAAACACTGACTTTTAAACCCTCTCTTCTCAGTCTCCTCAGCTTGCTCCCACTGCATCCACCTGTTGATGCCATGACAGCATTTCTGGCAGAGGAGCTGGCACACCTGGATCAGGAAGGGCAGAAGGGAAGGAACCATCATCTAGGATGTGTCCAGTTTATAGGTCAGCCGCCTACAGGAAGCTTTTTACTTTTTTTACTCTATAAACAGTACTGGAATTTGGCCTCTCCACAAGAGTGTGGGCTCCAGTTGTACAACTCAGATAGCAGAATGTCAAACAGCTTAGGAGACTCCCAGCTGCTCCAAGTTTTAAGCACATCCCTCCATCCCAGGCCAACAGGAAGCATTATTTCAGTCACACGTCCTGAGAGAGGTTAGAGCATCAGCCTGCAAAGAGAAACCAGCTAAAAAGTTTAAGTGCATGGTATTAAATGAGAGGTTTCACCAACCCTTGCTAAACCACATAATAAAACATATTTGATAATAGTTCTTGCAGAAATGGAGCTTCAGCTGTATCTGTCAAAATCAGTAAAATCCAATAGTTTTGTCAGAACAAACATGGTATGGATTTTTCAAAGTAACAGGGTTCAAATATATTCAGTCCATTCTATTTTCAACAGTCAAGGCTAGAGGTGGGCACAAATAAACTGTTTATGTAATCTACACAGTCCATATATGTTCAGAACTTGTGCTAAAAAGGCTTGTTCGGTTGGGGCTTTGCTTTTTCAGTTTGGATTATTTTTCTTGTTTTGTTTCTGACCAACACTGCAAGCTCTTATGGCAGCTCATAACTTCCCCCTCCAGGGCTGTGTAACAGACTGACCACTGGCCAAATTCCAGCCTGGCCAAACCTCTCCAAACCACTTCATTTCCTCTGAGCACCGAACCCTTCCCGCTCCCACCCAGCTGCAGAGTTGCATTTTTTACTTGGGTGTCAGCAGGACCCAGAGCAGGATTCCAGCCGACCCCACACGCTCCCCGTGGGGCAGAGCCTGCCCCCCAGCCGTGCCCAGCTCACCTGAGTGGACTGGATGACGGTGAGGTCGTTGATGTAGCAGAACCCTGCTCCCATGGCCGAGCGCAGCCCGGCCGTGCCGAAGGTCAGCCGGCAGCACAGGCGCTCCCGCAGCTCCTTGTGCTTCCCGTTCTGCAGCAGGCTCTCAATCTGCTCCTTGGTCTTCTGGTTCTGCAAAACATTGAGGTCTTCCTTTTTAGTGCCTGAAAGCAGCAGCTGAACTGGACATGCTCATCACTTCCAAGTAATTTCTACAGCAAATTCCTCCTGTTCTACAAAATGCATGCACACCGGCCTCCATGGGAACTCATTTCTCTCATTCTTCCCGCATTATCCTTACTAACAAAAGGCTCAAGAGCTCTTGCTGACACTGACACGGTGATTGTCTGGTCATGAAGACACCTTCCAGCTCCTCTGTGTGAAGAACACAGACTTTGGAACGGGTTTTTTCAGGGCAGATAACACAATTCAATTTTCAGTCTCTGGTGCTGGAAGATGGACAAAAACCCAGACTTGAAAGCAGCATTTCCTTCCTCCCCACCCACGGGAAACAGGCCCAGTCAAATTGTGGCAATCACAGGATGGTTTGAGTCGGAAGGGACTGTGGAGATCACCCCACTCCAGCCCCCTGTACAGGAGCAGGTTTTTTACCAGACTGGATTTTCACCAGACTGATCCCTCTGCTCAGCCAGGATTTTCCTAAATTTCACCACCACCACAGCCAAGAACCTGCGAGCACACAAACCAGACATTGCACACATCCATTTGTTCCTCAGAGTTATCCAACTAATACTGAATTAACCTGGCCACCTGTCTGCTGGCACCCAGTTTGGACAAGGCACTCCCAGATCACACACAGAGCAGAGGAGGAATAAGAGGCAGCGGTCACACAGCTGGAAAAAAAATTGAGTGCAGAGGTGTTAAACGCAGCTCTGGTGGCACAAGTGCTGCTCTAAAGCAGGGCTGCCCCAAGCACAGTGTCAAGGAAAGGTTAGAGAAGGCAGATGGAATCTGAAGAGCAGGGGTGAAGCTCCCCTGACATTTAAAACAGAGGTCAGCCAGTTCTAGCAGCACCAGGAAACACTCCACACACACACAGGCTCTTCAGGAGGACTGGCAAAACGCTGGGAAAAGCACAAAGACATGAGCTAGGCACATCCACCAGGAAAAAAAACATCAATAAAACACCTTGGAAAAATCTGAGCCTATTCCTGCAGCTTGATAGCAGACCCTGAACACCAGACATGTGAATTTCAAGTAACTTTTTATTGCTGTGAGCTCTGAAGTAAAAGGCAAGCCATCATTGTCCAGGCTCCTGGATGGCCTGGCAACCAAAGCAAGCCATTGCTCACCACACAGCTGAACACAGGCCTAAAGACAAACCAAAACAATGGGGCACAATAGATATTAAACTGCAAAAGTGAAAGTTTCTCTTTCAGCTGTTCACAGGCAGCCAACCAGAAAACAAGTGACTGATATGAAAAGAGTCTAAGCAAGAGCACTGAAAAGCTCATTTCCCACTACCACAGTGTATGGCTTTGCTTTAAAGTGCAGTTATTAAATTACACAGCATCCTCTACAGCTTTTTAGGACACACTGCATTGCTTCCCTGCAAAAATAGAATAGAAATTACACATTCCACAGCTTATGGAGCTTTGCAGAACTGAGGCAATACTCAAGCAACAGCACATTTATTTCAAAAATAGATTAACAAGCATTTTTGACTGAAGCTACTTAATTCATTTCCCAAGGAATAAAAACGACTTGGCCAAAACAGCACCCCAAATAACATTTTAATTTGCTCAGGTCACACTCAGTTAAGCTGAAGCTGCAGAAAATAATGGAGAAAAAAAGCTAAGAGTAAAAATCCCCAAGGTTTCTACAGATGACCTGAAACTCCTGGGCCAACAGAAAGAAGGAAATCTACAGGAGTGGGTGTAAATTCAGAAGTGCTGATGATCTGGGTGCTAATGCCACTGAATGTATAAACCTGACGCCCAGCTTGTCCTTATCTCAGCCTGGCACCATCCTCCACGCTTCCCTTATCTTAAAATATTATAATAGCTACAGAAACATTATTCTTTATATTGTTTATAAATTATTTAATTATAAATAAAGTAATAATGATTATATTAACTTTAATTATTACATTCCCTTGCCTGGAACCACCCTTCCTGCTTTCCAGGCTTTCCAGCTTGCCCTTTTCCCCCAAGCTGGAGCTTCACACCCGATGGCCCAGCCTGGCTCTGAGCACCATCTGCCACCCCAACCTGGGAATTCCAGAACAAATCCTGGAAAAAAAACAAAAAACAAAACCCAAACCAGGGGGTTTTGTATCAAGTCATACATCAGAAAGTCTCACAGGGGTTTTGTGACGGTTCATCTTCCCAAGTGCAACAAAGAAAAGTTCCTTTTGAGGTTATCCTTACATAATCCTTGAGAAATCCTTAAAGATTTTTGACTACAGTGCTTGAATGATTAATATCCTTAAAAAACCAAAACACCTGACAAAATCGCCTAGAGCCTCCCATTTTCAGCAGGAATAAACCAGGCTGTTTGATACCAAAATAAGCATTCCTCAAAAAAGCCATGCTGTGAGCCATCCCTGCATCCCAGTGGCTCTACCAAAGCAGTTCAGACTCTCAGGAGTGAAGGGCTCAGAGGCTGCAGGTTTTCACCTGAAGACATGGATGCTGATGACACAAAAACAGCATTTATTTCAACACCCAGACGTGCCAAACCTCTTTCCCGCAGAAAACTCCAGACATTTGTTTATTTGATCACCCTCCTAAAACACCAGGAATGCTTCAACCTCACAATGTACGTGTAAATAAACACAATGCAGGTCTCTAACACATACAGGTGTGTACAATAAATCTGTGATGGCCAATATAAATGTGTATATAATAAATAAATTACACTAGCCCAATACATATGACACATATATATACAACAAATCTAAGCCAGCTAATTACACATACATAATTAATAACTGCTACCAGCCCAAAACACATCACAACACCTACCCAGTCCATCTCCACGGTGCCTGTACAGCACACAGCCATGGATGTTCAGCACACACAGCACAGCCCATCAAGGCCAGGCCACAATCAAGAGGCAGCAGGCACCACGTCCCCAGCTCCCTCTGGAAAAGGCTCCTGCCCACGGCCAGCTGCACAAGGAGGGGGCAGATAAGGTGGCAGTGGCCTGAACACACCCTGCTGGGCAGAAAAGGGACAGGAGGACAGGCTCTGGATGGTGTTTGGGCTCTGGATGGGTGAGCTGGCACTGCCACAGGGAAGCCCTGCTCCTCCAGCACAGCCCATCCTGCCAAGCTGGGAGGACAGAACGAGACTCTCAGAACCTTCCCTTCAGTATCCGGCATCCCCTGCCACAAAGAAATGGAAATCTCAAATATTTAGGACAGAGGCAGACAGGCTGCTGCGTGGGTGACAGGCTGAACATTGTCCTGCGCTCACATAACACCACAAAAAAAAAAGAGTTCTGTAATTATTTCTCCATTAAAATTATTACACTGATATATATAAAACAACTATTTTTAAGAAGTCACTTCCAGAATCAAAACTCTGGGGTCACAACCTGCAGGAGACTCTGCAACACATTTCAGAAAGGTTTGAAGTATTATTAAATAAAAAAATTAATATACAAGCATATTCTCCACCAAATTTTCAGCTTTCCATGCACTGCACAGTTGCCTGCTGAAGCAGAATCACTTTTTTGTGGCTCACTGGGGTTCAACACTTGGGACAAGTGGAGAATTGAAGACAAGTGCATTAACTGAGTATTTCTTACAGATCTTTCACACCCAATCACGTTAATCACGTGTACTTACCACCAGAGTTGGGTTTCAAAACAACACCCTGTCAAAATAACCGGCAATTTACTACTCACAGCAATTTTTTTTGTTTTGCACACCCTATGCACGCGTAGCTGAAAGAAGGGGGAAAGCCTCAAGATGGTTTAAATTTCAAGGAATTTTTCTGCAGCCTTCATTTCCCCGACGTTATTCTTAAAAATTCACTTAAAAGCTCTAACAAGCAAAAAAACCGCGAGTATAATGACTGGAGCAAACCACTGGTCTCAAACTACCAAGCCCACTTCCTCTCAGAAAGCACCACAAAAGCTACAAAACTTAGAAGAACACCGAGGGACACCCCAAAAGCATTCCAAAACCATGCTATCAGCAAGGGAGAACTCTCCACACCGCAGCGGAGACAACGATACTGAGTGCATGAATTAATAAAATCCAGGGAGAGCGCAGTGAACGGGGCCTGCAGGAGCAGCTCCTGGATAATTAATCCCAGCTTTCCCCCACCGTGTGAGGCTCCAGCAGCGCCCCTGAGAGGCAAAGCTTCTCCCAGGTACCCCCGGCAGCAGCAGGGTGTGTACAAAGGCTGCTCCCAGCTTGCCGCACAATCCAGGCTCCTTCAGGAGGCTCGAGGCAGATGTGGAAGCACAAGAGGAAAATCAGGAAGCGGATGAAAGGGAATTAAAGGGAGAAAGTGGAGAACAATGACTGATTGTGCTGCCTTGTGCCTCCAAGCCCGGCTCAAAGCAGTAGATAAGGAGAGAGGAAGGGGGGAATGCCAGCAGCACTAACGAGGATGCTGGTGAGGAGAGGAGGAAAGCAGGATCCTGATCCACAGCCAGCCTTCCTCCACCCAGCCAGGGCTTCAGGCGAGGCGAGCACCAACACCCAAACCACAAAGGACGGAAAGCACCGCTCTGCTAATTAATTACAGCAAGCAATTTTCAATTAAGTTGGAGGACAAAAGCCTCCCAGAGCTGGGAACGGAGTGCATCGATTTTTTCCTTGATCAGAGGCAACAAAAACCCCTGCAGCTCAGGAAGCTGGGGGTCACATCTGATAAGCAGCAAAGGCCCCACTTCCCTGGTCTGTGGTGAAGTACGAGGGCTATTACAATAATCCCTGCTCGTGCCATCTTTCCTGGTTTCTCCTTGCTTTCCCCTCCCACTCCTTCACCTGGTTTGTTAACACCTCTTCTGAAGGACCCCTGGCCCCAGTCCTGCTCCTCCTCCAGGTGATTTTGAGTTGTCACATTTCCCAGGAGCTCTCCCAGACACCTCTCCAAGTAGATCTGAGCCCTCCAGGTTCAAGCAGCTTTAAAGGAAAGGCCCCATTTGTCACCTGGGGCAGCAAGGGCAAACAGGTGCACTCACACTGACCTTGCAGTCTGCATTTTACTGGTTAACTGCAGCCCTAGAAGGAGCTCTGGAAATGGGAACATTCCACTGCTGCAGTTTTAACCTGAATGCTTTCCCCCCCTCGTGGAAGTTCTGACATGACACATTTCTAGGAAAGACAAAACAACCTGTTAAAAACAACAAAAACCTCTCAACACGCTAACAAGACATTATAAAAATATTTACAAGAGCTCAACCTGAGTTATCAAATGCATTATCAGGAACTCTATTTCCTTTCTCCACTCCCTCCCTTCCCATGCCACTATTCCTGGGTATTTTCACAGCAGAAGGTGCAGATGGCACCTGTTAATTTCTGCAAAGCTGGGAGGAGAAACCATATTTCCAAGCAGGAGCAAGCTCATCTTGGAGCCATCAGGTGGCATTTGCCAGCAGCTCTCTTGCTTTGATCCTGACAGGATGAAATTAAAGAGGAAACAGTACCAACACACCGGCAGCCCTAGTTAATAAAAATAAAGGCAAAAGAAGTTCAGGAGGCAAACATAAAAAATAAAGGAAAAAGCAGTCAGAAGCCTAAACCACTGGTGTACTGATAGTTTACCCTCCCCCATCATCAAGGTATTTTTTTAAAGCACAGGCCATGATGGTTGGATAAACCAGCTGCAAAAAAAAAAAAATCTCAAAAATCCCAAACTAACCCTTTCAACGACAGCACAAGCAAAATACCCTCCCATACCACACTGTTATCATGGTTTTGGGTGGTTCAATCTGAATTAATCAAGCCTGCAGTGCTCTTGACACCGTGTCAACCCTGAGAAGAAAAGGGGAACACTAGAACCTGGCTGTTTCTTTCCTGGGGAGGGGTTAAATTCAGACGGCTGAGCAAAACAGACCCACACGGCATTTTAATGAGCTACTGATCCATCCATCCATCCCTCCCGCCAGCTGGCCACCAAGGAGGGAGCAGGTGGGGTGGGTGTGGTGCTCCAGGTGCCAGGACGGCACCGGCCATCCCCCGTCCCCGCACAGGTGAGTGTTTGGCTCCACCTGAGGGACCCCCGGGAAGCCCTGGAGCACCTGCCAGAGGCAAGGTACGCTCCGAAAGGCCGGGAGGGAGAGGGGAGCGCCCGGAGGTGTCGCAGCCGGTGTCGCACCGCGCCGGGAGGGGCACGGGCGATCGCCGCCGCTCGCCCACCTTGTCCCAGCTCAGCCACTGCCACACCGCCTTGTCCAGCTGCGCGTCCCCGGTGCTGCGGGCCACCAGCACGTTGGAGTTCACGTCCCCGGGGGCTCCGCAGTCGCCCATGGTCGCGACGAGGAGGAAGAGGATGAAGACGGAGAAGGCGCCGCTTCTTCACTCGGCCACGCCCGCCGCCGCAGCGCGCATCGCCCGGGAGGGGAAGACGAGGCGGAGGAGGGCGAGGGGGGGCCGGGTGGTCTCCCGGAGCCGGGTTTTATTGCCGCCCGGTGCTGCCAGCGGCGATTAACGGGGAGCGACCGCCCCCACCGCCTCCTCCTCCTCCTCCTCCTCCTGCCCGGGCCCGCCCCGAGCCGCCGCCCGCCACGCCCCTCCGCGAGGCACGACGGGAAATGTAGTCCCCGAGGCGCGCACGGGAGGGGTGGCGGGCGGTAGAAACTACAACTCCCAGAAGCCATCGCGGCGCGCGGTCGCCTCAGGGAGCGGGACGGGGCTGAGGGGCTGAGGGTGCGCGTCCCGCCTCCTCGGCGATGCGAAAAACAATGTCCCGTGTGTCCACTGCTCCCCACGAACGGGCACTGTCCGCGTCCTGCGAGATGGATCCGAGGGAAAGCTACAGCCCTCCGTGGGTGTGCCCCTCGGGCTGCCCACAGCATTACCCGTGAGAGGGTAATGGATAAGGCGCTGCCCTGAGGGATGACCTGCTTGCGTAGAAGCGTCTCCAGATGGCAATTCCGAAGCCATTAGGAGGAGAATCATAACCCTCCCCTGGCTGTATCGGCTCTAAGTGGATTGTCTGGCCCTGAGCAGCAGGCTCGGAGTGACCACATCCTCATTTCCTCATCCGACAGAACATCCCACACCACAGAGCACCCCAGTCCCACAGAGCACCCCGATCCCACAGAGCACCCCGATCCCACAGAGCACCCCAATCCCACAGAGCACCCTGATCCCGTAGAGCACCCCAATCCCACAGAGCACCCCAATCCCACAGAGCATCTCCACCCCTCAGCATGTCCTCGCAGAGGTTGCCATAGTGACAGCAGGAACTATGGAGAGATAGAATCATCGTGGAATCACAAATGGTTTGGGTTGAAAAAGATCTTAAAGCTTATTTCATTCTCATCCCCTGCCATGGGCAGGGACATCTTCCACTGTCCCAGGGTACTCCAAGCCCTGTCCAACCTGGCCTTGGACAGTGCCAGGAATTCAGGAGTAGCCACAGCTTTTCTGGCCAACTGTGCCAGGGGCTCCCCACCCTCATAGCCACGATTTCCTTCCCAATATCCCATCCTTCCCTGCCCTGTGGCACTGGGAAGCCATTCCCTGTGTCCTGTCCCTCCATCCTTGTCCCCAGTCCCTCTCCAGCTCTCCTGGAGCCTCTTTAGGCCCTGGCAGGGGCTCTGAGCTCTCCCTGCAGATCTCAGAGTCTCCCAGCCTGGCTCCAGAGCAGAGGGGCTCCAGCCCTGCGAGCAGCTCCATGGCTCCAGCAGCTCTGTGTCCATCCTGGTCTATTACAGTGAATTACTGATTGAAGTCAACAGAAGATAAAGATAAGGAGGAAGTAGGTCACCAGAAGTGAGGATGCTCCAAGTCCTCTTCTATCCCTGTCCCTGGTACAGAGAAGAAGAGCCTGATAAAGTGAGGAAATGGGATGTAATGCTTTTGCTGCACTTATCTCCTTTGTGTTTTGTCTTCAAGGAGAGAAGGCCAGAGCCCAGGATAACAGGAGCTCTAGCCCATGAAACCTTGGGTTTTCTCCAAAACCAGATGAAAGATGGGAGAATTATCCTTCTCTCCCATATCAGCACTCATCCATGATTATTCCCCTGGAGAACAAAATAGTCTCATGGGGGATAAAAGTTATTTCCATACCAGGAATAACTGTAGCACAGAGGGTTTGATACTTCCCAGCATCTCACCAGTGCACCCCACACAAGGAAGCAATGATTAGCTCCCAAATAAGAGAGGGCTTTGGTTCTCTAGCTCCAAGGCACCCCGTGGCAGATGCCAGGCAGCCTGAGCAGCTCCAGAGCAGGGCAATCATGGAAAAAGATCATGGTGATACAGCTTAGATCGGGCTGATGGAGATTTGCTCAGTAGGCCTGGAGAAAACACTGACCTCATGGGAGACGACAGCTAAGTCCAGTGTCTTTGAAAGTTAATCAGTTTGAAAGTTAATCAGCCTCCAGAAGAATTTTTAAAGCTGATTCTGTTGCTCCAGGAAAGTTAAACCCAGTCCCATCTGCTGGCACGACTGGAGCATGTGGAGGCCTAGCGCAGCACAGCTCCTCCAGGCTCTCCGGGGGGATTGTAGGACCTCCCCACGCTCTCTGCCTGCCAGCACTAACATCTCTTCTCATCTGCTGCTAGCAACAAAATTTCCAGTCCTCATGGCCGTGGAAAAAAAGCCCGAAGACAGGCAATTCATCCGCCGAGGAAGGAAAGCCAAGGTTTCTCTGTTTTCACCCTCACGCATCGTTTCGCCTGATTGAGGCGCAGCACGCGCAGAGCGAAGCGAGCAGCGGCAAACAGCCCAGGGACCAAAAGCCAGGCAGAGGCCAGGCTGCCAGCCATGGAGAGGAGCCAGGCCGGGAGGAGAAGGGCTGCCAGGCCGCTGGCAGCCGCCAGCTCGTGTGCTGGGAGCTGCCGGGGCCGGCAGGGACCGTGGCAGGGCTCAGCGGGAGGGAACGGCTCCTCCCGAGCACCCGCACGGGGCTGTGGCACTGTGCAGACACTGCTCCTGCCGCCAGGGAAAGCCCTGCTCTCTGCCTGCCAGCAGGAAACCCAGAGGGCAGCTTTGGGACTAGACTAACTGTGGTGCCAGCCTTGCCGTGGGCAGGGGCTCATCCCACTGCCCCAGGCTGCTCAGGGCCACATCCAGCCTGGCCTTGGACACTTCCAGGGATGGGGCAGCTGCTCTGGGCAAAGAATTGCCTCCTAATCTCTAATCTAAATCAATTCTCTGCCAGCCCTCTGCTCATCCTGGTGCCTCCTCTGGACTCTCTCCAGCAGCTCCAGATCCTCCCAGTGCTGAGTCCCAGGGCTGGGGCAGCTCTGCAGGTGGGGTCTCACCTTAGCACAGGAGCAGAATCCCCCCTTTCCTGTTGCCCATGATGGGGGATCAGCCCACGAGGAGGGCTAAGGCACACATCAGAATTAGAAACATCTGTCCCATCCCATCAGCATCCTCAAGGATCTGGTTCCACAGCCCAAATCCTCGTGCACAACAAACGGGATCAGCCCCGTGATCTCACAGCTGCCCAGAGCCTGGGGAGGAACCCAGTCGGAGCAGCGTTTCCATGGCAATTTGCACAGTTTATTCCACATCGTGTACAAACAGCCCGGGGCTCCCACGATATCCCAGGTTGCTTTTCCACTCCCAGTTTGTGCAGAGAGCCGGGGTTGTGTGGGATGACCCCCAGTGTGCTCCTGTAGCTGGGCCTCTCAGCACTGTGCATGCCCTGGCTCTGGGACACAATTTTTTGGTTTAGTATTTATATCTCCTGAACACCCCGTTTGTTCTCCCAGGCCTCCTGGGTTCCCTGATAATGACACAGCAACTCCCAGCTTTCCCCTCCATCCCAGAGCCATGGATTGAGCACCCCAGGCAGGCAGTGAGGACACCCCTGCCGAGTTGTCACCGCAGGGCAGGGGCACAGGTGCCTTTTTGGGCCGCAATGCCGGGACTTAGGCAGGTCTGGGGGCACAGCAGGAGAAGGGCTTTGTCCTGCGGGCAGAGCATGGACACAGAGCGCAGGCTGGCAGGTGGGAAGGATGCAACAGGGAGTACTGGCATTAGGAAGTGGCTTTTGAAGTTCTGCAGCTGCCCCTGGCTCGATGCTTCCTGATGTCAGCTTTGGGAAGGCCTGATCCCACACCCTCTGGCACTGGCAGCACACGCTCCTAAGCTTCCTCAGGAGCGTAACACTCTAAATATGCTTTAAAAGCAGTTTGTAACGTGCAGCTCAGAGCCGCTGGAAAAGCCTCTGCTCTGGTCCCCCTCTGCAGGGCAGGAGCAGCTCCCTTCACCACTCCCGGATTCCCGAAATTTTTGGATTGCCAGAATCAACTTTCCCCGTGGTGACCCCTCCGTCCCTCAGGCTGCACAGCAGCACTGGTGGTGTGAGCCTGGCTCAGCACTGCCGAGGGCAGAGCAGCTCTTCCCTGGCTCCTCGTGGAACACAGCGCTCCCACAGGGCACTGACAGCTCTCCTGGAGCACAGCTTCCCCTTGCTCAGTCTGGCTGTGCCACCCCTTCCAAAGCAGTGTGACCCCAGGCAGCCCGTGCTGGCACCCGCTGATCTCACCCTGAGCCGCTATCATTTCACCTTGTGCGCTCCTTATCGAAATGCCCGGCATCAAAGCAGCACCAGGAACTGGCTCCTGTGATTCCCGCTGCTCCAACAGTCTGACCATTGATCTGCTAAGCCAAGGTCAGCCCAAACTTCCCACACATTCCCGTATCCTTTCTGAAGTAGCAGACGCCGTCTCACCCGTGATCCATTGCTGGGTGCCAACAAAAAAAAAATGTTTAGTTAAAACAATTTCTGGTTTTGGGCAGTAAGTTTTTAGTGCCCATTTTTCAAGTGTGTTTTTCTAAATATTCTTTTCTACTGAGATAAAGGTTAAGAGAAGGTAGTGACAAAGACAGTGTATGATGGGGGAAAGTATTTCGTACACCACTGTGAATTTACATTGAGCTGTCAAATGTGTTATACCAAAAAGGATTCCATTAGGACAGACAAATAACCTCTTCATTCTTTAACATTAGTCTTAGGAAGATGTGAATTTAGTCTTAATTCATTCAAGTGTTAAGTCTGTACTTAGGCACATGCAGCTGAGTCTGACTCAAATCAGAGAACCTGGAGATCAAGTTAATTTTGTACTTACATGGGGATTTTGGTCCAAAAAACCCGCAGAACTAGAACTGAAAGAACAAGTCACCCGTTATATCCATGCTTTCTTTCAAAATCATGCCTGCACCACAGTGCCAACACACATACAGCAAGTCCAGATTAACGTATTCCCATGGGAATTTCTGCAAGGCTCTAAGCACAGATTACCTGGAGCTGGCCATGAATCTCTATTCACAGGTGACACAGGATTCATACTGCATAGACACCTCAGAGAAGGAAATTGGTGCTTTAAGCTGTCTCCTAAGCAAAATACTGCACTTATTTCTGCTGAATTTCAGCAGTGGAGATGTTGTAACCCTTTATGTTGATCCGTGCCACAAGGTGGCACTGGCATCTTGTCACCCAGCCTGGTGGCAGGGCTGGATGGACAATGGAGCCGCCAAGGGAAGACAGGTCGGGTGAGTAACCATTGCTGCAAGGAGCTGTGTCTTGCAGGAGGGATTTTCACCCTCAGAGTCTTCTGGATTAGGGAAGAGCAGCATTTTTATTTTTTTTCCCCAAATTTTATGACATGCTATCCTTCAACAGGGTTTTCCCCCTTGGGTCAGAGCATCAGAAGAGATTCTGGGAGTCAGCAGATTCATCCTTCTCTCCCAGAAGCGGGAAAAGCAAGAATTCCACATCACTGGAGGGATTTGGGGGCACCATGCTGACCATCCCGCCCCCATCCCATTGCAGGGTCCCGCATCCCAGCCCTGGCTGTTCCTCAGCTCATCCCTCTGGAGGGGCTGGTGCTAGGCAGAGGAAAAAGGATCAGCTCGGCACGTGTCTCTGTCCCCACCTGGCCCGATTCCCCTGATTTATTTGCAGATAAAGGGTTTATTTTCCTTTCCCAGCGCCGCAGGTGCAAGATAAACAGAGCAAAGCCTCTCGAGCTACTTCCCGCTCGGGCCAGGTGCCGGAGGACACCTGCGCCCCAGAGAGCCCTGCCTGGCTCAGGAATCCCAACGGGATCAGCCCCAAAACAGGCTTCCCAGAACCCCCTGCTCCGGGTTTTGTGCCCAAGCCAAGGGCATGGCAAATCAGGAATCGGTCGCTAAGCTGCTGCCAAGGTTTCCAGCCCTACCCCAAACACACTCACATCCACTATTATTTTTTGGATTAGGGTTTGGCGTCACTGTTTGGGCTCAGGACTGCGACTCTGTTTAACCTTGGAATGCGGGCGGAAAGGCCCCTATGGGCCAGCTAATCTAGCTGCAATTAAAGACGTTCATTACGCCATTATGCACAGGTTAAGACGTGCGAGACACTGGCGCTGCCCCACGGCCTGTTTTGAAGGACAAGGGACATTTACTGTCCTGGACACTGGCCACTCCACAGGCCAGGTCCAAACCCAGCCAGCTTAATAGCGGGGTCAAAGCCAAGGAGCCCAGCAGGACCCAAGAACATCCCCTTCCCGTCCACCGCTGCGCCCTCACCCCATGGAAAACACATTTGGGACCTGCGGTACAAAAGGCCAAAGCTACAGCTGACAGCAGGAAGGAAGCAGGAAAGACTCCGGCATCGCCATCCGGAGCCCGGAGAGACCTTGGGAGATGCTTGGAGCCACACGCCTCCGGCCAGGCTCGGGCCACGCTCGCAGCGTGCCCACGGCTCCAGCAGCGCTGCCCGGACAGCAACAGGGACAGAGCATCCAGCTGGGAGTGTGGGGCTTGCTCCATCCTCCAGCATTTGTCCTGTCCAAAGGGCTGCCCTGGAATCCACCCTGGCGGCGAGTTCAGCCCTTTCAGCATCCCCTGGGCTCTGGCACAGAGCGGTGCCCCGTGCATTGCCCCAAACACCAGCTTTGCTCGGAGGAGAAGCAAACACAAGTCCTCTGGAACCCACCATCTCCTTTAATTCCCTGCCAGAAAAGCAGGGCCCAGCCCAGCTCAAACATTACAGGGTTTCAGCACCAGAAAAACCCGCCAACCACTGTCACAGCTGCTGGGAGCCCAGAGAGGTCAACGCCGGCTGATCTGAGTAGGGAAAAGGGGAAACATTCTCCTTGAAGAATCCTGCCAGCCCCTCTAGGCCATGGTGGGAAAGGAGCTGCCCCTGCCATCCCCATGGTGGAGCTGAGGTGTGCCTGCAGGACCAGGACCTGCTCTCAGGTCACATTCTTCCAGCTCCTGCCAGCCAGGACATCCCGGTGCTGCTCACACCATGGTGGGGGTTCCCAGCAGCTTTGGGGGTTTCTCAGCAGCTTTGGGGGTTTCTCAGCAGCTTTGGGGGGCTCCCAGCAGCTTTGGGGCCAGCAGCACTGTCACACCCCGCAGCGAGCGGGATGCACAGCAAGGTGACCCCGAGCCCGGCGGCTCTCCGGGGACGAGGTGCGGGCCGGGCTCAGATCATGGAGACCCTGTTCTTGATGTAGACGTGGTAGGGGTCGCTGCGCTTGTCCACCTTGCGGGAGCGGGTGTAGCCCAGGATGAGGCTGCCCACGGTGGCGGCGAAGAGCGTCATGACGAACAGGATGTACATGTAGGCGTTGTCGTTGCGGCCAGCGTGCGTGGCCCCCTCCGCGCTGGCCGGGGTCTGGCCGGGGCAGGGGATGGCCCCGTGCAGCGTCTGGTTCAGGGCGTTCAGCACAGCCTGCAGGCTTTGGTGCCAAGTCTCCGTCTGGTTGTTCTCGTCCATGTCCTCGGTGGGCTGCAGGAAGGACAGGGGGACTCAGAAGAGGCTGCCCTCACAGCAGAAGTGCTCCCAAAATGACCCCAAACTGGTCCTCGAAGCATCTCCTCTGCCACAGGGTGGCCAAACCCTTTGGAGTCCCAGCAGCCCTCTCCCTAAATTTCAGTCCTTCCATAGAAGAGATAAAGCTGCCAGGGCTCTGGGGCAGCTGCCTGCCCCTCTCTCCTCCTCAGGGCTGGGGACAATGTGGGGACACAGCTGTCTCAAGGGACCAGGAAGGCGGGGTTCAAAGTCTGCTTTCCCCAGGGATGTGTGGGGATGGTGGGCACATATACTGCACCCCTGCATGGTGCAGAGCTGGCACAGCCCCCCACAAACCGCTGGGACCCCATCTTGAGGAGTTGCTGCCCTAAACCTCCCTGGGGATTTCCCTTTTCTCTGGGTGCCAGACCCCCTCTGAGCTGCCATCCCTCCTGCCAGCCCCCCTGGGCTGCCTTGTGCCCTTCACAACTTGCTGGGGAGGAATGGCCAGCAAGGGACACTGGGACACAGTCCCCCACGTGTGCCATCCTTTGGGACATGCCAGTGCCACAAACCACCGCAGTCCCCCCAGGTATCCACCCTGTCCCCTACCAGCTCCCGAGCACCTGCAGCTCCACCCCGTGCAGAGGCAGCTGATCCCCTCCCAGACAGGTCACCCTTAACTCGGGGTGCACCTCCCAGGATGAGACCCCAGCTGTGAGGAGGAGGAGGAGGAGGGGGGGGAGGAAGGGGCTGAGCAGCCACAAGCCCACGGGCATGAGGTCGGATCTGGCTGCCTTCCAGGCTTAAGAAAAGTGGTCTGAATTTGGGAGGTTTAGGGCAAGATCTGGGTTTATCCCAGGAGAGAACCCACAGATGGGGTACGATTAGGGGACCCAGCTTAGGGGGGTGTAAGGGCAGGGAGAGGAGCGGGGGACAGGGCGTGGGAAGGAGGGCTCGCACTCACCTCGTGTGCCCTCCCTGCCTGCGCTGCTGCCAGGCTGAGCCGGGACTGAGCATCGCTGCCAGCAGGGAGGGATGCCGGCCGCGCTGGGAGCGCCGCCTGCCTCCTCCCCTTCCCGGGGCAGAGCCACCTGCCACGGCCACCCAGCCCCGCCGCGGGCCTGTCCCCAAGCGCACGGTGTCCCCAGGCGCGCGGGTCCCGCCGCGGCCCCTCGCCCCAGCCGCACACCGGGGGCTCTGTGGGGCGGGAGAGCGGGGCTCCGCGCTTCCCCCGGCACACGCTGCCGGTCACGCTTTCCTGTCCCTCCTCGTCCGGCACCGCTGTCCCCGAGCCCTCACACTGGCACAGAGCCTGCCTGGGCATGTTCCTCCTGCTCACCGTTCCCTCCTGGAGCTCAGCCCGCTCCCTGAAATGGGATTTCCCCCGCTTCCAGCCCCACGGGGCACCCGGCGGGTGGCTCACGAGGAGCTGCTCAGCGCTGTGCAGCAGCAGAGAAGCCCCAAAGCTTGTGGGGCCCAGAACAGCAGGGAGAGGTTGTGGGCGGGGGTCGGGTCTTGCTGTGAGCAGGGTGTGGGTACTGCATCCACAGCGCTCCTATGGCCTTTTAACCAGCATTTACAGCCATCTTCCACCCTCCCTGAGGCCAGGATCTGTGCCACGGGAGGGTTTTCCTGGGCTCAGAGTGAGAAAAAGGTCATTGACAAAGTCTTGGGGTAAATAGATGAGAAAAAGATCAGCAGCCAAATTCCCAGCAACTCTCTTTATATATAAAATCTGCCTCTTTCTGCCTGCCACCAAAGGAAGGATGCCCGACCCACATGAATTCGGGTGGATTCATGAGCATTGACACAAATCTGTAATTTTTGTGGGGCAAAAAGCAGAAAAAACCCCACAAAAGCACCTGTCTGGGTACTTCCCCAGCAAGTGAGGTGGGGATGTGGTACCCATGGAGGTCTCAGCCGAGGGAGAGAACAGCCCCACTGGAGGTTTGGATGTTCAGGCAGCAGCCTGAAGCCCTGTGCCACGGTCCACTCACAGTCCACAGGCAAAGGCACGAGAAGTCGTCTCACAGCAGAGACCCCCGGGACCGCCCTGACGCCCGCTGGCTGCAGGCTCTGCCAAAACACGCGGCCAAGGCACCACAGCAATCCTAATCCCCGGGGTCTTCTGAGGAGACCAAGGTGCAGTCAAACACCTCCTGGAAGGAGTCGAGGAAAGGCTCGAGGACATGGCTGACGGCGACGTGCTGCCCCAGCTCGTGGCTCAGCGAGGTGACCCCTTTCCCCTCCAGCCCGCACGGGACGATGTGCTCGAACCAGGTGAGGTCGGTGCAGCAGTTCAGCGCCAGCCCGTGCGAGGTGATGTGGCTCCCGCAGTGCACACCTGCAGGGGCCGAGAGCACCCACCCGTCAGCACCATGCCCCTGCTGCGAGAGACTGAGGGACCACACTGCCCAGAGCGCTGTCAACATCCTCCCCCCACCACGCTGTGCTCCTCAGTTCTGCCAGGGAAAACCCACAGACGGGCTCCCCAGATTTGGGGCAGACGGGGCGCAGCATGTCCAGATCCCTCCACCCCAGCGCTGCATCCCCCAGCACCTCCCACCACTGCAGTTCCCAATGGGCCTGGGCACGGGGAGAGCTGCAGGACCCCAAATCCAGGCTGCAGGGTCCCAGGAGGAGGTACAGGATGTGGAAGGGGACAAGGCTGGGGACTGGGCTGCAGGCAGGCACCCAGCCCTGGGTGCAAGAGCCTCATAGGTGCAGGGGTGCTGGGGCCTGGGGTGGGCTGCAGGGGCTCAGAATTGTGCTGCCCCCTTCTCCAGGACGCAAATCCCAGCCCTGCACGCTCCCCTGGGCACACCCACCCTCCCCGGTGCCCGCAGCTCCATGGCAGGTTCCCACAGAGCTCTGGCACTGTGCCCCGCCGTGATGCACATGGGATCACAGGACGGGCTGCACTGGGACACCTCCCACTATCCCGGGTGCTCCAAACCCATCCAACCTGGGCTCGAGCACTTTCCAGGGATGGAGCAGCCACAGCTGTTCTGGCCAGCCTGTGCCAGGGCCTCCCCACCCTCACAGGGAAGAATTCCTTCCCAACGCCCCATCTAACGCTGCTCTCTGGCAGAGGGAAGCCGTTCCCCTTTGTCCCCAGTCCCTCTCCAGCTCTCCTGGAGCCCCTTTAGGCCTCGGAAGGGGCTCTGAGCTCTCCTGGAGCGCATGGGACACCCCCAGCTCTCCCAGCCCGGCTCCGGCGCTCCACACACACGCTCCCGGAGCCGTCCCCGCTCACCGATGGCACAGAGCTTGCTGTCGCCCATCCAGACCCCGGTGAAGGGCGGCGGGAGGGCGCGGGCCGCTCCCAGCCCGAGGCGGCGGCAGAGCCGCAGCACCAGCGCCTCCAGCCCGGCCACGTAGGCGCGGAGCGGGAGGCGGCGGCGGCGCAGGTCGAGCACGGGGAAGGCGAGCAGCTGCCCGGGCCCGTGGAAGGTGATGTGGCCGCCGCGCCGCGCCGCCACC
>VXBU01006813.1:133907-156625 GCA_013400315.1 Bombycilla garrulus | reverse complement strand
CTGGGCTGGGTGTCCTGGGAGGTGTCAGGGCCCTGGGCTGGGTGTCCTGAGAGCAGTCAGGGCCCTGGGCTGGGTGTCCTGAGAGCAGTCAGGGCTCTGTGCTGGGTGTCCTGGGAGGTGTCAGGGCCCTGGGCTGGCTCCCAGGAGGGCTGGGTGGGAAGGGCTGGGAGAGCTCGCTGCCGTGCCGGGAGCCCTGCACTGCTGCCTGCTGGCAGTAGGTGTAGCCGGAATGCTGTGGATGCAGCGGAGCCCTGCTGAAGGGAGAGGGATGGAAATGCCTCTGAAATACTCCCCCCTAACACTGCCAGCTTTGTCCTTGCTGCTTCCTGCACTCAGGGGCTGACACTGCCAGTCTGTATTTATCCTCTTACCTGCCCGTGCTTTCTTGGACTTGCTCTTTTGCTGCCTAATTAAAGCAACGTTTTCATCCTGGTGAACAAAAGAAACATAAATTAATTTACAGTATTTTATATTTAAAGTGCATCAGCTTATTAAGCAAAGGAATTTCTGCTTAATTAATTTATTTTTCCCCATTGCTGCTTGTCAGATTTTTCAGGAATGTCATCTAAAACTTCAGGCAGATGCCCCAGAAGTTTTTAAAAGAAAATGGGAAAATTCAGTGTCTACTCCCCTTTGCCCACAGATAAACTTAAAAGCCAAACACTAAATGCCTTGACATCCCACCAAGTTTTTAAATACACAAATATCTATTACAATATGATCCAGTCTTCTTTTAGGAGCAGCAAATCTCAGGGAGTCCTGGCTTTTATTTGTAGGTTGGAAAAAAACCACCAACAAACTTTTTTATTTTTTGTTTGTTCTTCTAAGTAATAAACTGGTTCACATGCATGGAATACTGTCTTTTAATCTCTAAATCTGCCTGAAATGGCAGGTGATTATTTATTGCATTAGTTCTGAACAGTGGGATGTATTTACTTAAAGCTGCACAGGCAATGTCATATTTATAGGCTGAATTTAACAGGGTTTTCCCTAATTTCAGACAGGTCCATGGTATCTGTTGAACACAGAATTAGTGCTGGGGTTTTTATCTGTCTCTCTGGATGCTCCCAATATTAACCACAGCCTGTTCAACGTCCTGGAGCAGGTGTAGACCTTGAAGACTGGCCAGAGAGCACATTTCCAGAAACACTCATTCCTGGCTTTTCAGTGATTGCTTCGTTTTTCGTGGTGTTTTGCTTCCCTGGTGCCATGTGTGGGCTACAGCCTGCTGGGTTTGAGTGGCCAGCTGGTTCATCTGTGTCTCATCTCTCAAAGTCAGCAGGGGAGAACAGAGGCTTTCTTCAGGGCTGTCTGTGCATCTGGAAAGTGGGATGACAGAGCTTTAAAAAGTGTGGAGTGTTTGAAGGTTCTGTGCTACAATAATCGTTAGACTTGCTTATTTAATAATTGAAAAGAGCACTCTTGTATACAACCTCAGATTTTAAGATTGTGTGTTTCTTTTTTCCAGTGCCACAAGGTTGCAGTAGTGAGGGAGGATAAACTTGAAGGTAAGCAGACTGGGAAAATCATGTGGCTTTGACTTTTTTCTTTGAAAGAACAGCAAAATGAGCAAAGCTCAGAACTTGCCATCTGCACGTAAATGCCCAGCCAGGCTCTTGGGGTCAGGTGTGTACTTTTTGTACCAGCTTTTTCTCAGAATTAGGAGTATCTGAGCCAGCAGCTGAATACCTTCAGGCTTGTGATTTAAGTCTGATTTTTTTTTCTTAATTCTGAACATTTTGTCAGTGATTCTTTTCCACCTCCCTGCCACTGACAGCAGGGAGACACCAATACCCTGATAGTGTCTCAGAACAATTGTGAGGCTTCAGGCCCCCAGGAATGCTGAAACTGGTTATCCTGGTTATTGGTTCAGTGTAATTGCAGTCTTTGCTCCGAGTTCTGTGGGTGTTAAAATGTTCTCATAGGACATTTACCTCACTTTTGTGAGTGAGAGGTGAAAAAATTCCCATTGCAACACTGCTCCCTGCACTGTCCATTGTCTCACCATCTCTGCAGCTCTGGTCCTGCTGATGAAATCTTACCCACAGAACTGAAACACTACTTGAGGCTCTTCATCACTTTCAAATAACATCTTTGGCACTTGAGAGCACACTGTGGTATTTGTGACCTTAAGGATCTGTGCTAATGACCTCACTTTGTTTGAAAGACTTGCGTTGTTGGAAATCTGAAGTGGATTTCTAGCTCAGGCTGTTTTCCTCAGAGTAGGAGATTGTCAGGCAGTGCAACTACTCTCTGTCATGTTTGTTGAGTTATGTGTGCTGTGTAACACTGTTTTGCTGTGGAGGAAAGGGTTGCTCATGGTTTTTGTATTGGAAGGCAGGCCAAAGGTATGACTTGTATTTGGAAGAGGCTGAGATTTTTGATGGGAGTAGGGCTGCATAGTCTAGGACTGGCCCCAAGAAATGATTACTGTGTGTATTTTTACAGTGCCTAGAAGCTCAGCCTCAGACCAGGACTCTGTGGAAAGAACAATATAAGCAATGAACAAAGAATTCCTAAAAACCAGCCCTTGTCTCGAGGGGGTTGCAGTCTAAGTAGCACAAAAGAGATAAAGTTTTAATTCCAGCAGGCTGGCAGGGGTGACACTGTGATGGTGGACACAGCCCCAGTGGCAGAGAGCAATTCCAGGAGGGCAGAGCAATGACCTTCTGCCTCAGCTGTGGGTACTCACTCAGGTATTCTGGCTCCCAAACACTGGGTGTTTTGAAGGTAAACACAGCGAGATCACTTGCAAGTCAGTCGTGCAGGAGCCAAGAGTGTGTAGTGGAAAACGTGACAGGCTTGTGGAGTTTGTTACCTTGAATTCTTTATTACTGAGCCCTGGGAGAAGGTGTGGTTGGACCTTTTTATATTCAAGTTTTGCTGTCAAGTAACCTGTCAGTCTTCCTGCATCCTAAAGGCTGTGCCAACAGAGGGCTTTTTTTTTTTCTCTCCTCTTTGTCCCCAGCAATGAAGTCCAAGCTGTCCACAATTGCCAGTGTGCACGTGTACAGCATTCAGAAGGCCCTGCTCAAGGACAGCTCCCCCCTCTACAACACCGACTACGACATCGTCAAAACAAACCTGCAGCACTGCAGCAAGTGAGTCCTGGCTCCCTTCTCCTCCTGAAGCACCTCCAGCCTGGTGCTGCACTTCAGTGCTTACTAGATAGGCCTGGGTTTTTAGAAAGCTAGGAAAAGGCACCCTCAAAGTCCTGCCAGAGCAGTGCCCAGAGAGCACATTGTGTGGCTGTGTTGTAAACTGAGCGCACGGTTGGTTCACTTTGTCCTTACTGTTCCAGTACCGTGCTTGTCTGATGGCTGGAAACGTTTCTCTCTTTTCCGGGCCACACTTAATCATGACCATTTTAATCCAGTTCTCAGCCACACAGGATGAGAAAATCGAAACAGGCTGATAAAACCATGAATGATGTGCTCAGCAAAGCATTTGCAGGAGTTTGCTTTCTGTTTTGTGAAACTGTTTTCACCTTCTGGCCTCATGCACCTTTCTGAAGATGTCTCACGGGAACTCCTTCTCCAGGAGTTGGGCTGTGGTCTGTGTGGGTTTGTGGCAGCTCAGAACAGGCTGTGATCTCTGAGATGTGCCAGAAGCACACAGAACAGTCCAGGCAGCACAAGTGTCCTTCGTGGTGGCTCTGGAGAAGGACTGGGAGGGACTGCGGTCTCCAGGAGTCACTGTCTCCCTCCAAAGCAGCGCCCGGCAGCTGCTGCTTTTCATTTGTGTGTTGTTCCCACCACGACAGCTTTCGGCTTGAAGTCATGGGGATGCACAGTGCCATGACCAATCTGGTTTAAAGGGGATGCCTGAAGGGTGTGTCATAGCAAGAGTATAGGATTTGAAAGGAGAAACGCCGTTGTAGCCAAAGTGTTGACAGGAGAGTGGCAGAGAAAATAGAAGCTGTGTGTTTGGGGCATGAGTGTGATGCCCTGGAAGTTGCTGGGTAACCCCACCTCAGTGGAGTGCCTTAGGGATATTTGTATCCTTTGGGATTTAAACATCTTGAAGGTTTAGGTAATCCAGGTTCTGCAACAGCTCTCTGAAGCCTGTGTGTAAATCCAGCTTTGAAGCAGGATTTCCCAGGCAAACTAAGAAAAGTTGCACCTTCTTCATTTGTGACCTGGCTGAAGTAAATACAAATTGATCGCACTCCCTCTCTCTTGCCAGCTGCATGGGTTGTCTTTGACACTTGGGAAAAGATTCCTGCAGGACCTGCAAAAGCCAGAGGTTTAATTATGTGATGTTTGTAGCAAACAGAACCTCCCTGTCTGTCCAGGTATTTCACAGCTCTGGGACGAGGATCTTTGCTCTCCTGTGTTTCTGCAGGCCCTGCTTTGCTGGGAAGACTGGAGGTGGTTGGATGCACTGAGTAAATAACAATATCTGGGTTTCATGCCTGTTGCCATTGCCAGCTTTCCAAACAGAAGCAGCTCCTTGTTTGCAGAGCACAGTCCCAAGTATTGCCTATTTTTTCAGTGATTGTTTAGAGAATTTTGAGTCAAGCCTGTAAAGGTGTAATCACACAGCAGCATCAAAGCAAGCTGACTTGGAATGTGGGAAGTTTAGCTGAGCTCTGCTGCACAGTCAGCATAACTATTGACAATATTATTTGTGACAATATTAGATATTGGAGGGTTGGTGGTGTTTAGAGTAGGAGCTCAAGCTGCCCTGAGAGCTGTATTAACCATGTTAAAAACAGACTGAAAGTGTAAAGGAGAGTAGGATTATTTTCCTTCAATGTCTGTTTTCATTCCTTTAAAGGTTTGAATGTCAAGGGGTTGCTGCTGCAGCCTCGGAATGCCGTGGAGATGGTGTTGTTTTGTTAATGCAGATCCTTGATGGGAGTAGAAGTGGACTCTGCACGTGAGCAGCTAATGCTGGGGCACGGAAAGGAGCTGGCAGAGGGCTGCTGTATTTCTTAGGCAAATAAAAATATGCTGTGTAATTCAGTGGGCTGGGAGGCGTGAGGCTGGGCTCTTTTGTGGCATTTCTGTGGGAAATCTGGAAAGCGTCGCCTGTGATTCGCACAGTGGGGAGCAGAGTTCAGCTATTTTTGGGAACTGCTATTCCTGACTGTCAGTGAGTTGTGCTGTAACTGCGAGCACGTCATTTAGTTCTTGTATCTCCATATCCCCAAACAATCAAGTTTCAGACCGTTATTAGCCAAGCTGCTTCTCACTCTCAGGGATTACGTGGAAATTACTTTGTATAGTGAATTCAGAATGCCATGGATATCTTCTGAGCCACTTGAGTTGTTCACTTTCAGCTGGGATTTGCTTACCTGGCCGAGTGTGGCGGCTTGTTGCACAGTTGTGGGCTTTGTCAGAGCATCAGAAAGCTGTAAATGTTTCAGATCCTCACGCAGTCATACAACTTCTGCCAGAGGCTTTAGAGAGCGTAACCCGTTTAGGAATAAAATGCAGCTTGCTCCCTGTCCAGCCTGGGTGTGGAGAAGGCCCTTTTTCCCCCCAGGAAAGCTGCACAGCTTGTTTAACATGCGAATGCTGTGGCTCTTGCTGACAGGTTCAGCTGATCTTTTCATCAGAGGTCTCCTGCTCTGTGCCAGCCTTTCTTTCTCGTCCCATGCGCACATTAAATTGCTCCTTTTTCCATAACAGGAGAAGGCAGGCCCGGAGGAGCAGCGGCGCTGCAGGGGGAGGGCGGGAAGGCGAGGTGAACAGGGCAGGGTTGAGAAGGCTAACGGGATTTTTCACTCCATCACGCAGGTTCAGCGCCATCCGCTGCGCCGCCGCCGTGCCCAGGACGCCGCCGGACGCTCCGCGAGCGCCGGCACAGAGCCCGCCGAGGCACAGGGACCCCGAGGCCGCCGTCAATGGCCACGGGCCCCGGGCTTCCAAACCCGCCCCGCAGCAGCCCAGGGGCATCATGGGCATGTTTGCAGCCAAAGCGGCGGCCAAAGCGCAGGACACGCCCAAGGAGGCCAAAGCCGAGGCCAAGGAGGCTGCAGGTGTAAGTTAGCTCAGACCTCCTCCCCGGGTTGGTGGCTTTAGTGATCCTGTCTCACAGCACCTCAGTGAGCTCAGCCGGCCCTGCACTGCTCCTCGTGCTACGCCCGTGCCCCACGGGAAGCGCTCAGCGACCCTTTGTGAGTGTTAAACTGTGTGCAGCCACCTGGGGCAGAAACGCCTCGTGCCACGCTCCTGATCTCCCCACTAAAGTGCACTTTGCCATTCCCCGGTGAGCCCGATCTGCAGCGAGTGTAAACCAGCATAGCTGCCTCGTGGAGACAATTGTTCCCTTGTCTCCAGCTATCCCAATGTACACACCAGCTGAGGATCTTGCTCTCTCCATTGTGCTTAAAAGGATTTGTTTTGAGCAATAAGTGAAACGTGAGAAGCCCAGGTCTTAAAAGTATCAAGGTGTTTAAACTTGGTCCATGAGGGAAGTTTCAGAGCTTGACCCGTGCAAGACTAAATTGTTTATCTTCTGGACTGCTGTTTTTGCAAGACAGGATTATGTTTTCATTTTAATTAGTGTAATTGTTTTTAAAGCCATGTGGCCAGAAAAATGGGTGTTAAAATGGCAACGCTCCCTATGGATGGTTTGGCCTTTTTATAACAACTGAATACATTTCTGTTCCTTCTTCTGACTTTTATAGGGATTTTAGGACTAGTGAAGTGAGTGTATTTTGGGAACTTTAGGGTCTGATTGCCTTTTATTTACATGAAAATAAGTTGCATTAGGAGGCTGCACTTTCTCAGGTGGTGTGGGTGTGATTTCTCACTTCGGTGACTGCATTGGTGCAACAGAGCAGTGATATTCCCTTGCAAACAGCCTACCTGCCAGGGCAGCTGCATGAGGCCTGCCTGGTTTGGCCAGTGCTTTGTTATCTGCTGTGAATTGATGGTTTGCAGGAAGAACAGTTTTTTCCTGGGAGCTGACCCTAGTTCCAAGCGCTGATTTCAGTAGCACTGTCAGCCATCAGATGGGAATGTGCCCCAGGTCAGATCTGAAAGCCTGGCTGAGGAGCCCTTAGTAACTTACTCTGGCCCCTTCCATACATGTAATGTCTACTGAGTATCTTCAAATTCTCCAAAACAGAGAATTTGCTAAATCTGCTAAAATCTAAGGCACTGGGAACAAATGCTATCTATTATTTGGCTTGTCCAGAAGCACTGCTGTGCATCTTGAGGGCTGGGAGCAATTCCTGTGCTTATTCTTCTCTTTGCTTCCAGGTGTCTGCAGCAAGCAGCAAGCTGCCGACAAAGAACAGCATCATGAACAACTTCTTTGGGAAAGCTGCTATGAGTAAGTGCTTTTCTGTTTTCAGAGGCCATCATGGTCAGGGAACAGCCTGATGTAGTTAAAACAAACAAACAAACAAAAAAAAAAACAAACAAAAAAAACCCCTGATGATTATTTGAAGTCTTTTTTTTGTTTGTTTGTTTGTTTATTAATTATGTTTTATTTAAGATAGGTAGAAATTTTAAAATCTTCAGTAGAATCAAGTGTTTTGTACTAGAACTGTCATGGGAGGCATATGGAAAGGAGCAGAATTTTTCCTCCCCATCCCCACTCCACCAAACTCATTGGATTTTCTTTATATTCCATCTTTCCTAGTAGTTTTCTATAGTTTCTTCTGCTCTTTTGCACTCCAAGGGGTTAATGTTTTTGCACACAGCTTTTAAAGCAAAAATTAGGAGTTTTCAGTGGAACTTTTCAGACAAAAAGCTTGCTGGAGGGAGATCAATTAAAATGACATATTTGAACAGACTAACCCAGGAAGGATTTTTAGTGCAGAAGAGATCTGATTTAAAGTGAGTTCTCCTGGCTGGAAGACCAGCTATTGGTGAGATGATTGCCAAAACCTGTTTTGCAGGGCGTGTTAATGGTGCTTGCTTTTTATCACACGGCATTGAGGAGCCCATCGTTAGTTTTAGGGTTAATTTCTTTCCTAAAATCTGAAGGACTGATAAATGGAGAATAAAAATGAGGGTTGGCCTTTCTCTTTGAGCAGAGGTTTGGACTAGGTGGCCTCTGCAGGTCCCATCTGAATGATTTAATTCTAAAAAAAAAATATGCTGAAGCTTTTAAATACTGGAATATTGGAAAAGTTCTGTGGGACCTTCTTCAAAGATTCCCTTGTAACAGTGAGTACAGGAGGCTTCAAAGAGGAATTTTGGGAGAGAGTAAACAGCAAAGTTCACTTTCTAACAGACATCTGTCAGAGTTTGCAGGGGACAGTTCCAGCACTGAGCAGACAAGGCACAGCCCTGCTGGGACTCTTGGAGTCCCTGTTTTGGTGAGACTGAGGGAGCTGAGGACACTCTCAGCCTTAGGACAGTCACTACAATTAACTGGAGTAAATTCTAAAGGCCTGAGAAGAGCCCTAGAGCAAAGCTCATGTGCTGAAAACCCAAATGGCATGGTAAAGGTGATGCCCTGGTGATGGGGAAGGCTTTGTGGATGCATTTCCACTGTTTCCAAAGGGGTTCCCTTCTCTGCTGAGCCCTGTCGGGGAGCACATCGAGGAAACTCGTGAGGTGGCTGCGGAGAAGGAGCAAACTGAGCAGAACTGGAAATGATTATGTGTGTGGAAGAGAGGGTGGGATTCCAGGAGTTAGATTTATTCCCTACGTGCATGTCTCTCCTGGCTTCAAAGGTTCCACCACTGCCAGAAAGTCCTGAGTTAACAACAGTGGGGTCCTTGGGCTTTCTGCTGTTGATCATAAATAAGAGAGCTGTTGTTCCAGTGCTGTTTGCCCTCGCCCAGGGGAGAGCCAGCCTGCTTTCCCAGCGCTCCCAGAGAGGCATGGGCACGATGTTATGGCCCTCCCAGCAGCCTCTGACCCCACTGATGATCTCCTGCCACTGCCTCCCAGTCCCCTTCCACAGAGTTTTAACTGCTGCAGCACACATGGCTTGACATCAGGAACAGCAGAACCATGGAAAATCACCTAGAAATTTAAGCTTGCTCTTCTTTTTCCCATGTCTGATACAGCTTGGCCAGTCTGGATCCTTAAAATACACGATGGGTAGTGCTGTTTGTACTCTTGGTGCACAGAGCTAGCCAGCTGCTTTGTAAGTTGTCATTCAAACTGAGTGCCCGGTGTTTGTTCTTTTTGTATGGTTTATTCACAGATAAACTCAAAGCCAACTCTGTGCCCGAGCAGCCAAAGGAGGAGAAAGAAGCAGTGAAGCCTTCAGTTGCCGTAGCAGAACCAGAGTCATCTCCTAATGCTGTTGCAGAGAAACCTGGGAAGAAAACAGAGTCCTCTAGAATTCAGCAGAAGGACAATAAAAGGTGGGTCGTGCCTTTCAGGGTCCCTGTGAACCTGCCTGGGGACAGCCTGCATGGAGCTGGCTGCTCCTACAATCTGCCTCACCTCCTGTTTCCATCTACTAAACTGTGTTAAACCTGACTAAAATGATCTGTCAGGATTGTTTTCCTGGTGTTTCTTTTCCATTTGCTGCTGTAGGTGCCTCGGGGCCGTTGGTGCCATCGCACACGGGGAGGGACAGGGCCCAGGTTGTCCTCAGTGGGAGGGGATGGCTTTCCATGAGACAGCCTCCCACTGTGAGCAGCTGCGGGAGAGACCCTGCAGGCAGCGTGGGGAGGGCTGGCAGGAGCACCTGTCCTGCAGGGAAGGGGGGATATTCCCAAGCTTGCATGTACACAGCTCGCAGCACAAAGTTGTGCTTGTTGATCTCTTGTAGCTCATGTACGGCTGCTTTCAATGCCACTGGTTTACTTTGGGCCGAGGCTCCAAGTTAATTTTGAGTTCAGCCCTTTGTGTTTAATCCAACCCAAACTGACAGAGACAAAGAATCACTACAGTCTGATGGCTCTCTGGTGGCCTATGAGTAATTAATTGGTGGTCTCAATCCATTTCTAACTGAATAGGTAAGCACACCACCCAGCCCACCATCGCAGTTAGCACTAACTGCTTGTCTTATTGGTAGTCTTGTCCAAGAAGCCAAGGGCCTGGAGGTGTTGGCAGCCTGGAGTTGGGAAGGCCACTTGGGCTGTCCCAGCTCTTTGAGGATATGTGGGCCTTTAGCCTCCAGGCTTGTTCGTCTGACACGTCTCGCCAACATTAAAAAGAAAGAAGCTATTTTATTTTTCCAGTAGTCTTTAAAAATGGCTCCAGGATTCTGAGACACTACCTCATAGTCAGTCAGTGGCAAGCAGTCTGTCAAAAGAGCTTCTGAGTGATGCTTTTGGGGACAGTGGGAGCCTGAGCTGAAGAGACAAGATCAGAAATACGCTCTTGCCAGGCTGCTGTGGCCAAGCGAGGTGAGGTACTGGGCTGAACTGCAGAGGGGCTGAAGAAATCCTCCTTGTTTTGGAGAGCTGCATATGGGGAAGGATGGGAGGCCTGGAAAGGCTCGTGCACCTCTGCCTGGTTGTGCAGTGAGTGCACAGTTCAGAGCACGCGATGCTCGTGTTTTTAAGAGGCATTTGATTTCCTTCCATGAGGAACGTGCTTGTCCAAATGCACGTGACGCTGTCATGCACACATGGGAGATAATGGGTGTTCATTTCCCTTTTTTTCCCCTTTATTTTTTGTGGCAGTAAAACGAAGAGAGCGGATAGGTCAGATGACGAGGAAGAAAGAGATCCCGAAAATGTCAAGAAAAAGAGGAAGCGAATCAAGCAGCTTCAGTCTGACAGCAGTGACGAGGAAGGTAAAAAGATCTGTAAACAATCAGGTCAGGAGCCTCATTTCCAAAACATTACTCTCCAAATCTATTGGTCAGTGCTTGAGGGAATAGTTTAAAGGACTAAAGACCATGGAAATGGCTGTAGCCTGAGCTTTCTGTTTATCTTTGTGCTGCAAGCACTTGGGTAGAGTTGAGATGTCTCAAAACAAAGATTCAGTCTTTGTTTTAGCCTAGCTCAGACCTGGCTGTCTGCTCGCCAAGTGTGCTGCCAGTGCCACTGACATGTGGGAAGGAGGTTCCCAAATCTCTTGTGAAAGATAGCGTGCCTTCCCGAACCGTAGGACTGGTCAGAACCGGTTCGTGTGGAGAGGAAACACTCACAAGCGGCCTCCCTCTCCTCACAGGGTCATTTTTAGTGTCTTTATTCCGTCTGTTCATAGAAAGGGTTTGGAAGACAGTGTTGGAAGCAAGGCATCCAAAAAGAAGAGAGCTAATAGGGAAGTTGGAGGCCAGGCAGTTGAGCCGTATCCGATGCGACTCTGCGTCTCCTCAGTGGCTGTGACAGGAGTGGGGTGCCCAGAACATTGCAAGATTTGGGCTTCTAATGAGGAACAGCAGGGCTGGATCCCAAAGAATTTGGATAATTGAGGTGACAAATGCCGTTCAATATAGATAACTGGAAAAGAAATTGGAATTGAGCTTGGGAGCATGTGCTAAATGGAACAGTCATCCAGCAAGCTGCTCAGGAAAAGAACTTGGGGATCGTCACGGACGGGTAATTGAAACCACCAGTTTGGTGTAGAGCTCCAGTAAAAGGAGGTGAAACACCAAATGGGGTGTATTGGTGAGGAGGTGGAGTCCCTTGGGAGAGCCAGAGCTGATTCCTCATTTAGTGTGGCAAGCAGCACATCAGGAGAACCTGCAGTGCCAGGAGTATTGTTATCTTTGTGGGATCCCTGCCACCTCTAGGCCTGTTTTCATAATTTCCCTGCTGCCCACATAATTTCAAGTTGTCTTTGTCATCAGGTATGTGTCACTTCGTAGACTATTTCACAGGATGATAAATGTCTCAGGAAGCTGTTCTTCATGATCAGCCCTAATTCCATCACATTCCAGTGTGGAGCTCCTTGTTTGGCTATAAAATAGATATATATATGTCTATGCCCACACTCTTCGGTATTTATTTCTTTAACTGTTTGTCTTTCCATTTCCTCATCACTCCCCTACTGACAAGCTGAGTTGTTTAACTCTGTGGAGGGAATTTTGAAATCAGCCCATCCTTGCTTGGCAGGAATCTCTCAGCTCATCCACATCCTGTGAGTGAGATCAGGCAGGAGTTTGGAATGTTAGAGCTCTCTGGTCTCTGTGGGATACCTGCGTGACCTTAGCACTCAGTGTTTAACAATTAATGTTTTTTGAATGGGATGCCTCCTGGTTTCATTTATTCCAAGTGACCAAGGGCAGAACCTGAGGGAATGGCTGGAGCTGAGTCAGAGCAGGTTTAGGTTGGATATTAGGGAAAAGTTCTTCCCCAAGAGGGTGATCAGGCACTGGGGAGGTTTTTTTGCTGTTGCTCCTCCTGCGTCAGAACCCTCTTTGTTCTTCATTTCTTTGTGTTGTGCATTAGAATTGTAAATTTATGCAAATTACAGCGTATGTACACAAATTTGGATATCACTCAGTTTGCCCTTTCAAAAGAGAAATTCAAAAGAGAAAAGGAGAATTGAAAGAACTCCGCCCTTTGGTCCTGCTGCTTGCCCTTCTAAACCAAACCAGATGAAAGAAGATAGATTTGAATTGTTTGGAGTATTTCTAATGCGTCCAAAGTGGTAAAACTATATTCCGTGCTGAAGTAGAACACTCTGAGTTGGATGAAAAAAACAATTTAAAATATATATATATATGCAGCAGCTGGACTTCAAGAGCATCTGTCCTTGGAAAAGTTTGAAACAGGTTTCCCCAGAGAGTAGGGGCAACTCAAATCAACAGCATCAGTGGGCAAAACGGGGCCTGGAGTGATAGGCACATTTAGCAGGGTTTGTGGGTGTGAAACTCAGCCTGCATGGCTGATGTGAAGCTCTCATGGGCAATTCCGTGTCAGGCCAGGTCTTGTGTCTACTTCTGGACTGGTCTGCTCTTGATGTACTAAAAGTAGCCCTAAATAAGCTCTCCTTACACCAGCATCAGCACATTGTACCACGCTGGAAATACAGAGAGGGCATAAGGCACAATCCTCTCCATTTAAATGATTTTTCATTAAAAAGCTATATTGGTGTGAGGGTTCCTTAGTCACTGCGGGTTGTTTTGCTTCCAGTGCCAGAATAAACTCCACAAACGCGCCCACAGAGGACGGGAGGTTTGGCAGCTTCAGCTGTACCAACACGGGCAGCGTTTCGCTGTGTTGACAAGTGTTTTACAGCCACTTCGGAGGGTGATTTCAGTGGCACTGTGACCTACAAACTCCGTGGGTTTTGGAGAGCCACAGCAGCAGCACTAAAGCTTCTCACAGTTTTTCCAGGCAGGGTCAGAGCAGACCGAACAAAGCCAGGATTTACATCTTTGGTCCATCCAGTTGCCCAACTTGTATCCATTTCACGCAGCTGTTGCTGTTGAGCAAACTGTGGGCAGCAGCTAGTGGTTGACTCAGGAGTTATCACATGTCAGAGGGCTGTGTTGGCTAGAGGAGGATAATAAAGTCATAAAAGAGCTTGATAGTAGTCCTAAACACTCTGACGTGGGGAGAAGGTGCTTTCTGCCTGCCAAAAGCTGGGGAAATTGTTTGAAGGAAGCTGAAAAAAGCCCAAATTCCCCCCAAGGAATCTGGCAGAGCCAGCACACTGACAATGCCTTCAGCAGTGTCTGCTTGAGCATGGCTAGTCTGCTTTTGAACCCTCTTAGCTTGTCCTCTCCTGAAGATATTTTCAAAGAGCTCAGGCCAGGCTGGGCAGCCTGTGCAGGCCTTACCCTGGGCTTGCTGCGAGGCTGGGACAAACCCTGAGAGCTGCGAGCTCCCCGCAGCCCCTCGGCCACCCCGGCACTTCCACCTGGGAGCAGAGCCGTCGTTTGGCGCCGTAAAACCCCAGTCACGTTATCCCGCTCTGTTTGCATTCCCGTGCCTCCTCACTGCAGTGGTTGGGAGGCCAAGTCCTGGCTGGAGGAATGTGATTTATTCCTGGGCCTTGGCAGCCGAGCGCCGTTTCCCTGGAGCCCCGGGTAACCTCGGAGGTCAGCTGGCCGCGCGTCTGGCAGCGCCGAAACCGCTCACGCTGCCCGAATCCCCGGGGACAGCTCCAGATCCCGGCTCCGTGCTGGGCTGGGCCCGGGCAGGAGGGCGGTGCTGCCGCCAGCAGGGGCTGCAGCAGGAGCCAGGCGGCCACATCCGTGGCGTGGTGAAGCAATAGGTCACAGGAGCGGTTTGTTCCCCCACGTTCCCGGCTCTCCCCCGCATCCGAGGGCTTGCGTGGCAGCGATTTGCACTCAGATCTCCTGGAGCTCTGTCCCCCTGCCAGCCCCACGGGAGGGTGACCCTGCCTCGCTCGTTGGCCTAAAGCCCTGCTTGTGTCACTTTGACGTGTCTGGCTCTGTGCTAATGTGTGAAGGTGTCCTGGACTGGTTTGATCAGTCCTGGCATCGAATGGAGTCCGGTGTCCCTGTCCTTGAACCCAGAGGAGAGCAAGGAGAGAATCAGCTTTGCTTTTGCAATGTTTGGTTTTTTTGTGCTTTGGGGGTTTTTTTTTGTTTTTTATTTTTTAATGTTTTGTTTTGGTTTTTTTTCAAATAAAAGTTTGAGATGTCCCTTAGCAATCTTTTAGGACATGTGATAGTGTACTGCACTTCATTCTTGGGTTAAGCTAAGAGCATGGATTGTTTGGGATGTGTAGCACCACCAGTGAAGCAACAACTGTCTTACCACACTCTGCCTCTCTTGTTTTCTAAACAAATTGCAGTCACTCTTTTTAACAAGTAAGTGAAATGTATAGCTAAAACCCACCAGTTCCTGTGCCTGGTTTTTAAGTTTCCATTGGTGTAACTGATTTTTTTGGCTTACCAAAAATCCCAAGCACTCTTCTCCCACCCTGTCCCACTCTCCTTCTTTGGGAGCCACAGCATGGAGCATTAGACCCACATTCCTTCAAGGTGTTCTTCTTCTTAGCAGATGTCCCCCCGTCCCCCACAGCCGAAGAAGAGAGAGCTCCATCTCCACCACCTGTACCTGCTCTGAAAACCGAACTGGAGCCTTCATCCACAGAGGTGAGAGCAGATTAAAGTGATTACCTGCCAGAAATGAGCTCCTGGTTTCTCACAACGCTGCACGTTCCTCCAGGTGTCAGCTGCCGGGAGGAAGAGGAAGCGGAAGCGTGTGCTGAAATCCAAGATGTTCATTGATGAAGAGGAAGGCTGCATGGGTAAGACTGGCTGTGCCCTACACTCACTGGAGCTCACTTTATTTGCCATCTTAACAGGCCAGCCTCTCCCAGCCTTAGAAAGAGCCTCACAAAATCATTCAGTTATCTCACTTGGAACTCCTGCTCCCAGACTGAGGTAACTGCACCTCTGGTGAAGGCCTGGCTAGGGAGTCAGAGCTGTAGCTGAATCCTTACCCTTTTTTGATTATTCACAGATTTTCCTTCAGTTCTTTTCCCTTTCTTCCTGCCATCATGATTACCACCTTTGTTTACTCTCCTCTCCAAAGCTGCAGGCTTTTAAAGACTGTACAGAAAGAGGTTTAGGATAAATTCTGGCTGAGATAACTTTGTTGGGTTTTATTGGTTTGGTTTTTTTTTTCCCTTTGAGGATAAGTCCAGAGCTGTATATATGTTAAAGAATCTTAGAGTATCCCAGATAAACTGGGAATAAGCTGGGGCTTAAATACTTCATAGGGTTTCTGTTTCTGGTAAGGGTGGCCTCTACTTTCAGAAGGGAAGAGAGTCCCTGGAGAAGTCCTGAGAGCCAGAGGCTTTGAATTCCAGCCTGACTGGACTCTGCTTCCTCCTGTGACCTGGAGAAAGCTGTGTAACACCACTGTATTTATTTCCTCCATGTCCTGACAACAAAGTAGAGATGCAAACGTTCAGAATATGTTGGTTTGGGGTTTGGTGTGTTTTGGGTTTTATTAATTTTTTTTTTAAGTGTTTAAATGCTTAAGAATATGGAATGTATTTTTTGTAATGCTGCTGTCAGCTGGATTGTGTGGATGCTTTCACTCTCCAGCCTGGCTGGGCTGAGGGGATGTCAGTGGAGCTCAGCCCGTGCTGGTGAAGATGTGGTGCTGTTGCCCAGCTCTGTCGTGGTGCTGGGCACAGGGAGACTCTGGCATTCCTGTTCCAGCCCCAGAGCTGCCTGGCCCAGACTCAGCCTGTGTCTGTTTGCACCTGTCTGCAGAGCTGCATCTTCTGTTTCCCATTAACTTGGTGTGTCTCCCTTAAAGGAACACAGAGCTGCAGCTCTCAGCAGCTGGCTGTGCTGGAACTGAAATCCCAAGCACTGCCTTCTGGTCCAGGAATTGGACTTGCACAGGGTTAGTGACAGCTTTGGCTGATTACCTTAGGAGGTGTTCTGCTCTCCCATCCCACATAGAGCCATTGAAACACTTGGAAGGAAAGTGCAACAAAATAGCATTGGATGGGGAGCTGAGTTGTACAAACTCTGCATCCAGAGAGCAGGAATGTCTCTTCCAGGTTCAGCTGGGAATATTGCCTTGCTCTGCTCTTTGCCCCCTCAGGGTTTCATAGTCCCTTGGACAATCCAGACTCCTAGTTTTACAGTTCATAGCCATTCCATGAGAGGGATACTGAGCAACTGGGTAGGGAGGAGATGCTGCTTTCTCTACTACAAATCTGTTGTGGAGGATTTGCTGTCTGGTTATTGTCCAGTTTCTCTCCTCCCTTCCATTCCCCACCCTTTCCATGCACAGACCTAATAATTCAAAGGCTAAATAGCTTGCAAATCTCCCAGGCTAATGTAAATTTTGGCTATTCTTTGAAATACAGGGGCTTTCCCCCTTCTCCTTGCTGTCTTTTTAAACCAACGCTAGGTTTTAAGAGATGTTAAATCCTAACATTAGAATGAGGCTGTACTTTATATTTCTCCACGGTTTTTAAGTGATGGTTTTCACAATAGCTGCAATAGCAAGGAATTGGTGTCAAAAAGCAAAAGTAATTTGGGGATTAGCCCTGAGGGAAATTGAGCAATTAAAGCGTGTGTGGAGTTAGGCACAAGGCACATTCCTAGGCATCAACAAAAATCCATGGACTGAGGGCCTGCTCTTAACCTTTAGTAAAGGGGAATTACTGAGGTTTAAGCTTATGTGTTTCTACTTTGCACTTTCTAAAGCTTCAAAGGACACACGTGGGTGTGGAGATTGGAATACCCACATGTGCACTGGAGGGAAATTTGTGTTACAGAGTTTTAGAGCTCCCAGCATTTGAGCCACTCTGGTTTGGGGAGTCTGGCTGTGAGTGGGGCATCATTAAGTGTATCTGTATACCCATATGTGCTGCAAATACAGACATCTGAAGTTCAGATTGCAGGCAAAGAAAATTTATCTAAGCTGTGTTACTGCAATTGGAGGGGGTTAACTGCACACTTTGGGACTTCCCAGCGGTTCCTGACAGGGCTGACAACAGGATAAGGTTTTGAAGTTCTCCCAGTGGTCTGTGGAAGCTGCTCCCTGAAAACCTGTTGCTTCTGAAGGGAGATTGCTTGGTTTGCAGTCCCTGTTTGGAGTCCTGCTATTGCTGCCCAGGAGGATTTCACAGCATTCCTCTTCCCAATCTCTGGTGACGTAGGAAACCTTATTTAATTTGATGCATTAATACAAGTGAAAGCCAGTTTCCCAGAAGAAGGGAAGTTAAGACATCTGTTTGAAAGAATACAGTGGCTAAAGAAAAATGGCTTACTAGAAGAATCCCAGAGCACTGCTGGGAAAGCTGATACAACAACATTTACTGGGATCTGACGGTGGCTTTCATCAGAGGAGCTGACTGCAGTTTAATTTCCGTGAGCGTTGTTTTATATCTCTGGGCTTTCCATGGCCGGACACTGACAGCAGTGAGCTGGCAATCCCCTTCAGGCAGAGTCCCTGATTGCAGGCACGGCTTTGGGGTGATTTTTTGTAAAGGATTTCTTTGTATTTGCCCTGGTTGGGCACCTCTGTGGAAGGAAGCTGCCCCAAAGGGTTTGTGCCCCTTGAGATGGGTGACATCTGCTTTGCTCTTCCCTAACTGTCCTGTGTGTTGGTGAGAGCAGCTTGGGGATGTCTCTAGGGTTTTTTGCTTGGATTTCTGGACAATCTGATTGCTTTGGCCCCTATGGAAATCGGATCAAGTCAGAGTGGTGGGGTTTAGCTATAAAGTAGATGTTCCATTGTCTAATGCTAAACTACTGATTCTGATCTCCTTCAGATTCATCCCTTTCTGATGGCTGCTTGTCAGCCTTTGCCATGTGAGTTAGAATCTCAGGATCACTGTGGTTGGAAAACCCCTCTAAGGTTATTGACTCCAAGTGTTCCCCCAGCACTGCCAAGGCAATGCTGGCCCATGTCCCCAAGTGCCACATCCACACGGCTTTTAAATCCCTGCAGGGATGAGGACTCCACCACTGCCCCGGGCAGCTGTGCCAGGAAAGCTGGGAAAGAATTTTCCCTAATATCCAACCTAAACCTCCCTTGGCACAACTTGAGGCCATTTCCTACTGCTTAACCTTGAGCAATGGACTTAATTCCCGTGTCTGACATGTGCTCCTTGAACCCAAAACGTTCCTTTCCAGGAGTGCAGTGGGAAGGCTGCAGTGGGGAGGTGTTTGGTATAAAGATGGTTTAACCATCATCATCCTCTGCTCCCTTCCCAATTCTTTCCACCAGTGACTGAGAAGGTTTACGAGAGCGAATCCTGCACGGACAGCGAGGAGGAATTCCCCAAGCCCAAGGCACCAGCTCCACACAAACAACCCCTGCTGCCCACGAAGAGAGAGCCAAAGGAAGAAAGGAAGAACCTGAAGAAAGGGGCAGCTCCTGCCAACAGAGCCAACAAACAGGTCTCCATCATGGGCTTTTTCCAGAAGAAATGAACTGGGTCCACCTCCCGGTCATCTTGGCAGCTTGGGAGCGTTGCTCCCTTTTTTCCTGTGGCTCTCTGCAAGCTGCTGCTGCTTGTGGAGGCCAACATGCAACCCCTGGTTACGCAAGGTGTCCTGCTTACTGTGTAAGGAAGCCCTCTGGACTAGATTTTGAATCAGAGAAAAGTTTTTATTTGTTACTGCAATCATTTCAGTCATCTTCACTAAGCGGTGTGGGAAGTGCCAGCTACAAGCAACATCTAGAGGAACTCTTGAAAGGCTGTTAAATCTGTTCACATGAAATTGTATTTTTTTAATCACCCCTTTGGTGCTAAGTTAGGAGGGGGGTTGTGGTGCTTTCCTCCCCGCTTTGTACACCCTCAGCTCTCCAGATTGATCCAGATGTTCACTTTGGGCAGAAGCTATAACATAGCAGGTCTTCAGGCACAGACACAAATATTGAACATCTGCTTCAGCTTTAACTGAATGAAATGTACTTCATTTTCCCCCCCAAGACCGGTAAATAGTTTTTGCTCTGCCTTTCATAATATTTTTTTGGACAAAGCAGCACATATAAAATTCTCTTACTCTTTTCTTCCTTGAGCATATCCTCTGTACCTTGCTCAGATGCCTAATTATAGACTGGGACACTGTCGGTGTCATCCTTGAGGCTTCCCACCCAATTGGCTCTGGAGCAACTGGGGGAAGGCTTTGCTGTGATTGGGAAAGAACTGGATCTGTAGCCTTGGAGGCCAGTGAGTCAGAGGGAAGGGTGATAAGAGGGCACTGCTGATAACACCAGGCAGGTAGCAGGGAACAGTGCATTGTGGGGTTGGTAGGTTTTGGGCTGCCTGAAGGGTTTTTTTGCAGGCATAAACCAGACAAGAGAAGAGTTTTTCCTTGGGCATCTCATCATCTGCCTGCTGAAAGGAAGAGTGTTGTGGCACGTGGTTCTGAGGAACCTTTTCTGGAAGAGGAATAAAGCACAGCAATCCTGTTAACCAGAAAGGAGCTCTTGGTCTGCGCCTCCTGCTTGGCTGCTGCTAAGGCTGGTAGACAGATTTAAAAGAGTTTCTAGAGGGGCTGAGGCCGAGCATCACTGGGCTGGTGTCATCAGTGGTTGGTTGAGAGGAGCTGCTGCACCCCAGCAGCATCACTGGGTGTGTGCCTGTGCTGTGGCCTGGCAAGAGAATGAACAGCTCTATTCTGGTTTAATGAAGAAAGTTTAACTGTTGAGAGAAAAACCCACCCTACTGTAGTGGTTCTGTTCTTGGTAGAGTTGAGGGGGTATTTTTAAAGGTAATGATAAGTAACAAATCCCATTAAACACAGTTTGTTTGTTGTTTTGGTTATTTTTTTTCTTTATTTGTCCTTTTTCATTAAAAAACGTGTCAAATCCTGATTTCCTAGGGTTGTTGTGATATTTGACTGCGTGGAAGTCAAGGACATTTCCCTGGTGAAGTGGGTAAAGATTTTTTCCATCAAAAGTAGGGCTGGAAGCTTTCAGCTGAGTGTTTTAGGGCATCTGAAACCTTGAAATGCCAGGATTTGGACCCCTGGAGTGCCATTGCTGTGGCAGAGAGACAGGTAGTCCTGCTGCTCACCTCTGCCGTGGTCTCGCTGCAGCTCCCGGCTCCACCCCGACTCCTGTAACCAGATCGACGTCATACGGCACTTCCTCAGGAAAATGACTTAATGTCTGCAGGAGCAGGACCCGGGAGAACTTCAGACTTCCAAAAATCATGATCTCATACTCCCCACTCCCACACTCCACGGGCTGCCAGCCCCTGGGGGGCTTCAGGTCCCTGGATGCCGCCTTGGCCGAGGCTGGAGTGTCCCCAGGTTATGCCTGGAGCAGGGAATTGGGGTTGGAGAGACGGAGAAGGTTCCCTTGTGGGTGGGGGTCACTCCTTTGGCGCCCAGGGGCCGGAGAGGAGCGGGCTCTGGCTCTTGGAACATGGAGCACATCTCCCACCTTGGAACGCAGTACTGGTGGGGCTCAAGGTCCAAAGGCTCCTTCTGGAGATGCATAGGTCTTTATACCTGTACAAGTGTCTTTTATAGCTGGAGATTCAAATCCCAGGGGGATCTGCTCTTTCTTCCCCCTGTATCTCCCCACCACATTTACACCCTCAGAAGAGGCAGTGGGAGAGGTTCATTCAGTGAAGTGCAGTTCATAGTGTCTCTTTCCTCACTAACAGCCTTATTTCAGACAGAAGAGTTTTCATCCTTGTTTTCCAGGTGCACTGAGGAGTTGCACTGTCAGACACTCCAAGCTAGATCTATTGCTGCACTGGGCTCTCCTTGGACAAGGTGCTTTGAAACCAGCAGCCCCCGGGAAGGGGCTGGAAGCGCTGCTCTGAGCCATGCCAAAGCCTCATCCCTTGTTCGGGAGACAGCTGAGCTGATTTATAACCCTCCTTCCCACAGGGCAGGGCCTGCTCGGAAAGGCCCTCCGGCTCTTCCCGCTCGGGCAGTTCGGAGATAAGGCCCGGAGGGATGCGAGGACGGCTGCCGGAGGATGGCTGGGCTGGGCAGGAGGTGTCCCGGCAGCCTGCTGGGAATTGTTTTGCTCTCCCGACAGGCGGTGCCAGCTCGGCCGCAGACACCGGAGCAGGGAGCAGCCGGGCCTTATAAGGAAGCGAAGCGCGGCGCGGCCATTCTGAGGGGCAGCGGGGCCCGCCGGGGAGCGCGGAACCACGGAGCGCCAAGCACGGCTGGCAAAGCCCTCAGAGATCACCGAGTCCGGGCTGTGCCCCATCCCCACCTTGTCCCCAGCCCAGAGCAGGTCCCAAACTCCCCCTGGCTGTCCCCTCCTGTCAGGGAGTTGTGCAGAGCCAGAATGTCCCCCTTGAGCCTTCTCCAGGCTGAGCCCCTCTCCCAGCTCCCTCATAAATTCTCCAGCCCCTTCCCTAGCTCCGTTCCCTTCCCTGGACACGCTCCAGCCCCTCAGGGTCTCTCTTGTCAGAGGGGCCCAGTGCTGCCCCCAGCACTGGAGCTGCCCCCAGCACAGCCCAGGTTCCAGTGGCCTCTTGCTCACCTGGGCCCACCTGGGCTCATGTCCAGCCCTGGCATGGGCACTCCAGGACCTTTTCCAGCATTCCAGCCCCTCTGCCCCAGCCTGCAGTGTTCCCCTGTCTGGAGAATGTGGTGCACGTGAGGTGCAGATGCTCCTGCCCAGGTGGAGCCAAGGGATGAGCACGAGGGCACGGCTGCTGCCGGAGCCAGCCCACGGAGCATCACCGGGACCTTGGCCTGGGCACAGAGGAGAAGGGAGCAGAGCTGCAAAACCAAAGGTGGAAAAGCATCCGCGGGATTTTGGAGATGGCTCTTCCACATCCTTCCTCCCACAGTGAGTACCACATCCCACTCCTGCAGTGGGATTCATGTGCAGTAGCCAAGCATCCTGTCTCACAAGGGCACCAGGGCTATGATGCTGGGGAAGATTAGCCATCCCTCCTGGGTGCTAAGCATCCCCCCCAGGAGCTGAGCATCCCACCTTGGAGCCCGGCATCCCCAGGGATGTGGACCTCCTTCCTTTGGGGCTGGTCATCCCACCTTGATGCTGAGCATCCTCTCCCGGGGCTGAGTATCCCCCTGGCACGGAGCCCTGCAGCCTTATGCAATCCCTCATCTCCCTGTGGCCACATGCCCGGCTCGTTGTCCCTCGCTGTCCCCGTCCCCAGGAGCATCCCCGGAGCCGCAGCTCCCGAGCCGCCCGGCACGTCCCGGCGTTGTTTACTCCTCCCGTCCCGCCGCGTCGCTTCACCCCAGCGCTTCCTGGGCTGGTGTCTGAAAATAGATATTTTTAACCTTTTAAAAATAGAAAGTCTCGCAGAACAGCAGCTCCTGTTTTTCCATTCCCTTCTCATTTCATCGCAGGGCGACGGAACCCGAGCCGGGCCGCGCCGGGGGTGGCGGGAAGGCGGCCCCGTAAACAGGCTCCTGCAAAAGGGGCACTGGGGAAAACACACGTGTGCCTGGAGAACGGAAAGAAAGGGAAGAAAAAGAAGGAAAGC
>VXBU01006813.1:97603-132739 GCA_013400315.1 Bombycilla garrulus | reverse complement strand
CCCCCCCGCCGCCCACTCCCCCTCAATGCAAACCCTTTTCTAAGTGCTTAATGAGCTTTAATTTTATTATATTCCCTGACTGTATGGAACCGGCTTCTGGTCCTGGCGCAGGTTCCCGGCTACCGGCCCCTCTGCGAGGGCGTGCAGGGACTGGCCAGCCCCATGGCCGGGGGCTCTGGGGGTGGCCGCTGGGGCGGCCCTGCAGCACAAGGGGGTGCTCGAGCTGCGGGCAGGGCTCAGCGGAGGGACCATCGTCCCCGGTGACAGGGACGTGCCGGGGGACGCTGGAGCTGGGGCACCGCAGCCCCTGCCCGAGGGGCGCCCCGAGGAAGGGGCATCTCCCCACCCTCACCCCCCTCCATGACTCCATTAGTCTGAGCAGCGCCGTGGCCCGTGGCTGGCAACTGCAAAACTCACTACGGGGGAGGAAAAACCACCTAGGAAGCAGCATCTGCTTCCCAAGATCCCGTCTCTCCCAGCAGGGACCACGGGCTGGAAAGGGGAGCAGACTCTGCCCTGCTGGCATCAAAGCAAGGACAGGAGCCCAGGTGAAAGCCGTGGGGAGCTTTATGGCCCATCACAACGCTCTGTTGAGCCTCTCACAAAGCTCCAGGATGTCTAAAAACTGAAACAAGGAGAGGGGGAAAAGAGGAGGGCATGGGAGAGGAGGATCACCGGGATGTCATTTCCCACAAGTCTTCCACAGACATCCCCAGTGCCTCATCCCTAACCACGATGTTTGAAGAACAAAATCCCAGGGATTTTTGCTTGCAAGAGATTCCTCCTCCTTCCCCGTACCTTGGGGAAGGGGAATAAAACCGCAGGCCCCGCGAGGAGCGGAGCCTGAGCCCTCCCCACCAATTCCCAGCTGGGAGACTTGGCTGTGGGCTCCCCCAGGACTTTTCCCCCAGCTGGCCTCTCCTCTGGCCCGCTGGCTGGGAATTTGCAACCACTCCCGTGCCAAGGAGCTGCGGATGACGTTATCCGTCCTCCCCAGACCAGGTGTGGGGAGCACGGCTGCAGAGCTCCAGGGGGATGAGGGACCATCCCCACGGTGAACAGGGACCCCCAGGCTTGGGAACAGCATCAGCCAGGGCTTGTCTGGAGCCCCCGTGCAGGGATCAGGCTGCTGTGCTGCTGGAATCTCCAAAGGACAGGGCAGGGAGGCAGAGCTGAGCTGTGGCTGCCTGTCCCACCTCTGACCATTTCTCCTCGTGCAGCTCATCATCCGTTTGTCCTCGGAGACACAAAGTGCCTTGGGGAGAGCCAGCAGCCAAGGCAACCCAGACATCCCCATCCCGACCTGCACATGTGCTGCCTGGCCAAGGAAGAGAGGGAAAACTCAGCTTTTGTGTCATGGGAGAACGATCTCACAGAGGAAATGACCAACCAGAAAGGGTTAAATCGCCATTTCAAAGGCAAAACCTTCCTCAAAGTCCTTTTGGATGAACTAAGGTTAAACCTGGCCTTGCCAACCTGAAGGACAAAACTCCTTTGGATGCCAGTGTGTCCCAGTTTGCATGGGAGTTGCTCAGAACTGCAGGGCAAGAGGTTCCCAAAGGTACCAAAGGCCCTTTTGGGGCTTCACGGTCAGCTTGGGCCAGCATTTGGTGAGGCTGATCCAGAAATCCAACACCAATCCTGTGATCTTCTGCTTATTAGCAGGTCAACACCATCTGGAGAGTTTGTGCTGGGAATTTTGGGTGTCTATCACAGGCTGGGGGTTGCTTAGACGAAGGGCCAAATCATGTTCATCTCCAATCAACTTGTTTGTTCCTTTTGGTGATTCACATTCAGCTCCAAAGGCCAATAATCCCTCCTGGGAAGGCAGCAAAGCACTTTGCACTTTTCCCTGGAAACCTCTTGGTCCAGGTGGCGACGGCTCAGACCCGCGCCACGGATCAACGCGGCCGTGGGCACGTACTGGAAGCCTCCAGCCCTTGTGGAACCGGCTCTTCCTGACTTCCAGGGAAGGTCCTGGAGGGAAGGACAACATGCAGCTCTCCTCTGTGTCTGCCCAGGCCATTCCATGTTCCCTCTCTCCACTTGGGAGGAGCAGGAGCCCACGCCGGTGTCTGCGTAACTTCTCAGGACGTGCTAAAAGCAGCTTGGAAGAGGATCAATATTTCCATTCATTTTTCAGTGCCGATCTTCCTGCCACAGAACAGGAGCCGGAAGCCTGACGGGGTTTGGAGGAGCCCCCGTGGGTCCCTCTGCAGCCCCCTGCCAAATCTTGCTTGCAAACTTCTGCCTCAGGCAGCCCTCAGTGAGCAAAACTCCCCTTTCCCAGGTTTCCCTCTCCCTGAGCCTAATGGGTCCATCAGGATTATTTGCACTGTCCGTGCAGCTGGGAGGCACAAAGAGGTGTCTGGGCCAAGCAATCCTTCTTACTTCATTTTCAACTGTTTGCAAAGCCCCTGATCAGACGACCCAGATGGTGCTAAATGGCCATGAAGGACCATTAGACAGTGGGTTATTGTTGTGCTCGTTGAGTTAGATAATTGTGATGGGCCTGAACTAATTAATTTCTGCCCAAAAAAAGTAGCACTGAATCATGGTCTTTTGGCAACACTGGTGAGAAGGACTTGTAAGCGGTTTCCTTTGGATTTCTCCAGCCTGTACACACAGGGATCTCTGCTGCAGCCGCACACTTCCATGGCCACAAAACAGCGGAGGAAGAAAAACCACCCAGTCAGAGGCAGCAAGAGTGGATCTCCTTCATCCCAACAGGGAAGGAGAGCCATGGGACAATCCCCCAGCTCCTTTGGGCCATGGGTGTCCACATTTGGGAATGAGCAGAGGCTCATCCTGCTGGAGGAAAGGGCTCCTGGGGCTGCACCCATGCCGTGCTGGCCACATTTCCTCCGTCCCTCCTTCAGCTCCAGCTGCCATCTCCAAGGATTTCCCTGCTTTTCTCATCACCCCTTTCTCAGCACCCGTCTTCCAGGAAGGCAGGGGTTTTTTCCAGTGTCCAGATAGTCCTGACTTGCTGGCAAAGCTTCTCTCTGCAGGGATTTCTTTGTTTCCTGATTCTGGGGTTGTCAAGCTTTGACAAAGCTGGAGACAGGGAAATGCGATCCCATTTCCCCAGCAGAGCTTGGACAACCTGCCAGATTAGGTACATCCTGAGCTGCTCCTGCATCCAAAAAGGTGAAGGAACAGGAGAAAAGAGTGATTACAGACACATTTCTATGTGAGAAGAGACAGGAAATATTAGGACTGTTTAGTCTGGAGAGGAGACAGGTCTGTGGTGGCACGAGAACAGCCTGTGAGCCCTGCAGCACTGACAATCCTCTGGTTTCTCCATTTCTCATCCCAAAAAGAGAAAAGGAAGTGCAGAGGAGAGTGGATCGGGGGAAACGTTCTCCCAGCGTGGTACGTGGGTCTCTAGGGAGAGATTTTAAGGGAAATCCAATCCTACTAGGGAAAAATATTTCCTTTTGGGGAGAAACCCCTCCCTTTGACTGGAGGAAGGTGATTTGAGAACTCACGTCCCAATTCACTGGGAGATGCCTAAAAATTCAAATCATCTCCAGAGCTGTGGGCTTCACACAGGACATTTGGATCAGCACCAAACCCTCTGTTGTGTGAGTGCATCTCCCCGAGGCAGAGCCCCGGTGACACAGTGACACCCCAGGCTGAGCAGCGCCTGTCACCAGCACAGGCTCTCCTTGCTCCTGTGGGGACCAAGACTCCAGGTGATGGCTGCCCCACGGGCAAGGGGGACTTTGTGCACACGATGGTGAAAGTGGATATTTTGCGTGACTGAAAACCTGATTCAATGGAAAACAGCAGGGGCCAAGGAAGTGAGTGTGGCTGGCAATTATATAGACATATAGTTTGGAGAAGTGTTTTGACTAACCTGATAATACAGCATGAAATAGCACGGCTCTGATGTAAAAAAAGCCCTAAGACCCCGGAGGGAGAGCCAAGATTTTTGGTGGTGACTTGCCGTCCGTCCCAGAGCACACAGCCACGGGGTAATTCTGGCTGGATGGGACCCCAGGAGGTCCCTGGTCCAACATCTGTCTCCAAGGATGGATAACTTTGAAGTGACATCAGTGCTGTGTCCAGGAGAAGGCTGGGTTTCTCCAAGGATGGGATGCCCTTCCCTCCCTTGGTCCCAGCTCCAGCATTTCTGAAGGGGAAAAACGTTTCTGGCATGTCTTCCAGCTGAAGCAGGTCCATCCAGTCCCTGCCTGACTGGTAGCAGGGACCCAAACCAGAGCCGGTGCCCAAATGCTGTCTGCAGAGACCAAGGGTGTCTCAGCACAGGTCGGACCAGCCACCAGAGATCTGGTGCACCTATCACTCCAGGGTCACAGCAGGAGGACAGGGGATTGCAGGAAGGCTGGCAGGAGAGACAGGTCCCAGAGAAGAATCGTCAGGTCTGAGCGCTGCAGAAGTGGCAGGACCTGCAGAAGCAGCAGCAATCGAACCACGACATCTCCCTGAGGACTGAGAAGTGACAACTTGTTGCAGGGATGCTGCATTACACACTCCTGGCACCCCTGGAGCCAAATCCCTCCCTGAGGGTGAGGTGTGGCTGTGCCCCGAGTGCAGGGATGTCCCTGCCAATGCCCCAGGGAGCCCACGGCGAGTGCAGGGGAGCAGTTGCCCCACAGGGCCCAGCATTAGCCATTTTTAACCCCCGTGTAGATGAAGGCACGGCCAGGATCCCTGAGTGTCACCTCAGCCCTCGTGCATGAGCCCTTCTCCTTGCAGGCCTGATGTCCCTCTGTCTTCTCGGCTGGGCTGGTGTCTGAGTCCATGCCAGGCTCTCTCATTTGATGTCCCAAAGCTCTCGGTGTCACACGAGCTGGATTTGGGGGTTTGCTGTGAGATTTTTCCTCTCAGGACATCGGGCTGCCTCCAGGGGATGGCTTCAAGACCCTTGGCGCTCCTCCAGCTTCGTGGTGCCACCAGTGGGTGCTGACTTTCTTTTTTATCCACATCAGCAAAGGCCCAGGCTGGTGAAACACCTCCTGATGCCCTGTGGCTGTTCAGGACAAGCCTGTCCAGGGCAGGTTCTGCAGAGAAGTGGAGAGCTCAATTTTTCCCTCAAAACCATTGAGCTTACCACAGAACCACAGGATCACTGAAGCTGGAAAGGACCTTTTAAGATCAACGAGTCCAAATGTGCACCCAGCACTGCCAAGGCTACTGCTCACCCCTGTCCCCAGGTGCCATATCCACGTGGATTTTAAATCTCTCCAGGAACAGGGACTCCACCACTGCCCTGGGCAGCTGTGCAGCCTTTTAGGGGAAGAAATTTTCCTTAATATTCAACCTGAAGCTTCTGTACAACGACTTAAGGCCATTTCCTTTGTCCTGTCCCTTGTTCCCTGGGAGCAGAGCCCGACCTCACCTGGCTGCCTGCTCCTGTCAGGGAGTTGGAGAGAGCGAAAAGCTCTTTTCCAACCCAAACAACTCCACGCTTCCGTGACCATCTCTGCAGCCACAAGCTGAGGCTGCTCCTTGCTCACAGATGTGCAGTCGCAGCCGGTGCTGCGGGAGATGAAAGGTCCCACGGCACCGGGCGGGCTCTGCCCCCGAATCAACCCCGTGTTCACAGCTCGGGGTCTGCCCGGGGCGATGTCTGCGCACGGAGCGGACGCAGGGAGGAGGAGCAGGGCGGGGAAGGCGATGCCGCCGACCGCGAGGTGCTGGCTCCTGCCCCGGGGCTGCTGATCCTGGGGTTAATCCAGCGGCGCCCCGCGGGGAGCGGCCTCTCGGAGCTGGGCACCGCTGGGAATCGCCGACACGCTGCGAGGATTGCTCATTGCCCGCGCCTCCGTCCGGCCCACACCCGTGCCTCTGTCCCGCCACAGCCCCGTGTCCCCAGCAGCGCTGTGACAGCTTGGTGACCAGCCCGTGTGGCCCCTGTGCGTGCCCCGCAGGACAGGATGGTCCCGGGGAATGAAGTCTGACAGCGGTAGGACAAGGGGAAGCCGGGATCTCTTCCCTCCCGTAGCCCTCTGCTCTGGAGACAGGCCGGCAGAGCTGCGTGTGTCGGGGGAGACGGAAGAGCCACATCTCACAGAGGGTGGTGGATGCTCCGTGGCCGGGAGAAAGCCTTTGGTGAGCAGCAACAGAGCAGCCTGCGTGCCGTCGGTCTCCGCTCGCAGGGACAAGACAAGAGGAAACGCCCTCAAGCTGCACCACGGGAGGTTCAGGTTGGACATTACGGGAAAATTCCTTCCCCAAAGGGACTGTCCAGCCCACAGCCCCCGAGCCTTAACACAGACCCTACAGGGAAAGGAGAACCAGCACAGGAAGCTGAATCTACAAGACGTTTTAATCAGATTTTTCAGACAGAGTTGGATCTCCAAATAAATAGATTTATCAAAACAGAATAAAACAAGAATCCAGGGATAAATACATGTACCAAAACAACCTGAAAATCCCCCAAAACTGTTGCCAGACAGAGGGAAGGCGATGCTGCTGCACACCCTCCTCCCCATGCTGCAGAAATGATCCTGTTTGCCCTTTGGGAGATGCCCCTCCTGTGAATACAGCCCCGGAGATATTATATAGGATAGATATAAATATATAGCACAATAAATGCTGAGTAGCGACCTTAGTGCAGTGCTCAGGGTCTCTGAGCAGGTGGGTCCTCCCAAAACCTACATCTTCAAGTGACCTGCAAAGAGGGAAAAGCATCGTCCCAGCTGGAAGAGAGGAGATTTTTCAAAAGAAACACCCCTTGCAGGGCATTCAGCCAAAGAAACCCCTTTGGCAGCTGCCAGGGGCACCGAGGAAAGACAGGGGGACGATTTTTCTTTCTTTGCAGGTCATCTTTCCACCAGCAGCTGGTAAGAAGCGCGGTCACGTCCTGCTTTGCCGCGCTCTCCTGACGCTCCTCAGGAACGCCGGGGTGTCCGGGGTGGATCCCACCTCCTCCTGCCGCACCAGGTCTCACCCCTCCGCCGCCCCTCCCTCCTCCCATCCAACACCTTTGGGACAGCAGGAGGCGATCGCAAACCCGCTGCGCTCTCCCGCCGGAGAGAGGCACCTACACGGCTGCGGCTTCGAGGCCGACGGATCGGGATCGTTCTCTTGGAGTTGCTGGAATTGAATTTCCACTAGTGTAACCTGTATTGCAGTGCCAGTCTATTTAATAATGCAGCTCTGGAGTTCGTATATATGTGTATGTGTGTCTGTGTAGATAAACCAATAGTTGGAGAGAAGTTCTTTGCTTTACAAGTTCTTTGTTTCCTTCTCTGGGCTTTCTGTCATCCTCAGCTCCGACGTCTGGGCTCGGAAGATGTTCCAGTGACCTGGACGAGCAAAGACAGACACACCTGAGCAAAAACCTGGGAGCAGGAAAGCACAATTCCCCCACGTGTAGCACCCTCGGCACTACAGGATCCACAGAGATGTGCCCACAACACCAGAGCAGCTCTTCAGTGATCCCCGCCCTAGGTATTGTAGTCTTGCAGTTAAAACGGTGCTTGGAGGGGCTCTTACCCTTGCATTGCAATTAATGGCACAATTAATGACTCTTACAGTGCTTTTTCTAGAAAACACTGCACAGTCTGAAAAGAAAAGGGGCTCGGACTGAAAGAGGGATAAATCTCCCTCTCCACCTCTTTAAAGGGTGCATTAATGCGGTGTTAGGTCCCCAGCATGTCTCCGATTTGGGCTGACTTTCTGCCTCTCAGGGGAAGAAGCATTTTGCTTGTCTTCTGTTCTGTCTCAACCTCAGAAGGCCAAAATTTCAGTTTCGTGACCAATGGACAGGTATGGTTCTCTCCTCCCTTCTGCCAGCCCCATTTGTTTGGGGTCGGCTGCTCAAAACCCCCCCATTTATATTCATTTATATTCATTTATATTCATTTATATTCATTTATATTCATTTATATTCATTTTTGTGCTGCTGCCTCAGCCTTGGGTTCAGCAACCTCTGGTAGGGGAAAATCCTGCTGCAGAAGAAGAGAGTCCCTCTGAATCCCCCAAAGAGCTGCAGACTTCCAGCAAATCAAACGTGGAGCTGCAAAACTCGCCCCAAACCAGGACAAAGCGTCCCAGTCCCTCTCCTTGCTCCCCCAAAAAATCCCCAGATGTGCAGGAGGTGGCTGGAGGTGCTTTCCCTCCAGGTGTTCTCTAACCTCTGTTCAATCCCAGCAAGGATTATGTCACCACCCCGGGGGAGGGAGGGAATATTTTCTAGCCGAATGAATCTTCTGCTGTGAAGAAATCATTGCTCAGAGCTTTCCTAGAACTTGCGGCCACGGCAGTGAGATGGTTTCACAACGGGGTCGTGTGTCAGGGGAAACTGAGGCAAGAAGAAGGAGGCACATGCCAGAGACTCCACCAGGGTGTGAAGCCCAGCCTGGGAGCAGGGATTGGAAAATTCCCGAGGGTTTCAAATGTCTCAGATGGATGGGGAGTGAAAACAAGCCCCAGCATCCCCGGGGCACGGAACCCATCCCACTAAACTCCACCCCAGGCAGCCGGCAGGGAGCAGCGGGGCAGTTTTCGCTCCGTGCAGCGTTCCGTACTGGCATTCCTGCTCTTTGTCATGTTTACGCACATCCCGGAACATCCAGAATGATTTTTAAAAACATTTCAACAGTTTATTTTTTTGCTAATCCCTTGCACCATTTTTTTCCCCCCTCCCTCCATGCTCCCGGGAGCACCAGATGGATTAGATATAAAAATCAAACAGTTTTACGGGCTCTGGAGAGACAAAACCTCTGGATTTCACAAGAGTGCATCCACTTTTAGAAAGCTGGCTGCCCTTTCCAGTACCATAAAGTGAAAATGTGGCTGTTAACCAGGAGTGTTGCGTATGGGTGTGAAGACAGGTCAGCCCCAACCCAGCTACACTTGCACAAGTGTTTACCCTGAGTTCAGCTCCCCGTGCCGTGCCAGGATTTACACAGCCTTTTTGGGGTGCAATCAGGAGGTTGTTTGGGGCAGGGAGTGCTGGAGGAGCGAGGAAATGAGATTTTTTTCTCCCCCTACCTTCGTTTGTCCTAGTGATCAGCCTGAAGTTTTGTGCTTCTTGCTTGAATTCTTGTTTGCTTATCGTCTTGGTCTGGATCAGATGGAATATTCCTGCAGAGGGGGACACAGGGCATCAGATTCTTGCAGTGCAAATTCAAGGCTCACACAGGTTTGGATTCCCCGTCCCCTCCTGACACTGTCTGCCCCGGGGGCCTGGTTTGGTGCAGGAGCTGCTGCCAGAGCCTGGTGGGAGCTGGGAGTGAATCCAGGGCTGGCCAAGGCCAGGAGACATCTCATTTAAGTATCAGATTAGATATTAGGAAGAAATTCTTCCCTGTGAGGGTGGGAAGGCCTGGTACAGGTCCCCAGAGAAGCTGTGGCAGCTCCTGGATCCCTGGAAGTGTTGAAGGCCAGATGGAAGCAACCTGGTCTAGTGGAAGGATTCCTGTGCATAGCAAGGGTGTGGAACGGGGCGGGCTTGAAGCTTCCTTCCAACCCAAACCTTTCTAAGATTCTGTGGTTGTATGAAAACAGTCACTGCTTGTTAAATCAGGATGTTTCACCATGAAACAGGTGAAGGCAATAGGATTTTGTTGCTCCAGAAAGCATCTTGCCCTGCAGGAGTTCCACCCCCCGCTAAAACCCTGAAAGAAATAAAGGTGAGAGCAAGGGGATGCTGGAATCCCTGTCCCCTCTGCTCACTCTCAAACACCCTTGTTCCCCAGCTGCAGAGACCCCTCCATGCTCAGATGATGTCCTGTCCTGGAAAGCTTTCTATCTCTTTGTCAGCAGAGCTGAAATGGCTCCAGGACAGGAAAAAACACAAGTGACCTCAGCAGAGATTGATATTTCTGCCCCTGCCAGCATTGGCCCCTTGGTGGAGGTGCCTGACTCAGATGTTTGACCCATTCAAACCAGAACCTGCATTTAGCAATGGAAGCGACCTTCCTGTGGGATTAGGGATTATGATATTCCTGTTCTCCTGCAAGGCATGACAAACCAGGCAGGTATGCCTGGAATATCCTTCCCCACCTCTCACTCAGAGCCCCCGGAGCATCCAGCCTCTTGCTGCCGGCAGATGTGAGAGGAAACGTGCTCCCCCTTATTTGGTTAAGAGATTTTCCCTGATTCCCAGCAGCAATTACACATAAAAGGAGTATGTAATGAAGGGGAACTGCCTCACAATCCGTATAAATGAGATGTTATCGGCTGTGGAAAATTAGTACAGGAAATCAAAGGCGTAGAGAGAAACAGATGGATATTTGGACTATTAATTAGTCCTGTCAGTGGGTTGGGTAAAGAAGTCCTACCAGTAACAAAAGAAGACACTGGATGGAGATAATAAAACTGTTACTGACGCAAGAAAGGCACAAGTGTTCAATAAATTCTTCTGGTCTATACTTAGAAAGGAGCAGGACGGTGTGCTTACAGTCCCCGAAGCACTTTCCAGCACATTAGTAACCAAGAGGATATTTTAAACAAGACCTACAAGAGATAAACATCTTTTAATCAACCGACCCAGATAATGCTCCCCAAGAGCTCTCAGAGCGCTGGCTGAGACCTCTGGCCCCCGGGACGGTCGTGCTGACACATGCCAGGAGCTGGGGAGCAGCGGAGGAACGCAGCCCATGCTCCAGCAGCAGTCAGGACAGCACGAGTTAAGAACAGTCCACCAGTGGAGAGGCAGGATGGATGGAGCTGGCACAGGGCAGTGCCATTTCCTGGCACACACATTTCTGTGCAATTCAGGAGCAGTTCTGGCAGCGTTGAGATGGGATGGAGAGAGCTGCTGGGGCTTTTCTTGGTGCTTTAAGGTACGAAAGATGGGGATGGACTTCTTAACAGGGCCCCCAGTGAGAGGACAACAGGTCAAAAACATCAGAAAGTCACTTTTTAAAACTCCTGGTGATGTTCAGACCCCTAAAAAGATGGGGAAGCCCAGGCTGCAACCCTTCTGGAGGCCAGTTGTGCGCCACCAGCCAGCTGGGTAAAACTTTTGGCTGAGAGTTGGTGCTGGTTTCTCTTCCCAACTCCTGCTTCGTGGAGGAAACCATCCTGGCCCCGAAATAGATGAAGCCACGTAGGTATCATGAGCCCATACAAAGGCAGATGGACGAGGTCCAGGTGTGACTTGCAGCCTCTTTACTCCACACACACTGCTCTGTTGGTAGAGTGATGGACCATGGAGAGGTGGAATCCATATGTGAGTGAGCTCACGCTCTTTCCCAATAATAACACTTCCCTCTGCCAAGCAAAAGAGCTGTGTTGGCCTCAGGGACAAGGGCCTCCCCTGTCCCTGGCTGGCAGGGCTTGGGAGCTCCACGCAGACGTGAAGCTTTTGGCCTCGGAAGGTGCCGAGGAGGTTTGGGTGCCGCCCCGTGCCAAGGAGCGAGGGGAGGAAGCGGCGGGGCCCAGACAGCGCGGGCTCAGGGCTGTCCTCAGCCACAAGGTGCCATTGTGAGGGAGGCCCCGCTGAGGCGGGGGAGCACGGCCACGGGGGCACCGTGGAGGACGGAGGATGGCAGGGGCAGGACGGAAACACGGCGGCTCCGTCTCTGGAGTTAACTTCTCGGGCTGCTCTCTGTGTGTGCCCGGTCCCAGCAGCTGGCTGAGGTCTCCTTAGAGAGTGAGGTGGAACACGGACACACCAGGAGACCAGAATGGCTACACGTGTCCATCCAGCAGGCACAGGCCGCTGTAGAAAGGCTGCGACCAACCTCAAGCGCTCAAGCTTTGTTGGGGAGAGTACGTCCAATGGAAACTCAGCAGTGGGGCGCTGGGATGCTTCCCTGGGCCGCAGAGAAACACAGCACAAATATCTACGGGACATGGTGTCCCTGTCTGTAAGAGCAAAGCTGAGGTGTGGCACTGGGGACAATTCATCCCCCTTGTACGCGCCTTCGCAGCAGCTTTCAAGCTCTGGGTGGGCTGGGGTGTAAGGAGAGAGCACAAGCAAAACCACAGGGTCACCAGAACAATTGTTTTGTTTGTTTTCCGTGTGTGTTTGGCACCAGAGCAGGGAGGAGCAGCCCCAAGGCCCTTGTCTTGCGTGGTGTTGCAGCTCATGGCGAGGTTAGTGGGGCCAAAAGTGGTTTCCAGCCCCTGGTCTGCGCGGAATGCGGGAAAAGAGTGTGAAACAGGGGAGTCAGAAAAGCCAGCCCGCTGTCAGCGGGTTTTGATTCACCACGCAAGGGGTGGAGCACCTCGAGAAAAGCCAAGAAAACCTGAACAAAGCTTGGAAAGCATCAGGTTTCCACACACACCTCCTGCTCCGCTGGCTGCTTTCATAAGGGTGCTCACCTTTAATCAGCTTCCAGTTGTAGATTTCCACCTCTTCTGCCAGCTCCTTCTCGATCGCCACGGTCCTGAGGATCTCCTTGGAGGCCTCCGAGCGCGGCGGCACAAATGCGTACACCAGGACACGGCTGGGGCTCTTGCCACACCGGGGGGTGGCGATCTCATCCGTGGGTTTGACCCTGGCTTCTGAGCAAAAACGAGAGCACAGCTCATTAAACAGGGGCAGGAAGGACCATCTCAGCACCCAGGTCATGGAAAAGGCATCACTGGTGCCATGTGGCACAGCCGTGTCTGTCCCATGATCCGATCCCCAGCTCCAGGACCAGCAGCAAAGGATCCACGGACCTCTTCATTGTCATATTTTTCATTCCCCCTCTTCCCAGGAGCCTCTGTGCCAGCAGGGATGGGGAAGGAGGATTTTGTCCATCCGGATCCCCTCTACAGTGACCTTGATGGCTGCAAAGCACGGGCTGGGTTCCCTGCTTCCCACCTCGCTCCTGCTGGGGAAGGAACATCAGGAAAGCCGGGGGATGAGCCCACAGCAAGAGTCACAAACAGCACTCCCAGCCCCCACAGGTGGGCTCAGCACCAGCCCCAGGACCCTCCCCACACAGGGTGTCACCACAAGGACATCCACGTTGGGTCCTACGTGACTTTTTCAGCATTCTTGGTAAAGAAGAGCTGCTAATTTTTTCCTTTTTTTTTTTTTTTTTAAATGTATCTGGAGTAATTAAGAATCCCCCGTGGTTTTGGAAGGAGATTTATTGCCTTTGGTTGTGGTCCTTGGAACACAGAGGAGCCCAGCTCTGCTGAAATTAGCCTTGTTCTCCTAGTCAGTTTGGATGCTGAAGCTTTTTACACTACTCGAAAGAAAGTTTGGCTATAAATAGATGCCTGGGGTTTATTTTAGTAAGAGAGTTATTTTAGGCCAGATTCTGCTCTCCCCCAGGCTTTCTGGGGTGATCTTGAGCTCTTCTTCTCTGAGAGGGGATGGAAATCCCAATTTAAAGGGAAGCAAAGCTTTTCAGCAACCAGAGGACAGGACTGCTCAGTTCTGCAGCGCCGCAGAAGAGGGGGCAGAGGGGGAAGAGCACAGCCCAGCACCCTCACCTGTCCCACTGCGGGGTCAGGGAGCAGGGAAAATTCTGTCCCAGAGCCCTGAACTTCACCTGCTCCAGGGCATTCACAGAAGCGTGGAGTTGTTAAAGCTGGGAAAGCCCTCTAAGATCATGGAGTCCGTGATTAAAGCCCCACCTTCACAGCAAGAAAGGAAACCCCTGGAATTCAACAGGAATTCAACAGCTTCACACCGGAGCCACTCGATTGCCCACAGCTTTGGGGAGGAGGAGCAGGGACACAGAGCTTGTGATCACCAGCTGTGCCCACAGCTGTGTTCCCCCATCCAAACAACACATGTTAGCAATCCCCAGGACCAGGGTCCCTTTAGAAAAATCACTGAGCATTCCTGAGCTGCTGGGTCAAAGGAGGAAGATAAGGACAGTCACAGAAAGCACCTGGGAAAAGAACCTGGGCAAAGCCTCCAGGCAGTGAAGGAAAGGGCAAGGATGTAACTTGGCTGAGCAATGTGTGTGTGTGTGTGTGTGTGATCGCTATCTGTGAGAACTGGAAAGCAGGAACAAAATCCTTTTGGCTGCATCAGGGTGTTTAATTGGAAATAAAATGAAGTCTGAAGAGCAGACAAGAGATCCAAGCAGGGAAAGTTGTCGGATTTAAACCAGAGAGACCCACTGGAGTGGGAATGCAAGACTGGAAGGGTTCTGCTCAGCCATCACATCCCATTCCCACCAGGCACCACGTCATAAATCCTGCTCATAAACATATCAAAAACCTTATTAAAACAAGCTGAGCTTCTGCCCTTCGCTCTCCTGGGGAGGCCATCCCAGAACCTCTCCGCTCATGGGCTGGAAAACCTTGAAAATCTCAGCTCCAATGACTTTGCAGCCATTCCAGAACATGGCAGTGCCCTTTGCTTGTTCTCCTGGGGGAGACCCCTCCACAGAAACCCCGGGAAGATGGGGATTGGAGGAGATCATGCAGAACCTCCTGCACCTGCAGCCAGCCTCAAAGCCCCTTCAGTGTCCCTAGGGAAGCAGTGGGTGGTCCATCAGCTGAACATCTCCTGATAAATGTCAGTACAGGGCTGGATAAATCCATTTCTCACACTGCACAACGCTTTGGAGGAAGAAATTTTCTGTAACGTCCAATCCAAGCCTCCCCTGGCCCAGCCTGAGGCTGTTCCCTCTCCTCCTGTCCCTGTTCCCTGGGAGTACAATCTCCCTCCGGCTGTCAGGGAGTTGTGCAGAGCCACAGGGCCCCCCTGAGCCTCCTTTTCTCCAGGATAAACCCCAGCTCCCTCAGCAGCTCCTTCCATGTCCCAGCCCCAGCCCATTTCTACCTGGACCACCCTAAAACCTCCACTTCCAGAGATGGGCAGCTCCAATTCCAACAAACCATGAGTACCACAAACAACCCCTCTCCGGGGAAGCGTCCTTGCTCCTCCCTTCACACCTCCACCTCAGCTGCCACAATTTAACCCTCTGTTTTTTGTCCCACCTGGAGGTTTGGTGAGCAGATTGTGCGTCCCCTGCCCTGAACACCTTCCATCTGAGCGCTCTCAGTGTGTCCTGCCTCAAGGACGTCTTTCTCCAGACTCCATCCTCCCAACAGACAGAACCTTTGGGGGTCAGTGCATCTTCCTTACCTCGAGAAAGTCCTGCTTCCCTCCAAGACAAGCCAATCCTTCCATCAGCGCTTACCCTGCTGAACTTGTCTGGTGTGCCATTCTAGCACATTCCAGCCACCAGCAACCTGAATCCCTACACATCTGTCAGCCTGAGGCGTTAAACCAAGGTTAAGGAAAGAACTGGAAGGCAGCTGCAGGAGCAGCAGGGATCCCACCTACCTGGACATATTTTACAGCATTTCCCATCTACTTTTTCTGGATATTCACACGGATACTCCTTAGGGCACGTGATCTTCTGGCAGTCCTGGACGCCGTCCCTGCAGGTGCAGAGGATGCAGGGCAGGAGGCCGTAGAGCCGGAAGACGGGGTGCCACACCTCCCCGTGGGAGTAGGTCTTCCCACTGTAAACACAAGCTGGAGGAGAGACAGACAAGAGCTGCTTGTGGAAAGAAATCCTCCTCCTCTCTGCAAACCCAAGGCTCGCTGGAGTCACTGCCTTTCAGCGCCTCAGGTCCTGCCGTGTGGAGGAACGAGGCGCCCCGGCAGCAGCGGGCAGCGGGGCGTCACGGCCACCGCATCCGGGAGGGGCCATGGGACAGAGGGAGCAGGCGCCAGGAGATGGCTCTGCTGGGTCTGACCACCCTGCTGGGCACAGGGGCAACTGTGGGCTGGACCTCACCTGCCTCCCAACCTCTGGAAGCCCAGGGTCCCTCCGAGGCTGTCGCAGGAATGAAGCACAGTGAAGAGTGCCACCTGCTGACTCCTCCATGGAAATTTCTGGAGGTCCCAAAATTTCCTCCAGGCCTTCATCTCCAAGGACTGGAGAGAGCCCTTCCGAAGGCACAATGGTGGGAGAGCGGCCAAGAGGAGAAAGGAGCTGTTACTCCCCTCTCTGGATCAAGGGGCTTGCCTCCTCATCTCACTTTCCTACTCTCTCCTCCAGGAGGGACACCTGGGACAGCACTGGGTCAGATCCAGCACTTGCACGTCGTTACAAGGAGGAATGTCCTGTCCTTCTGCGGCACTGTCCTGGAAGGTCCATGTGGAGCCTTCCAGCTGAGCTCCTTCCTTCCCAAGCCCCAGATCTCCAAAACACTCCAAGGACCAGTCTTCTTCCAACCCGTTTTGGGAAGTGGTAGATCTGTGCAGTCAGGAGGCTGTGGGTGTGAGGACTGAGATACCTGGTTGAGGCTGGCTGTGCAAGAGTGGGGAGAAGGACTTGCTGCCATGGAATCAGATTCCCCGAAGAATTCCAAGCTCTGGAGAAGCCACTTGAAGTCACAAGCAGACTGCCTGGGCTGTGCATCCCTTACCTTTCTTGTGCTTCTCTTTCAGGACGATCTTCACAGTGGTGCCACCTGTTCCCTTGGGTTTGAAGCTTCTGGGAATTAACTCCAGGGAAGAGCTGAGAACAGTGGACACGGTGGCTCCAGGTGGCTTCCTCCCCACCACCTCTCCCAAGCACTGGTCTTGTGAGTGTCTCTGTGAGCAGCCAGAGAAAAGAGGGGATTCAGACTCTGGCAGTTGAGTTGTTCTCACTCCCAAAGCACACTGGAAAAAGCCATGCAGGGTTCTGCATGCCTTCCATCAGGAGAGGAAGGGGCAGAGACCACGGGGATAAGCAATGACCCACCAGCCATATAAATCACAGAAATATTAAGATTCTGTGAGATCACAGAGCCCAACCATTCCCTCAGCGCTGCCAAGGTCACCGCTAAGCCCGTGTCCCCAAGTGCTACATCCACACAGCTTTTAAATCCCTCAGGGGTTGGGGACTCCACCACTGCCCTGGGCAGCAGTGCTGGTGCTGGACAGCCCTTTGGGGGAAGAAGCTTCCCTAATATCCAACCTGAACCTCCTCTGGCACAGCTTGAGGCCGTTCCCTCTCCTCCTGTCCCTGTTCCTTGGGAGCAGACTCTGACCCCAACCTGGCTGTCCCCTCCTGTCAGGGAGTTGAGCAGAGACAGAATGTTCCCCTGAGCCTCCTTTTCTCCAGGCTGAGCCCCTTTCCCAGCTCCCTCAGCTGCTCCTGGTGCTCCAGTCCCTTCCCCATCTTGCTGCTGCCACCACCCAAGGAGTGCTGAGCACGCTGGTGTCCTCCTCATGTGGGTCACCCTCACTGGGGCAGCACCTTTCCCTACCCAACCTCAACCCAACGCCCTCAGAGAAGCTTGTGAGGTCCTACATCCCTAAAACACACAGGGAAACGGGCTGGTCTTTCCTAGATGGGAAAATGAGGACTGGCATCTGTGTGGCTCAGACAGCATCAGAGAGGTGAGGATGGGCCCTCTCCTGCTCTCTCACCTGGCAGGCACCAGGGCAGTCGGCGTGGGGCTGCCAGCCAGCAGGACTGAAATACCAGGAACATCCCAGGAACATCCCCGGCTTCCAAGAGCAGCGTGCTGGGACAAGACACGCAGCACAAAGGGTCCCCTTGTGTCTATTTTGGAGGTTTTATAGGTGGTGGAGCAGTATGGAAAAGGGCAGAGCCAGGAGCTAAGTAACCTAATCCCACAGAGCTGGCGTGGGCTGCCCAGCTCCGAAATGTCGCCGTGGAGGAGCCCTCGGCAGCCAGGGAGTCACTTTTTCCTTGCTGGGGCTGCTGAGGGGTGGCCAGCTCCAGCAGTGCCCTCCTGGTAGGGGGCAGGACACCTCGATGCCCGAGGGGAGAGGAGACACCTTCTCCTGAAGGAAAAGCCCTCCCAAGAGAGATGTGGGCATCTGATTATTTGGACAAGGGTCAGGCCTGGCTGCTGGTCACCTGTGGGGCTGCTCTGACAATGTCCTTGGGCTGTTTGACCTGGCAGACACTGGCCAACAAGGAGGAGAAGCATCCCAGGCCTTTTGCTCTTCCAAAGATGTCACAGAATCACAGAATTGGAGTAATTTAGGTTGGAAAAATTCTCCAAGGTTGTCGAGTTCAACCCTTTACCTGACACTGCAAGGTCCACCACTAAACCACGTCCCCAGGATGCTGCTGAGGGAGAGTAGAAGAGTCTTTCCCTGTGGCCTGAGGTCTCACCGGGGCTGATATCTCTCAGCTACATCTAATTCCATGGCATGGTGCACCTGCAAATCAGGTGTCCATGGCTCTGCTGTGCAAGGACACTCTAGGAGGGTCCTCCTAGAGCTGCTGGGGGTGATGTCTGTGCAGAGGACAATGTGCAAGGGCATTCTGTGGGCTGTGCTGAAAGCAAGAAGCGGAGTTTTAAAATGCAAATGTCACGTACAACACCTCTGTTTAACTGCAGGGGTTCCTCTTCTGTGGACCTCTCAAAGGAGCCATCTGCAAGGGAAAGACATTGTCCTGGAACATGCTGAGGGCTGAAGGGAGGTTTGCTCTCTGTGGCTGAAAGCAGCTCTCCTCCCCATGCTGGCCTGCCTGGGAGTCTGGAGAGACAGGAGCGTTGCACATGCAATTCATATTATCCAAGGAAAAACCAAGGAAAACCTCAGCTTTTGCTTCCTGGAGCAACCAGGAGATAGCAAGCAGCCTGATTTAGAGCCCAGGCTTCCAAAATCCTGCTGAAGTGGCTTGAAATGGCTCCTGCTGTCAGGTGGCTGAAGTCTCCCAGCCCTCAGTCCCAGCCTCATTACCTTTGCAGACCTGGCAGCAGGAATCCGGCACAGTTAAGGGAGAGGAGCAGAGCAGCTTGGGGCAGGTCACCAAGCCGCAGTAAATCTGGCCTTCCTAGGAGGGCAGGAGAACAAAAAAAAAAACATTGTCAGCATTATAAAGAGCTGTATGACCCCCATGTAGGGCTGCCAGCACTTCAAACTGCAGGTTCACCACAAATCATTGGGAAGAAATTCTTCCCAGTGAGGGTGGGGAGGCCCTGGCACAGGGTGCCCAGAGCCAGAGAAGCTGAAAATCTGCCCCTCAAAAAGGGACACGCAGTGCCTTCCTCTCAGGCACCATGGGTGCTGCCAGACCTGGAACAGGCACCACACACCTTTCAGCTCTGCAGAACAACCCCCACTTTGAAGGGGAACAACGAGATTTTCCTTGACACCTGCCGCGAAAAGGACCCTGAGGAGATGGGTGGAAATGGGAAGCATGATTCTGAGCCCAGATTCAGGTCCACACCAAAGCTCTGCCCTCCCTCTCTCTTGGTTAATTCCATAACACCAGAGCAGGGATGTACCTGAGCGGATAGTTTGGAAAATATCATTTCTGTGGTGATTCAAGCTGAAAACCACAGGTCGAGGCCAGCCTTGACCTTTGTGCACCCCACTGCCACCTCAGTCAGTGGATTTGCACTTTCCTTCTCCTTCTGCCCAGCAGCTTGCAGCAACCACTTGCCCCAGGCAGGAAAGAGCCAGTGCCATAAAAAGCAGGATTTATCCCAGAGCCTCTGCTCCTGGGGCAGTTTTCAAAGAGGGTTAGACCAGCTGTTCACGCAGCTGTTCTAGCAGCTGACAACATCAGACACAGCCCGGGGAGATCCCCCCATCGAAGGCTCCACAGCCAGCCCTTTATTCTCCCCTTTGTATCCAAGGCATCACCCTGACAAATAAACAGAGCCTGAGGGACAGCCGAGAGGGACATGGAGCTCCACGGGCTCCTGGGGACAGAGGCAGCTCAGCACATGCAGCTGGATGAGAGGGCTCCTTCCTGGTGTTTCCCACTCTCCAGTGGGGTCCCTAAGAGAGGAACAAGCCTCAAAAGCTGCCTAATTTCCAAGTGTCGGTTATTCCTCTTGCCACCCAGCTCTGAGGTGGGTGCTATTCCAGTGTCACTGATACCTCCCTGTCCAGCACCAGCTGATCTAAGCCCTGCTCTTGGCACGACACAGGGAGGTGGTTTGGGCTCTTCTGCCCCAGTTTTATTTCCAGGCAAAACGTGGTCCCACCCTTTGCTGCAAGCAAAGCACGGAGTGATGGAGGGCTGTGAATGATGCCTGGTGAAAGCCACACCTGTATCCATCTCCTTTTTCATGGCAGGGGCAGCAGTGGGAATGAGCAGTTCCCTACCGTGTCCAAGTCCAGTGTCAACACTTTCAATGCCCTTTCCTCCCTCCATCTCAAGGAGGAGGAGCTGCTCCGTTTATCTCCCGACACTTGGCTGGCCAGGCCGCCTCACACCTCCCGAGCAAGGTGTCAGAATTCAGGTTTTGAGGGATTTTCACAGGATCCCAGCCGTGGGAATGGGTTGGCAGAGCAGAGCCAAGCCCTGTCTCAAGGCATAGCGTGAAGCTCGTGGAGAAGGAGCATCCCGACAGAGCTGGCAGTGGGCTGTGGAGGGGCAGTTCATCCCTGGGATGCACTCTGAGGACATCCTGGCCAGGACAGGGCTTGGAGCAACACAGTCTGGTGGAAGGTGTTTCTACCCACAGCAGGGGATGGAACCAGAAAAGCTTTGAGGTCCCTTCCAACCAAAGCCATTTTCTGAGTCTATGGATCCCAAGAGCACCTGAGCGCCAAGAGCTGTCGTCTCATGTCCGTACTGCCTTGCAGGCACCCTGAGCTCCCCCAGGCTTGCCAAGCCCTCCTGCTCTGCAGCCAGCACAGGCAGAAAAGCTCCTGGCCGTGCTCTGCACTGACCACCTGCCACACAAAGCCTCGGCGGGGCAGCTGGGACAGCTGGATGCTGCTGGCCACAGCCCTGGAGCACTGGGGTGCTCCATGGGCACAGGGCCATCCCCACGTTGCCCCAGCGTGTCCCACCGAGACACGGCCCGTGTAAAACCAGCAAACCGTCTGCACTGGGGTTTTTGAGCATGGCTGGGCTGAGGGAGGGAGCCCCAGGTGCTCTGGTGCTTACGGAGCAGCTGCACTGCACACACTGGTCGGGCTGGCGGCCGGGGAAGAGCTCGCTGCTGCTGAACATCTCGCCCTGCTGGTACGTGGTGCCGTTGTACTGGCACGACCTGGCGGGAGCGCGGAGCCCGGACGGAGAGTGTGGCTCTGGAAAAGAGGAGAAAGGAGCAGGATGAGAGCCTGGCCCCAGTGCAGCAGTGCTGCCCCACCGGCCCACCCCGAAAGGACCGGCAGCCCTTCACACACCACAGCGCTTCACCTGGCGCTGTGAAGTGGCCAGGGTGCTGCATGCTTGGTCAGAAATTAAGAAAAAAGAGATTATTTCACATTTTGGAGAACGGGGCTGCCCTGGCTGCACCAAGCTCAGCATACAGGGAAAAGCTGGAAGTCTGGCCTCACGAAGTTCTTAACAAAATTCTTGGGTTTCTCCCTCCCCTGGCTGTAACAATCACCAGATTCAGATGGAGTCAGGTAAAAATGGCTTGTCTCATGGGTAATTAGCAAAAAATTGAAATTAATGAGATTTTTTTTTTTCCTATTTTTCTTTTCTAATTTCTCAAATCACTGATGGTTTCTGACTAGCCCTGCCAGCACTCAGGTAGGGAAAGTTTTGGGATTAAATCTTGAGGTAATCTGTTGGGGTGAGAATGAACATAATGAGGCAATCAGTAGTGGTAAGGCAGGAAAAGTTTTGGTGCTAAAACTTGAGATAGTCTCCAGTGCAGAGAAGAAAGTTGTTAAAATATTTAATTTTTTTTTTTTTTTAATTCAAGACACTTTGCTGGCAAATGATCAGAATAAATTGCCAGCTTCTGTTTTGCCCCTGAAGTGTGAACTGACATTTTGTCCCTACAAAGCTCTGGGGATGGGGGGGAGAAGGTGATCTGGCAGAGAGCCCTTTTCCATCAAAATGAGATTTTTGGAGGGAAAAAGCAGCCGGAGCTCCGTGACCGGGGCCAGACCCGGCATCGCTGCGCTGCCACAAGTGGCGGCAGCGGAGGCACCGCCCTGCAGGACCGCGGCCACCTTGTCACTCCCCCGAGGAATGTCCACCTACCGGGACACCGTGGGCAGCACTGCTGGGGGTCCGTGACAGGGCTGGCGCAGGGCAGGGCTGGGCACTGGATCCGGTAGCACCTGATGTTGGTGTTCTGGGGAGAGAAAGGTGTGGTTTGTTTAGTCCACAGGCAGCGTTCAGTTCCCCCCTGCTAGAGGAGGAACACGGCACCGTCACAGCAGGCTGTGCTGGCTGTGACTCACCAAGGATGTCTCCAGCCCTGGCTTAAGCCCGGCCAGCTCATGGTCTCTCATCAGCAAAGGCCACTCGTCATCTGACGGGAGCCCTCAGCCACCTCCACCCACAGCCCACCAGTGCTACAGGGGCAGAACCACGAGATCACAGAATCATTTTGCTACGGAGGAACCTTAAAGGTCTTGTTCCACCTCCTGTTACGAGCAGGGACACCTTCCACTACCCCTGGCCTTGAACACATCCAGAGATCCAGGGGCAGCCACAGCTTCTCTGGGCAACCTGTGCAAGGGCCTCGCCACCCTCACAGGGAACAATTCCTTGTCAACATATTAATCTAAACCTCCTCTCTTCTAGTTAAAACCCTTCCCTTGTCCTGTCATTATCTGCCAGCATAACAAACAGCTCTCCATCTTTCCCACAAGCTCCCCAAAGGACCCAGAGGACCAAAGGACCCAAGGGCCAGAAAGGTCTCCTCAAGGCCGACAGCTGCTCCCTCACGAGGCCAACCCGACACCCGCCATGGGGACAGCTTTTTCCGAAGGGAAGAGATGAATCCAGCACCACCGTGGGACTGGAAAGGGTTGTCTGGCCAAATGAGATCCATCTGCCTCAAAGCTGCTGAGCGAAGCCCCAGCAGTGCAGCAGTGCAGCAGTGCAGCAGTGCAGCGGTGCAGCAGTGCAGCAGTGCAGCGGTGCAGCAGTGCAGCAGGCAGTGTCCCCGGCAGCCCGCGCGCCCTGGGGACGTGCCTCGGAGCAGCTGCAGCGGATGCAGTACATCAGCCCCTGGGGCTCCAGGTACGGGTGCCAGCTCTCCCCCGGGCTGTACTTCTTGCCGTTGAAGTCGCAGAACGCGTCTGGCCCTGCAAGTGAAGCAGGAGAAGCGAGGTGAGAAAAAGGGGCTGGCTCCTGGGAGAGCTCTCTGTGGTGAGAGCGAGGACAGCCCTCACGTTGTTCCCCACGAGCAAACCCAGATTTGGTTCCCATCCACCAATCCCAAATTTTGTCCCCCCCGCAGTTGTTTTTTGTTTGTTTGTTTTTTCTTTTTAATGCCTTTTTTTTTTTACACTGGGGCCCATCTGATCCAAATGGCAACTGCTCTGAGCAAACTGGACTCTCTTTCCAAGAAAGGAACAGAAGGGGTGGTTTTGAGGCATAAAATAGAGTTTTCACTCTAAAACCTGCTCACTGGAAGGTGAACAGGTGATTTCAGGGTGATGGAATTTCCCCCAGTGAGGTCAGAATGGGTGGGAGTGGTGACAGAGATGGAATTTAGGGGACATTTTCACTGTTACCCAAAAAAAACCCCAAAACCAAAACCAACCAAGAAGAAGAAAGGAGGGGGGGAAAAACCAAACAAAAAAATTACAGGTAAAAACACATTCTGGGGAAAAACCTTTTGCTCCCCCTAAGAACTTCAGCTCATTCTCTCAAGGATCCACGGAGAAGCAGGACTGGGCTGCTTGTGCCATCTCAGCCTTTTGGCTTTACCTGCCTTGATGCAGCACTGGTCTGACTGAGTGATTGCTTTTTCATTTATGGGGCTGCATTGGGGGACAACAAGTCACTCTTCATCCCCAAAAGCATAATCACGTGGGTTTTTTCTTCCTTCTTGATCCTGGTGTGGATCAAGGTGGTTGAAAAGGTTATGTCATCGAGGGAATTGGAGGTGGTTCGGGCGGTTGCGTCGCTCGGAGGCGGTGGAGACGTTTACGGTTCCTGAAGCGTTTATGGGTCTTTTAAAACCTTGCAGCACCCTGGGGATGCCAGAGAGGGGGGAGGGCTGTTTTCCAAGGCTTGATGCCCACCACAGGGGAGCCAGAGGGTGCTGGCCCCGCCAGGCTGTTGGGAGGGCTCCTGAATGAATAGTGAAGGGTCCCCAAAATGATCTCTGTGGCGTTCACCACCCCAAAGATGCTAAGAGCCATCCCATGCTCCACTCTGTCACCTGGGACGCAGCAGCGGCTTGGAGGGCCCAGCTGCTGTTGTCCTGCCTTCATGAAGCTGGAGATGCCACCTGCTTCACGGATTTCTCCAATCAGGCAGATAAAATTCACCCAAATATGCCGGGGTGGGCTGCAGTCCCTCCTCCAGCTCGTGACCATCCTCAGGACGAACAAAGCTGATGCTTTACCACACAAACAGCAAACCACACAAAACTGGTGAGCATGTGGCTTGAATATGAGGACACCCAGAGGAGAGAGGGAAAAAACTCCACAAAACTAAAAAAAAAAACAAAACAAAAAAACAACCAAACAGAAAACAAAAACAACTAAACAAAAAAAAAATCATAGTTTTGCAAAAGGGTAAGAAAATCACTTCATCTTTCCCTGCTTGCAGCATCCTCATGAATTATGCTGAAGGTGAAGAAATTGAGTTGCCTTGGTGTGACGCGGCCCCGCTCAGCTCGCAGGCTCCCATGCCAGTTGGCTGCTGCCTTCAAGCATTTAATCACAAGTGGAGCCCTGGTTTGGGTCCAGCCCTCGAAAGCAGCCTGATTCATGTCTGCAAAGGGCCTGCTGGTAAAATTAAAGCTGACTGTCAGTGCTGGGCAGCAGGAGACACTCTTGGATGGATGGATGATGAATGGATGGATGGATTGGTGGATGGATGAAGCGTAAAAGCTGGAGACCACTTTTTCCCATGACCAGGCTAATTTCATTTTCAGAGGTCAAACTTTGGATATCATCCTAATTCACTCGGAGTGAAAAGCCATTTGTGGCAGTGAATTGCTCCCATGCTGGTCAGTAAGGTGATCTTACTTACTGCACCTTCAACAGCAGCACACCCAGAAAAGTCCTGTGGGTTTACCTCTCACTGGATCTAGAGCAGGTCAAGAAGTCGTGGGGTGGCATCTTGGTGGCTGGTGTCTGGAGCTGTTGAGGTGCACCCCAAGGAGGCAATCCCTTCCCATGGTGTGAGAGATGCAGCCCAGGATGGGTCTCTCCACACCCTCCAGTTTGTCACCGTGGATTGGTGCCTCTGAGCCACCTTGTGAAGATGCTGCTCAGAGCTTCCACCACAGCCTCTTGCGAGGTTTCAATTTCCTGGGAGCTGGAAAGCTTCCCACAGTACCTGTCCTCGATCTTTAATGTCCTTCCCAGCCCAAGCCACGCGCCATGCTGTGATTCTGTCTCTGGCAGTGTTCTGAGCAATCTGATGGCTCAACAGGAGATGGTGAGGTCTTGCTCCTCTCCCCTCACTCCTCCCTTTTCATCCCGAGGCTGAGGGGGAGAGGCTGCTCCTGCATCCCCAGATCACCTTTGGAGTTCTCTCCAGAGCAGGGCATGTCTGAGCTGAGCTCTCAGCTCCAGAAGTTTTTCTGGAGGTCACACACCTGCCAGCCAGCGCCGTGCTGGGCGTGAGGGAGGGAGTTCACGCAAACCAGTTTGTGAGTTTTAAGAGCAGCCATAAATAAAGTGTAAAGAGTGCTGTCTGGTACACAGAGTCCAGGCACTCCTGTGACAGCCTTGTATTTATGAAGGGCTTAAAATGTAACTTAGCTGAGAAGGACTGGTTAAAACACACTGGGCCCTTGATGTGTGGCACCCTAAAGGCTTCGCTCACATCCAGATCAGCTCCTACACGCTCGCCTAACTCAGCTCAGGGCTGGAACTGTCTTCTTGGAACTTTGGAAACCTGGAAAACTGTGAAGCTCTGAAAATGCAGCCTCATGAAGCATCTCTGCGTTCTCCAGAGTGGAGAAGCCAGGCCGACAGGGTTCTGCTTCCCCCCACTCCTTCCCAAGGGAATGCTCCATTACCCACATCAGGGTGTGCAGCCCTCGCCTCTCCCTTATCATGGACATGCCAGCACTCACTTCCCATCCTGGTCCTTCCCATCCTGGAGCACCCTTCATCCCTGCTGGATCCAAACTTGTGGGACAGAGGGATCCCAGGAACCCCCTCTTCTCCAGCAACCATGTTAAAAAGAAATTAAACAGCAGCTTCCAAGCTCCTGGGGAAAACCACTGCCCCATGCTCTCCAGAGATGCTGGTGTTTAAATGGCTCCAGCCAAAACATCTTTGAGTTCAACCATTGCCCCTGAATTACTCAGAATGCAGCACATTCGTCCCAGTAACCTGTGCCTCTGATATTTTTCTTTTCAGCTGGAGTGCAAATCCCCTAAAATAGTCTGTTTCTGTGGGCAAATTCTTCTTTTCTGACTTGCCTTCAAGCCTGAGCGTTTCTGCTTCTCACCTATTTTTAGCCACGACACTGTAGGTCCCTTGGCTGATGAGCCTGCTCGTAACTAATTTATTCCTGTCTTCACTCTCCCTGAACACCCAGCCCTGAGAAAAGTGTGAGGCTGCAGAGGTGCACGCTGGAGAGAAGTCCACAATTTGATGGTGACTCTGTCACCCAAACCACCCTGCCCTGGACCTTGGGGCGAGTCCTGGCCAAGCCCTGCGCATCGTGTGACATGCCCTGTAGCAAAGCTGAAGTGTTTCAGAGCTGGGGAGTGACCCTGGACCTCCCTGCTGCAACCCTGCTTCAATCCCATCATCACCAGCTCTTTATCAACATTTTAAATACTGCAAGCAGGCCCAAACACTTCCTCCCAGATCAGACAAATCCCTGCTGCCCCCACCCAGCATAATTTATGCCCAACTTACGGCACTATTCCACCTCCAGAGAGCAAGCACCTCACCTGACACCTGTTTCACCTTCTGGATGTGTCTCTGTCCTCTTCCCAGCCCTGCCATGGCAGCCCAGGAGTCAGACCCACACCTCTCGTTCACGAAACTGATGCTGAGAGCTGGGTTTGGCAGCTTTGGATGAGCCCAGGGAAGGGAAAGGAGCTGAATTCATCCAGATTTTGCTCTCCAGGGCTTCGCACAGCCCCATCCATCCCCCCCCCAGCACACCCTGCAGTCGGGATGAGCAACCCAGCGCTCGTATTTTGGGTCCACACTCCAGGAGGATGATTATTGGAGTGCCTAATGCGCTGCTGGCAGCAGGCAAGCTGTAAATCACCCTGACGAAGCCACCGGCAGACTCCGCTGGGATTCCAGGAGATTCAAGGGGAGAGTAAATGTAGGGACACAGCAGGTCCTGCTCCGATCTGCTCGGAGCTCTGGTGGCTCTGCAATGTTGCAGGGGTGCTCAGCACCCACTGGTGGGGTCCCAGAGCTTTGCCCAAGCCAAGCCCACCTCCTGGCCCCAGTGAACACGTCCAGCACCCTCCCAGCTCCTGAGCAGCTCTGGCCAAGTCCCTCAAGCCTTTTTGTGGGAAGTGCCAAACCTCCCTTCCTTCTCCCAAACCTCTGCCTCAATCAGCCTGCTGGGAGAAAAAGTGGGAGAGACTGCGGGATGGGCATGGAGATGGACGAGGGACGGACATGGAGGAGAGCCCCCAGCTGTGTTTGGGGCGGGGGAGGCATTGCCCCTGTCCCCGTCCCTGTCCCCCCTCGGAGGGAGATGCACTCGTGCCAGGAGGAAGATCTGTAAGACAGCCTCCTGCTTGCTCTGTGGCACTTGTAGCCCACGGAAGGGGGTCCCAGACCTTCCTCACGCCCCTGCCAGCCCCCGCAGCCCCCCGGGCCCCTCGCCAGCACGCAGTGCAGCGCTCGGTGCTCTACAGCCCCGCAAAGCAGGCGGGGACAGCGGCAGGCGCGGGGGGGACACCGCCGTGTCCCCAGCAGTGCAGGACAGGACACCTGGCGGGCTGCACGGCTTGGGACATCCCGGCCGCGGAGGGCCAGCACCTGCCGTGGCCAGAAGCCTCCCCGTGCCCTCTCGGCCGTGCCCGCAAAGCAGCCCCGCAAATTCCCGGGGACCCCGGTGCCGGGTAAACTGAGGCACGGAGGGAAGCGGCGCAGCCGGGACGAGAGCGGGTAAGACTTACGAGCCCGGGCTCGGCTCTCGGAGGCGAAGAGGAGCAGGAGGCACCGGAGGAGGAAGGCGAGGGGACCCGCGCCGGGAAGCATCGCAGCCCGGTGCTGGTGCCCTGGGGCTCCGGTCCCAGTGCCCGGGGGTGCGCTGCCCGGCGTCCCGGTGATGTCTCGGTGTCTGTGCCGAGGGCTTCGCTCCCGGTGCCGGTGCCCGGCGGTGCCGCGGTCTCGATTTCGGTGTAGGGCGCCTCGGAGGTGCCGGAGCCGGGGCTGCCGGTGCCCGGGGATGTCGTGCCGGTGTCCGGGGATGTCGGTGCCGGTGTCAGCGGTGTCGGTGCCGGTGTCAGCGGTGTCGGTGCCCGGCGGTGCCCGTGCCCGCGGCCGCGGGTGCCCGGAGGTGCCGCGGTGCCGGTGCCCGGGGTGCCGGTGCCCGGCGGGGCTCGTCTCGCTCCGATCAAAGGCGCCTCCTTTGGGGAGAGCCGAGGAGTTGTTTGTTGGTATTAAAGGCGGAGATGGAAGCGGGAGGGGAGATCCGCANGCCAGGCTGCACCTCGCCCTGGGGCTACGAGCCAAGAGGTGACATTAATGGGGTCCATCACCGCCCCGAGCAAGGCCCGGCTGCTCCCCTCCTCCCTGTCACTCGCCACCCGGACACCCCGCTCTCCCCGCCAGCTGCTTGGCATTCCCTCAGCCTTATACAGCCATTTAAACGCCCCGTGTTGCCCCTGCCTTCAGGAACCCCCCCGGCCCCAGCCCACAGCCCCAGACCCTCCTCCCAGCACCCCGGCAGCGTGGAGAGCAGTGCTCGCACCCAGCTGCCGATGGGCACGAAGCAGCAGCGCTTGGAAAAGCACGGGCCGTGCCGTCATCCCTGGAGAAGCCACCTGGCCTCCGCACAACGTTGCTCCTGTTCCTGCTGCTCCCCAGATGCTGCACGAAGTGGTCCAGCTCGGGCTGCCAGCCCTTCGCTGCCTGTCTGTGGGGCTCAGCTTTCTGCTCTCCAAGATCCTCGTGGAGAAGCCGGGCAGCTCTGGATGCTCCCTGAGCGGCTGTGTCCCCTCAGCAGGGCCACTTCCCATGGCCAGAACAAGCCAGGGCCACCAGCTCCTTACCGAGGTGAATTTCTGCAGCTTCCTTAGACCAGATTTTGTGGGATTTTTTACCCATTCCTCCCGTTCCACCTTCACAACCCGCAGGGGTGCTCAGAGCAACGCACTTCATTAGCACATGAAATGCAGGCTTTAATGCAGCAATGGACACCTTCACGTTCCACCTTTGGGAAGGCTTGGATGGAGCTCCCAGACCTTGCGGGATTCCTGGGCTTCTTCTTTGCAGATGCCTTCACGTCTACAACACAAGGTCTCTCTCTTCCCATCACCTCCTTCAGCTTTCTCACACCACGGGCCAGGGAGGAGCTGTCGTCACCTGTGATGCCTTTGGTGACAGGAGACCTCCTCCATCAGCCAAGTTATTCACTTTTTTCTCTTAATTCAAGCTCAGGATTGGGCTTTGCAGGGTGTGAGATCTTTGCACCTGCTGCCATCCCACACTGAGAGTGGCACCAAGCCACTGGTCTGTCCCGGTGTCCCCAAACCCCTTATCCTGGTCACACCAACCACAAGGCCCATTTCTTTGCAGAGGTGAAAGAAAGCAAGGGCAATTTCTGCAGAAACAGATTCTTCTTTCAATCAATCTCCTAATTTTTTCTGTCTCTAACTCTACCCCAGGTGCCAACAGCTCCCCCTGTACCAAACCATCTTTGCAGGTGCTTGTTTCAGGATACGAGGGAAACATTTTGTAATAAGAAAACTTTTAACAACCCTTTAAATCACCAGCTTTGTTATTTTCTCTTTAAGCTGCCAGCAAAATAAATCAAGATGCATTTCTGGACATATATTCCGCTTCAGGAATTCCCCAGGAACTTCAGGGGATATAGGAGCCCAGAGTCCAGGGATACTCTGCACATCATCTGGCACCAACCCTCCACAGAAAGCACAAGCTCTGTTGTCACATTCCAGGGCCAACCACAAATGGGAATTCTTCTCACAAGGAAGAATCTCTTCCCTATGTGCCCCCCTGCCCTCTGGGAAGCCATTCCCTGTGTCCTGTCCCTCCATCCTTGTCCCCAGTCCCTCTGCAGCTCTCCTGGAGCCCCTTCAGGCCCTGCCAGGGGCTCTGAGCTCTCCCTGGAGCTTCTCCTCTCCAGGTGAGCACCCCCAGCTCTCCCAGCCTGGCTCCAGAGGGGCTCCAGCCCTGCAGCAGCTCCATGGCCTCCTCTGGACTCTCTCCAGCAGCTCCACGTCCTCCCGATGTTGGACCCAGAGCTGAAAGTTATCACCACCTAATGCCACTTCCTTTTTTCACTACTCTACTCATTTCCAGCTCTCTGCAAGTTTTTGTAGCAATGCCTCTCTGTTTTCCCCTCATGCCTTGATAAAGATTTTTAAAGGGGTTAGGGTAAACACCAGGCCTCCTTCCAGCTCCCACCAGGAAAAGCTGGTGCCTCCTCTCCCAGCTCTTCCCTTGCACAGGGCTGACTTGAAAAGCTCATTTGTAGCACAAGTCTGTGGGCAAGTTATGAAAGTGCTTAGAAAAATGGGGACACAAAGTCCAAGTCAATGAAGTTATTTTGTGCCTCTGCTTCAAAAGCAACAGCTGACTTCAGGACTGTAGATCCTGGCCCCACATCAGGGCTGAAACTTATGGGAAACTTCAGGCATGTCCTAAATGCAGACCCAGGAAATAAAGGCCAGCCTTGTCAGGAGCAAGGTGCTGTGTTACATCTCTGTTGGGTCTCATAAAGAATACATTCACCCTTTGGCAAAACCACGGCTCTTTATCTTCATCTGTGAAGGAATCTGTCTGACAGTTCAATACTGCCAACATCAATCCATCTGTGATCATGAATCAGGCTCCAAAAACCATGGCACTGGCCTGCAAATAATAAAACATGGGTCTGTTCTGTTTGTCTTCTGGTTCCTGAGTCTTTAAGTCAAACTCACTTTATGTTTTCTGGGCAATTAAGAAGACAAGACAATTCCCTTTTTTTTCTTTTTTTTTTTTAATTTTAAATGAGAATGAAAAGAGAATCTCCTACAAACTACTGAGTAAACAGCGTGGGCTCCAATAACATCCCCCACCTTGCAAGCCTTGTGGCTGGAGTGTGGAGCTGGCCAGGCTGCAGGCTGGAAGAGCTGGCTGCGCACTGCACCTTTCCTTGGAAGTTTGTAGCCCTACGTCCCTGACATTTGATCCAGCGTGGGCGAGGAGAAATGCACATGAGAGGGCTGTCAGCTCTAGACAGCAATGGAGCTGGAAACCTGCAGGACTCTGAGCTGTTGGAAGCTGCTCTGAAGAAATCCGGCTGCAGGAGTGGGAATGGAGAAATGCCCTTTATCTTTGGCCTGCATTTGAGGGGGAGTCAGCGCATCCCACATCAGGGTGCCACAAGTCCAAGCTACATCAGAGGAGCTGGAGATGGGCATTGAATGGAATGATGCCTCTCTGCCATGTTCCACAGGGTAGAGCTAAATCGAGTAAAGTCCGTATGTTCTTTGTGCCCCACCTTCATACAGTTCCCATCCTAAGCCTGAAACCTCGTGGGTTTCATCTCCTCACCTGGGGATCTGAAAACTAGAGGGCAGGATGAGGTGGGCTGCTGGTAAGGAGTTGTTCCTGTGAGGGTGTGAGGGCCTGGCACAGGGAGCCCAGAGCAGCTGTGGCTGCCCCTGGATCCCTGAAGTGTCCCAGACCAGGCTGGACAGGGCTTGGAGCAGCCTGGGACAGTGGAAGGTGTCCCTGCCCATGGGAGGGGGTTAGAATGAGATGAGCTTTAATGTCCCTTCCAACCCAAACCAGTCCATGATTCCCTGCTCCCATCCTTTTGGGTGATCAACTCTGGCAACAGCTCCTCGTGGAGGTCTCCTGAAGGTGACTGTGTTTGGGGGATGTCCATCAGAGTGTTTCCCACAGAGTTCTTTCCAATGTTCTGAAACTCCACCTTGCTCGAGAGCTGGTGGGCTTTGAAGAGCTCCAAAGTGACACTTTTTTCAGAGTTTAAGGCAGTCAGTGACTGGTGGGGCTTAAGGAGATAATTTACTGATGGAAGCAGGTAGTCCAACCTGGAATGGGAAATCTGGTCATTTGTTTTAGAGTCTGAGCATGCTGCCAAGCACAAACCCAAATAAATCCCAAGTCTATAATCAGTGCAAACCAGTGATACAGAGTGGGTAAGAGATTCTCCTCCAGGGATGGAGGTCAGCAGCCAAGTAAGGGGTGAAGAGAGTCTGAATAAAGCAAGGGGGAAGGGGAAGGATAGAGAGGAAAAATGGGAAAGCTCAGCACCGTGGGGCTGTCTGTATCTCCTGTATCGACCAGAACACATCCCACCTGCCCCCCATGGAAGGAATCTGCCTGGCTAGGGAGGCGTCATCGCTGCGAGGACCATGAAGAGAAACGGTGGTGACAAAATCCTGCCAGCTCCTCGGGAGAGGTGACAAGCAGAGAAACGTTCCCTGACAGGCTGGGCAAGGCCGAGGTTTTGGCTGGGGACGGCAGATTTGAGGCTGGAGCCTTGCACGGGCTTAGGATTCCCTCTGCAGGCCAGCCCTGAGCTCCGCACGTCCCGAACTGTAGAACCGCAGAGGAGTGGAAAGAACCTTAAAGCTCACACAGTGCCACCCCTGTCGTGAGCAGGGACAACTTCCACCAGCCCAGGCTGCTCCAAGTCCTGTTCATCCTGGCCTTGGACATTTCCAGGGATCCAGGGGCAGCCACAGCTGCTCTGGGCAACCTGGGCCATTTTTTTTTTTATGACTCTTATTGTAAAATATTTCTTCCCAGTATTCCATTTAACCCTGCCCTCTGGCAGTGTAAAACCATTGTCCCTTGTGGGGCTTTGGGTTGGAAGACAAGCTGGAGACATAGAAACCAAGTCCAGGGCAGGCTGGATGTGCAGAAGCAATTTGGGAGAACAGCTGGCAGAGATCCTTTTCCAACTCCAATGTGCTTAGGACGCTGCGGAGAGCTGAAGCTCTGCGCAGCTCTTTGTCCTACAAGTAGCTTTGGTGGGGAGGTGTCTCCTAGTGCCACGTTCTCTGTCCCTGCCCGAGGGCTCCCCAGAGCCCAGCTCCCAGGTCGGGCTGATCCCAGGGAGCAGCAGCTTTGTGGGAATAACACACTCCGTCTGACTCCAGCCAGCAGCAGCCTCTACGGGACAGACACACAAATTGCTGGACTAAGTCCAGCGCCAAACCGCTGCCATAATTCATCTTAATAAAGTCAGTACGGGTTTTTTTTGTTTCACGAGAAGGAACTTTTTTTGTCAACTGGCATTTCATGGAGCCCACAACAGCAGGGATCCACATGCTGGTATCCTTTTAGTTATTCAGCAGCCAGAGACAACTAAAGATAGAAGTGTGGGTGAGGTGGAAAGTTAATGATATCCCCCAGCAAGTTCCTGGCACTCGTGCAGAGGCTGTTTCTCGGGCATGGATCCTCTCTTCCTCTCTCCAGCCAAGGAGGCAGGAGCCTCCTCAGGGAGGCTCAAAGGTGTAGGGCTTCACCTCTGTCTCTGCAGCCACGTTTTTTCTTCTGCCAACGTAGCTGAGAGGCTTCATCAGAGAGGGTGCTAAAATATGATGAAGAGACAGATTGGTTTGGTGCCCCAGTAAAGAGATGAAAAGCAGAAGAGAAGTGCAAGAGATTTCCATAGCAACTGGTGCAGAGGCTCTGCCTCCTCTGGTTTGCTCTGAGTCACCGTCCGTGGTGGTTTAACCCTGGCTGGACGCACATACCCGCTCCATCCTCCCCTCCTCATCTGGACAGCGGAGGGAAAACTGGACTAAAGGCTCGTGGGTCAGGATAAGGACGGAGAGAGACCAGCCACCCGCTACAATCACAGACCAGAAGAGCTGGGGGTGCTCACCTGGAGAGGAGAAGCTCCAGGGAGAGCTCAGAGCCCTTAAAGGGGCTCCAGGAGAGCTGGAGAGGGACTGGGGACAAGGATGGAGGGACAGGACACAGGGAATGGCTTCCCAAGGCCATGAGGGCAGGGTTAGGTGAGATGTTGAGAAGGAATTTTTCCCTGTGAGGATGGAAAAGGGTGCCCAGAACTGTGTTATGTGTCCAAGGCCAGGCTGGACAGGGCTTGGAGCTCCCTGGGATAATGGAAGGTGTCCCTGCCCATGTCAGGGGTGGGACTGTGTTATGAATGTGATTCTATCTGTCCAACAAACAACAAAATTAAATTTAGCAGCAATTTTTAATTCAGCAGTTTTATATAAATGAATATAATCAAGTATATTATTAAGCATATACAAAATTTGGCAATAAGTGATTTAAGTATAATTTAGGTTCGTATAAAGCCTAAGCAAAACTGACCAGGGTATGGGGTGGGCTCCTCACCGTGCCTCACCTACAAAGCGGTTTATACCATAATTTGTGCTTATATGCTAATACATATTCATCAATATTTCAGTAATTCTCCTCCTACTTTCAATACCTAAAATCTACGTCACTGTCTTGCATTGCACATGCTCTACTGGTATTTGGGGTCTTCCAACCCTTTCGGGGGTCTTCTTTCTGAGGAAGGCTCTCCTCTTCGTCATTGTCCGCTGGGTGACCCTGCGGGTGGCCCATGTGCACTAAGCTTTGGATTATGTAATCAAGCATATGTCCCAAAAATAAACCTAATTGTTTCATAAAGAGGCCTAATTCAAGCTGTGTACCTGGAGTCGTCCCAAGTTAGCAAACTCCTAGGCCCAAGTCTTCTTGGAGGGTCTGTCTATATCAGTCCTACATCCCGTATCTCTCTAAATTGAGAATCATCTCAAGGCCAAAGTTTTATTTTGAGACCGTAATTATTTGCATCCTGCATTCATCTACTCTCTGCTAACATCTGCAGGAAGAGTCCATCTCTTTTGCCTCACTATTTGATGTCCCTGTATTGCTTTATAACAATTATTTCCTATCGATACGGTTACAACATCGCTAATATTGCTACGGCTCAGTTAGCACGAATCAGATTCATTTATCACAGACTGGATGATCTTTGGGGTCCTTTCCACGCAAACCTTCTGTGATTTCACGACTCGCCCTCAACAGCCGGATGCCCGGCCCTGCCCCGTCCCGGCAAAGCGCGGGAACTCGCGCTGCCCTCAGCCGCGGTGATGAATATTCATGAGGGGGCGTGGCCGGTGGGAGCGGCGCTCATTACTATGAACGGAGGGGCGCGGCCCCTCATGAATTATGCGGGATAGGCGTGGCCAGCGCGGCCCTTCAAAGTGTGGGAAGATGGCGGCGGCGGCGGCGGGTGCCGGCGGCCGGGCCGCGGTGCGGGG
>VXBU01006813.1:72311-97246 GCA_013400315.1 Bombycilla garrulus | reverse complement strand
AGGGGGCTCAGCGCAAGGGGGCGTGGTCAGATCAGGGGGCGTGGCCAGGCGCTGAGGTGCGATGAGTTTGGAGGGGCTCAGCCCGAGGGGGCGTGGCCAGGCGCTGAGGTGCGATGAGTTTGTGGGGGGCTCAGCCCGAGGGGGCGTGGTCAGCTCAGGGGGCGGGGCCAGGCGCTGAGGTGCGATGAGTTCGCGGGGACTCAGCTCCCCCGAGTCCTGCGAGGCCGAGCAGGGAGGGTACATTGGGGCTTGGCCACCCTGCTCAGTGGCATCGGGAGATGGAGGGGATGGATAGCATCATCCCCTGGAGGGGATGCACATTCCCCACTTCTTCAGGTGCTTTTTTGTGATAAGCTTGCCCCAAAAGTGAACGGTGCCAACGGTGCTGCCAGGAGTTGGCCAGGTTTGTACTGAGTCAGGACAGGAAGGGTTTTGCACTATGGGAAGTCCTAGTCCTTTGTTGACGTCAAAAAGTCCATCATCCCTGTGTTCATGGCTGTTTGTTGTGTTTCCTCCTTGCCTCCAAAGCTAGATGCCTTCCTTGACTCCTAGAAAACTGCTCCCTGTATTCCCCTCAAAGTAAATCCTCGTCTGAGACAGTGGCATTGCTCTTTCCCGGTGGGAGCTGCTGGAGATGCCCACCTTGCTGCTGTCAGAAGTCAGGATGCACTGGGATTGTTGGCTGGATAGCTGTTGCAGCAGTGCCCACTTCAGCAACACAGAGCAGTGCTGAGGGGAACCCTGTAGCACAAACAAGGATTTGAGCTGCAGATAAACATCCTTTTAGCCCAGCCCGTTCCTTTCCGAGCGTGTTTCTGGTCTCCCGGTTCATGCTTATGTCAGCACCCTCTAATTGGCTGTGGGAAGAATTGGCAGGATAAGATTAAACAGCTTAAATTGGTGGTTTGAGCTAACCCCACTAACCTGGAAGAGATTTAGGAAGCCTTCCCATGGAAGGATTTGCTGAATCAGTGAACGGATGGGCTGTCCAGAGGGAGCTGGGAGTGTTCCTCCAGAGCAGGGGCTGTGGGAGCTCCTCGAGTCCATCTCTGCTCCAGGGCAGTGGTGTCAGTCATTCTTAAGTGGACTCGTGGATGAGAGTGTCCAGCCATGCTGCAGGAATGCTTGTGCAGTGTCTTAGCTGGGCTTTTTTAAGTAGAATTAATTTTAGTTCTCTGCTTGTCCTGAGTTGTGTGAGATGTGTGTGGGACAAAGCCAAGTGGCTTCTCTCTGCCAGTATCTTTTATTCTGAGAGTGACCAAGCACTGACACAAGTTTCTCAGGGTGGTTGTGGTGTTCCCATCCTCAGAGAGAGTCAAAACCCGACTGAACATGGACCTGGGCAACCTGTTCTGCTGACCCTGCTTGATCAGAAGGGTTGGGTCTCCAGAGGTCTTTACCAACCTCAGTTACTATGTGATTCTTTTATCAAACACTGATTCAGCAAAGGTTTTTTAATTAAATCACTTAAAATGTGCAGAATCTTTAAAACTAGTCGGTATGACCACTTGATATACCTTGATTATTCCAGCTTAAACCGGCTAGTTAATCGTGGTTTCACGAGTTTTTGTGATTCCTTTTGGGGTTCTTCCATGGTAGTGGGCTTAAAGAGCTCTCAGAGCTTGGCTGAGGCTGGGGATTCTGCACTGGGTGTCAAACAGGTATAAAGTCAAAGTCCTTGTCCTGACAGCAGAGACACACACTCACTGCCTGTGTTGTGTCTTGGCACGGGCTGGGTTTGCCTGAGAGCTCCTGGCCATCTGATTCCCTGGGAGCTGCCCTGCTGCCTTCAGCCCAGCCCCAGCTGCTGCTCCAGAAGGATGCAGGCTGCCCACGGGTCCCACGTCCTCTCTGTGGACACCTCCAAGTTGCACAGAGCACCTGGGAAGGTGCCCTGGATGCTGGTGTGAGGCCAGACTTGGAGCTGAAGATGCAGTGCTGGCTGCACTGCTTTGCCAAGTGAGGTTTCTTACATTAAAACAGTTGCTTGGTGAAATTCTTGGAAGGCTGAGAGGAGCAGCAGATGGGAGGCTTGGAGACTGCGGGTGTGTGTTTGAGGATTCAGTTGGCCGTGGAGAAGGAACAGAATACGTTTGCAGTGAGGTGCTCAGCCTGATTTGTGAGAAAATAAGTCCGTTCGCATTTCAGAGACTCAGATTTCTTTTGTTTCTCCTCTGCCCAGTAGCAGTGCACAACAATAAATAACTGATGTTCGTGGCGTTTTGTAAAATGACTTTTGCCATTTTGTAAAATGACTTCCCCCTCCTTCCTCCCAGTCTTTTTTTGGCAGTGGTTTTCCCCTTTCCCTGCCGGACCAAACCAGTCTAGTTCTTGAGCATTTCCTGGTGATTCCTTAAGTTCCTGTCATTTCTGTTGTTCTCTAGCCTGTCACTAGTTGTTTGGGTTTTTTTTGCCTCAGGACCACAGTGCTACAAGTTTGGAAGTGGCAATCCCAAAGAAGCCTTTCCCTGTCTCGGGAAAAGCAGTGGTTTGCTCCCCACATCAAACTGATCAAAACTGACACCATCTCTTTTTTTCCTCCTTGTCACAGTGTTGCATTGCTGGTGGGATGGGTTAAATTTAAGATTTCCTAGGAAGATGGGAGAGGGTGCCTCTCTGGGGGCAGTAGCTGTGCCGTGAGGCTGTCAGAAGGCTTGCAGCTCCATCTCTTTCCTCCTTCTCCTCCACAATACTTAAATTATTTTTTAGTCTGCCATTCAGGCCGTTCATGAAGAGAGTGATTAAGACCAGACGCAGAGCTGGCCCCAGTGGTCAGTGTGAGAGGCATGGCAGTGGATCATTAACTCTTAGAAAATAATTTTCCACTTGAGTACTGGTTACACCTCGTGCTAGGGCCAGAAAATTCCCAACTTCTTGTTTCGTGTTTTGAAAATACTTAAGATTTCGTCTTCAGCTGCAAGTGTCAACTGCCAGGAGTTAAAAGGCAAAGTAGTGAAAACCTCAAGGGAGGTGGAAGTTGCAAATCCTGCTGAAAGTTTCCATGGAAGCTGGGGGCGAGGGGGATTCGCTGCTGCTGGTGGCAGAGCTGGGACTTGCCTGATGCCATCGGCTTGGCAAAACCCAGGAGCCTCTGAACGACAGACAGGGGTTCTAAATCGAGTTCAGCTTTACTTTTAGTCAGCCTGTGTTGCTGAATTCACCAGATGGAGGTTTCTGGATCTTTTGCCAGTAAATATAAAATGTGCTGGTCAGTGTAAGACACACTTCCGAGCTGGCGTGGAAAGGATGGACTCGTCAAGGGGATTGAGGCTGCAAGTCAGATGCCTCTTATAAAGAAAACCAGTGTTAAGTAATTAGAAAATCTTTTGTCCTCTCAAATAGCGCAGAAATCAGTTGTTTTCTCCAAGACTGAGCACAATAGGATGCAGCTCTTGTCTGCCAGCATTAAAAAGCAGGATGCCAGGTTTGATCCTGCCTCTGTGACTGTTCCGGTGCTCTTGCTGGGCTTGGAAGGAGCATCCCAGCGCTCCCAGTAGCCCTTCAGAGCCAGCTTCATTCAGAAACCTGTTGTGGTGACCCACAGATCACTCGAGAGGAAGGGCTAGCAGGAGTTTTGCTGCAAAATCAAGTAAAAAGCCTGGGTGTCCCTGGGTGTCCCTGTGTGCAGGGAGGGGCAGAGCAGGGCCAGGCTCTGACCCCAGAGCCACGGGCAGGGACTGAACCCAGGAAGTTCCAGCTGAACATGAGCAAGATCTTCTTTCCTGTGCAATGACCAAGCACTGAGCAGGCTGCCCAGAGAGGGTGTGGAGTGTCCCTCACTGGAGATATTCCAGAACCCATCCTGTGCTCTGGGGTGGCCCTGCTCGAGCAGAGAGGTGGCACCAGGTGACCCACAGTAGTCCCTTCCAGCCTGAGCCATTCTGGAATTCTGTGAAATGCAGCGATGCATCTCTGCATACATTTTTGTTTTCATCTTTTCTATACAGAGTTGGAAATTTGGGGTCTCATCTCTTTTTGACCCATCTGTAAAATAATACAAGCTGGTATGTAAAGATACTATTGATAAAGTTTCTTCCACCTGGGGTTGGACCCCTTTAGCCGAAGCACCACAACTTACACATAAATGTTATTTCATTATTTAAAATTTCTTCCAGCTTGCTGAACCCAAGTGAGAAATGAGAGAGTTGACGTGGCTCATCTTTCCTGGTGCTTGTTTCCCTCGGGTTAGCTTGGAGGGGAAAACTCCACCTTTTTAGCTCTGGAGACAAGCCTTAAACATTGAGAAGTAATTGAAGTTTGCTGCAGGCGAGTTACAGAGTGCTGCTGCTCTTGGGACTGTCTCCGTGGAAATTCAGCTTGATAAAGTTCACAAAGAGCTGGAACCGCTCAAGGACACAATTGAAAAAACATTTTGGAAGCCGGTGGAAGGTTTCCAGCGTGGCCGGTTGCGGGCGCAGAAGCAGGAGCAAGGAATGCAGCCTGGCCTCCCCAGCATCAGCATGGCTTGGGATTTTTATCACATGTGTAGGGACACTCGGGATATTTGCTTTTAAAAACGAGCCTGGCTCGTGCAGGCGTGTGAGTAAGAGGAAACAGCAGCTTTTTTTACGAGAAAAAAAGGCCTTATAATCTATATGCGTAATGTTTGCTTACATGAGATTATTTTTTTTTCTCTGAAGTGAATATTAAAGAAATGCTTTGTGATTTGTGCAGCTCTGGCATTGGCTGCATTGCCTGTTCAGAGCTCCAGGCTGAAGTTACAGGGATCCCTAGGAACTCTGGAAGGGGAAACCAGGGCAGAGCAGGATCTGTAAATGGCACGTGTGGGCAGCGGGGCTGTGACCCGTCCCCAGGGTGCCTGGCAAAACAGGGCAGCTGGTCATTGGGTGTTTGGTTCCCACACCCTGCCATATTCCTTTCATTTTGAGCCAAATAGAAACACTTCCTGCATGAGGGAAGTTCTGTGAGGAGGGCGCGGCCTGGAGAAAAGGAGGCTTGGGGTGGGGGGACCTTCTGTCTCTCCACAATTCCCTGACAGGAGGGGACAGCCGGGGGTGGGGAGGGTTTGGGCTCTGCTCCCAGGGAGCAGGGGACAGGACAAGAGGAAACGGCCTCAAGCTGTGCAGGGGAGGTTCACTTTGGGAAACAGGAGGAATTTCTTCGCTGGAAGGATGGTCGGGCATTGGCTGGGGCTGCCTAGGGAGACGGTGCAGTCCCCATCCCTGGAGGTACTCAGTGCTGTGGGCTGGGTGACAAGGTGGGATTGGTCACGGGTGGGACTCAATGGTCTTGGCATTCTGTGAAAGCGTGTGGTGGAGCTGCTGGTTCACGTCCTTTAATTTCAGCAGGGTGGGAAAAGGAAGCACCCCTGATGTTGCCTCCTTGCTCGAACCTGTTCCGCCCTGACCGTAGCACGCTGGGATGATGAACTGTGCTGCACCCTGCCTGGAGCGCTGATATTGAGCCAGGGGGGTTGGCCAGGGGTTGTTGTTTCCTTCTGGTTGTCCCCTTTTCCCTCCAGGCTCCTCCAAGTGAAGTGCAGCTTGCCCAGACTTGCACTGCACAGAAGTGGGAGGGAGCTTTGAGGCTGATACAAGCCAGGGGACTGCTTTGGGAATAGCAGACTCCAGGGATGGGAGTGAAGCTATAACCCTGTGCCAGTGTGCTTTTGGTTTCTGCATTCCCGAAGGGAAGGGGAGGAAGTGGGAACAGGACAGGCGATTTCTGCCATGCAGAGCATCCCGCTCGCTCGCCTTCGGAGCACTGATGTGGGGAAAAGGCTGCGCTCGCTGCGGATCCGTGGGACAGCGCTGCAGGCGGCTGGCAGGGGATGTGGAGAGGGGAAGGGGATGTGGGGGAGGCATTAGCGAGAACGCGGGGAGTGTTCTCCACGCTCTGCCGTCAGCCGCAGAAGGGCCCGGGTGTGAATCCGGGGAGCGCTGCTGCTGCTGGCAGCCCTGCCTGGGGTGGCTGGCTGCAGCAGGCACCTGGATCCCGGCTTTATCCCGGGACTCGGAGTCCCTGTGCCTACAGCCTGGGGTTATTCCCGGGACTCGGATTCCCTGTGACATCTCCGGGCTGTTACTTCACCCCTGTGTTTACATCCTCCCCGTGCTCCCTGATTGCTTAACTGCTTGTCAAGGACTCTTGAGAACCTCAGAGGAAACTCGGGAAGTGCAAAGTGGGATTACTTGGCCGTCTTCCTCCCGATGTTTCTCTGTGTTAAACGGAGCTGTGATAGCGGTGGCAGGATATAAACATCTTTTACTTTCAAAAAAGTGCTGCAGAAGCTCTTGTGCAGCTCGTGGAGATCTCACCCTTTTAGGGAAATAATGGCCAACACCAGTTATTCTGCATTAAAAAGTATTTCCTTTTTTTTTTCCTTTCCAGACTTCATATTCAGAGCACCCGTTAAATTAAGCAAAACGGGAGAACTCCGAGAAGAGTATGAAAGCCAGCTAAGGAAGGTCAGTATTTTGGGTAATTGTGTTTTTTCTTCCAGAATAACTTGGATTTCCTGCAGGAATGCCATCCTACCTGTAGGGAAACCTGAAGGGCTCTTTTTTCCTGTTCTGTAACAAAGGTCATTTATTCTCTTTATACTGTTCAGCCAGCTCAGGAAATGGCAGCAACTGAGCATGTAGAAGCCAAATTTTTCTGTCTTACTCTGCCTTCCAGAACATGGAAATGTACCTTCTTTGGAGTGACTGTTGGATTGTGGATGTAATTCCATAAAGGCTTTTGCAGCATAAGGCATCTCCTTCTCCTCAAACATCCTTCTCCTCAAAAAAAAATATAAAAAGATAAGAGAATAAAGGCTTTTCAGCTGGTTTGGAATTAAAGTCCATGAAAATCTTTTTTAGATTTTTGATCTCTGTGATCTTGTTTTCCCTTGAAGTGGGTCCAGCCCCTCGCTGATTATTTTACCTGCTGGGTAAAAGGAACCTGAGGGGTTTTTCACTGTTGAAGAATTTTCTTTGTGTTTTCGCTTGTAGATCTCAACAAGTGAAAGGGCTGATTGAGTTAGAAAAACGGCCTTGTCTGAGTAGGGAAATAGGTGATATTTCAGGTAAATAACTAGTCTGGGAAGTGCATATGTGTGAGGAGACAGTTAAAAAGCATGGAAGGGTCTTCCCTCCTTCTCTGTGTATGGAATTAGCAGTGACACTGATGGGCAGTGTCACTGCAGGTTACTGAGGCAGCTTTGGCTGACTGTTCCATTAACTGATCACAGGAATTGCAAACTCTTCTCCAACTGAGGTGTCTTGCCAGGAAGACAGGGACACTTTGTGTGCAAAGTGCTGGGGCTTGTGGCATTTTCAGCAACAATTCTCTGTCAAGTTTAAGGAAGCACATTGCAGCACGATCAGGCTGCAGCTGTAAGGGTTTGTACATCTACAGCTTCACTTCAGCAAAAAAGATACCAGTCCAGCAGCAAGACTTCTCCCTTCCAGTCAGAAGGCAAGACTTTGCCATGTTTCTGGCATTTGGGCATGTTTTTGTCTTGTTCTTGTTTGGCCTGCTGCCTTCCCCCTTCCTGCTCCCTGCCAGATGGGAGCAGGGTTTCTTCCCCCTGCCACCTTAAACTTGCTTTTTGTGAAGCTCAGCTGAAAGAGCCGTGTGGGAGGAGATTCTAGGAGGAAATGGCAGGGAAGTTTTGCTGGTAAAATGACAGCTGCTGATGCACTCACACTGTTTCCTTATTCATAGAATCAGGATAGAATCACAGAATCATTGAGAATGGGAAAAGCCCTCTGAGATGGAGTCCACCTGTTCCTGACTGACTCTCATCTGCCTCTACCCTCCTGTCAGGAAGTTGCAGAGAAGCAAAATTGTGGCTGTTGCTACTTATCAAGAGTTTCTTGGTATCTCTGAACTTCTGAATCAGGCAGGAGGGGACGGGAGGTCAGGTTTGGGAATCTAAGCTTGTGTATGGTTGGGTTTCCTTCCACATCTCAAGGCACAGCGTTTCATCCCAGCTTCCCTGCCCGTGGGATGGGGATAACCTGGGCTTTCCCCCTGGGGAAGGGAGAGGAGCATTTCCAGACCTTTTGTTGGAAAACCTGCTGTTTTATACATCTGAACTCTTGACCTGCTGCCCCGCTTTTTGCAGTTGAAAACAAAGTGGTACCATAATGATGTACTGAGGAAATTTCATTTGACGTGGATTATCTCATAGCTTAATTTTCTCAGCCGGCTTTCAGAACGAGATAGACATTTGCTGTCCGTGCAGGATAGCGAGACTGGGTTTTCCTCTTCTGTGCCCTTGGTGCTCTTGCATTTTATGTTTTTCCAGAGGAGGCTGTCATTTCTGTGTGCTAAGAGCCTAACTCATCCTGTCCAGCTGTCTTTCTATCACGAGCAAGTCTGTTGCTTGTAAGCACACACAGTGGGAGGGAAAGGAAACTCCTACCTGAGGCATGTGCTGACATGCAGCTTCCCAGAGCCAGGGCAGACAGAGCAGCAAACCTGGGAGGCAGCAAACCTGGGCAGCTTGTGGAGGGGAGAGGAGATACCAAACGTGAGTTGGCCAAACTTTTGGAAATAAATGTCAGTGTGGGTAATGATGGTCCTGGAATGGGTGTTTTTTGAGTGAATGATTATGGATTGCTTGTAGAGCTCTTTTTTTCCCCTTGCTGCTGTGGCATCCAAAAGGACTAAAATGCATTTTCTGGTAACAGTGCTGTTCACAGCAGCTGTTGGTCCTGCATCCAGTATTTCAGAGATGCTACTCAGATAACATGAGGTTCTCCTCCCAGGATACATGTTTCACACTGCATTGTTTCAGTTCCTTGTCCTCCTGTCCCAGCGCAGCATTGCCAGGTCTGGAAGGAAATTCTCTGGGACACAGTTTACATTAAGGCTACTTCAAATTATTATTTTTGCAATGAGTACAGATTTCATCATTAGAGTTTGATTTTGTGTGCAGCCTTCATTCTGGACCTAATTTCTTTTTTGTATCCTATTAATTAGGATTAGGATCCTGTTGTTGCCTTTTTGACTTCACTGTCAACAAAGCTTGGGTTGTCACCTCATACTAATTATGACGTGGATTTCCCCAAAATCCTTAAATATTCCTGTGTGTTATTACATATTATTGTGTCTTTTGATTTTATAATTTAGCCAGAAAAATGAATATTTCTATATAACTTTCTTCCACATGAGAAATACAGGAGGGACGTGAGTGCTGGGTACTATTTTAGCCAGCCAAAAAAAAGAAACCAAAAAAAAAAAAGAAACCAACAAAAAAATTTATGATAAATCTTGATGTGAATTTGTTTTTCAGATGCCTCAAAAAAGGCAGAAATACTGTTGACTTAGAGCAGACTATTCATCATGTCTGCATCATGTGGTCACAATCTATGTTAGTCAGACACTGTTGTAGTTATTGCTTGAGATTATTAATAGATGAGGAATTTAAAGATACATCTTAAAACAACTCTAAGCAAGGAGTCGAACCGGTCTTTGAAAATATTTGCTGAACATCCACAATCAGCCAAACAGTGGAGTTTTTCCTGGTTTCTGTTTTTTTTCCTCCTTGTTTTCCTCCTTGTGCCTCTCTTCCTCATCTCTGGGGGCTTGGACTCAGTAGGATTCAGGTCCTTCCCAATTTGAAAATCACAATGTGCTTTTCCTGTAAAGCCTTGTGGACTCTGTTTTCTTTGTCATCCTTATGTCCATACTTTTGCACATTTTTATTTACCTGCAAGAAGAGAAAAGCTTCTGTCTCTCTCTCTCAGAAAATACAGTGGCAGAGAAGGCTTTGTCCAGCCCTGGGCCTCAGGGAACCTTTGTCGTTTTGCAAAGAAGACAAAATCCGTGATACCTGTGTATAAAACACAAATGTGGTCTAGAAGTGAGCCAGTCTTCACATTATTGTGAGAGAAAGGCACTGGCTCTACCTTGGAGCAGAGAAACGAAAGCACAAAATTCAATGTTGTGACCAAACTCTTGGTCTTGCCAGTCTCTAAGTGTAAGATCCAAATTATAACTGTTCTACCTCTTTTGTCATTATTTCCAGCTGAGAGAAGAGAAACTACAAGAAGAAAAGACATCTGAGGATGTGATTCACAAGTTAATTCTAGATGACATGGACGTAGGGAAAAGAAAAATGGAGGAACAGCAGAAAAAAGATGAATCTGTAGTGCTGAAGGGGAACCAAGACTGTGTAAGTAAGCTCATGCTTCTCCTTCCTGCCCACATATCAAAGTTTTCTTTCTTTGGCTTTCCAGGATTCATGGATTGAGTTTCTACAGTTTATGAAGGCTATGAGCTGGCAGATTATAAAGATCTTTGTTAATGAGAGCTGTCTTCTAAGGTCTGTTATGACTGCAGATGTTCTAGGGGTTTCTGACCCCTTTTTACCCTTTACTATGTAACTCTTCCTAACACAGCAGATCCCCTCAGCTTTGGGGATATCCTTGGCCTTCGGGCTTGCCTGCATTTCCACGAACATTTCTCCATGAATCTTCTACAGTGAAGTTGTACAAATGAAGTTCAACACATTCTTCATGCTGACTTCTGCCTAGTTCCCATTTCATTTGGGAGGCTCTACAGGAAATGCTCTTATAATTTCCATTTGATAGCCTGACCCATGGGGGCTGCAGCAACCTGGATTGTACAATTTCCCCACATCTTCCTCATCACTAGATTACCTTTATTTGATGACTAACAGCTATATATAGGAGCTATGTGCTTGATTTTGTCTTATTTCTGTCTTATGTCCTCTCAGTATAATCAGAAATGGGGGATTTGGGGATCTTTAACACTTCTGCAAGAAAGAGCTTTATTTTCCAAGATATTCTTTTTGTTGTACATGTCAGCTAACTCTTCCTTGATTGACTTCAGTTTCCTGAACGTCTCTCGGACTCCGAGAATGAAGAACCATTCCAGGGCAAGCAAACACATCGGTCAGCTTTTGTTTCCAAGACCAGTGCCTACTCCTTTGCTTTCCTTTCAGGGTAAGATGCTGAGACTTGATTTAATTTCCTTTAAAGATGTTCTTACGACTTGTTTTAAACACACCTGAGATGCTCTAATTCAAATTATGGTTCCAATCTAAAATGAATGGTTTGCGTTTTTTTTTTTTTTTTCTGGAATTTTAGAGCAGACTCGTTGGTAGAAGGTGGTGTCAGTCTGATTACTTCCTACCTGCAGGTTAAGGAAGTTAATGTTCATCCCACAAAGGATAAAAATCATTGCCTATAGATTTAAACCTTAGGCAGAAATCAAAATTCTGTAGGATGAACTCAAGAGTGCTGGGGTAGCATCAGCCCCAAGCTGTTTTTTCCCTGGAAAGCTGCTGCTTGACGCAGTGGAAGCAGCTGAATCACCAGGTGTGTTTGCGGATGAGAAGCAAAGGGGTTTCCCCAGCTTCCTCCTTGGCATTGCCCTGAGTTCAAGCTGAGCAGAGGGGTGTGCTCAGCGAGGAGCCAGACCAGGACTCTGCCACAAATCCAACATTCCTGGATCCCTTTTCCCTGAGGGCACGGGGAGTTTCTCTGCCAGGCAGGTGCTGCCAAGGCTGATGCCTCTCCCACAGGCAACAGCTGGGCTGTTGAGCTGGTTGTTCCCGAGGTCACAAGCAGTTTCCTGTTCTCACCCATCTGCTTTTCAGGAATTTAACCTCCAAGGTGGAGAGGAGTCGGAGCTGCAATGACACCATTCAGGAGAGATCCAAGAGCAGGCAGAGGTCAGCCCCAGCCACCAAAACAAAGGTACAGACACCGTCTGGAAACAGGTTCCTGTGTGTAAATGTTCTTATCTGAGGTTACACAGCACCAGTAATCTGGAGATAAAAAATATGGGCTTTGTGGCGCTGTGTTATTGCCACGGGGCCAATCGCTTCCTTGCGGCTCCCAATAAAACCTGCTGGGTTAGGAATTACTAAACTGAAAAGCACACAGGTGTCAGGGTTCCTGTGTAGCACTGGAGGCTAATTGGAAGTTGAAAGGGTTCTTATCAGGCTTTTGTTTTGTGATTCATTTTCTTTTCAAGGCTGAATCCCCAGCCAGGTAAAGAAATATATTCTAGAAGTTTAGGAAAATAATCCTCTTTTCCTCTCCCTCTCGCTCCAAAGCTGTTTAAACAGAGCAAAACTCACTGTTTTCCTGACATCAGGGTACATTGGCACTTCCATACTTTAGAAGATCCAAAGGCCTGGTCTTCTTAGGATCATAGGATGGTTTGGGTTGGAAGGGAACTTAAAGCTCATCCAACCCCCTGCCCTGGGCAGGGAGACCTCCCACTGTCCCAAGTTGCTCCAAGCCCCGTCCAGCCTGGCCTTGAACACTTCCAAGGATGGGCAGCCACCCAGCTGCTCTTGCTAGGATGTTCCACCTCCTCGTGCTGACCCCTCCTTCTTGGGATCGGTTTCATCCCTGATGGAGAAGGAGAGGGTTCAGATCCAGAGATCCCATGAGGAACAGAAACCTGTGCAGCCTGCCACCTGAGCTGATAGGAGCTGGACCGAGCCCAAAGCAAAGTTCCAGAACTTACCTTCCCTCCAAGGACTTCCTTCTTTTAGAAGAGGATGCCTTATGGACGTGACCAATTAGAGTTCCAGTACAGGGTATTCCAAAATCTCAAAAATCACTCAAAATAAGTGAGTAGAAAAAAAAACCTTCTTTTGGACTAAGCAGGGAAGGGCTGTCATTGTGCACAAGAGCTGCTGGGTAGAAATATTTCATCTCAGTGCTAAGCATAAGACAATTTGCAGTTGTGTGTGTTGTTTCATCTCTGATTTGTTGGTGCTGGGATTATGCCCACATGTAGAAGCATTCAGGAACTGTCTTAGAGGTGACAAGAAGTGTTGATTTTAATCACAGAATCATCCAGGTTGGAAGAGACCTTTAGGGTCATCTAGTGCAGCCATCAGCCTAGCACCACTAAATGGGCAGATTTATCCACATCAAGAGAAAACACATTTCAAGGCCAAGTTGGACAGGGCTTGTAGGAATCTGGTCGAGTGGGAGGTGTCCCTGCCCGTGGAAGGGGGTGGAACGAGATGCTCATTAAAGTCACTCCTCACCCAAACCGTTCCATGATTTTGCCATCAGAGCGGTTGTTCCTGTGGCAAGAGCAGCTCCTGGAGTGAGATCAATCTGCCGCCCCGACTGTGCTGGGCTCTGGAGCCCTCCCCAGCCGTGGAAGGTGCTGTGGCCCGCGGAGGTTGTCAGGGACGGCTGCGTGCGGCCCGCGAGCGCCCGTCCCAGCCGTGCTGCCTTGCCTTGCAGGTGCTGCNGCGGCGCCGCCGCTGCTGGGGGTGCTGTCGTGCACGCAGAACCACCGCTGCCTGTCCGCCCCGGACCTGACGGCCGAGAAGCGCCTGGTGCTCGGCGCCGTGTCCTCCCTGTCGGCCCTGCACCGGCCCGAGCGATCCATCAGCCCCGAGAGCAACGACAGCATCTCGGAGGAGCTCAACCACTTCAAGCCCATCGTCTGCTCCCCGTGCACTCCCCCGAAGAGGCTTCCCGACGGCAGAGTCCTGAGCCCCCTCATCATCAAATCCACCCCCAGAAACCTGAACCGCAGCCTGCAGAAGCCAACGACCTACGAGGCCAGCCCTAGGATACTGAAAAAATGGGAGCAGATATTTCAGGAGCGTCAGATCAAAAAGACTCTCTCTAAAGCAACCCTTACGTCCTTGGTTTCAGAGCCCGGGGAAGACGTTGTGGTTCCTGACGTCGCCAACTCCAGCAGTTGCACTAAAGAGCCGCCGCAAGTGCAGGACGACCACCTTCCACCTGACACAACAGGAGAGCCTCGCCCTGAGCTGGATTTCTTCCCTTCCGTCAGTGAAATGAAGCTGGGAAAAGGGAGTGAGAAGGACAGAGGTTCACAGGCCTTAACCGCTGATGACGGTGCTGCCGAACCGGATGTGAGATCAAACGTAACCTCCCTAAACGCACGAGTGGCTGAAGTCCCTGACCTAAAAGTGAATACGTTCATGGACAAGTCCTGTCTCAGTCTAGGCCCGAAAGTGTTGAGCAGGAGACTCGTGGGTGTCGGCGCGTCACTGCCCGACAGCAGCGCGCTCGGAGTCCCCGTCAAGCCGTCGGGGAAGAAGCAGCTGAAATACCTGAACAACAGTGAGCTGATCAACGTCCAGAACAGCACCTGCAACTCCGTGGAGAACATCATCGGGGAGCAGCCGCCGCTGCTGCGGCGGGGCCGCAAGAGACACTGCAAAACAAAGCACCTGGAGCACAACGGCTCCGTCAAAAGACTGAGGCACGTGGCGGGGGACGTGGGCCTGCCTCCGGAGGTGCAGGACGTGGAGCAGAAGCTCCAGCAAGAGGAGGAGGACAGGAGGCTGGCCCTGCACCTGCAGCGGATTTTCGACAGCGAGAACAGGACAGTGGATAGGCGGAAAGTCCGTGTGGATCGGTATCTGCTGCGCTCCAAGAGCACTCTGGGTGCCAAGTAGCACTGCTGGACGATGTTGCCTTTCTAGAGGACGATGAGGTTTATCAGATTATCTTATAGGAAAACTATTTTTTGCCCTACTTCCACCCATGCAATTGTTTTTTCGTTTCAGTGGTAAGACATTTCTAGGTCCAGTTCAGAGAGAAGCCAGCGTCCTTTCAGATTTAAAAAAAAAAAAAGAGAGAATGAGAAAAAAAATCCTCCAGACCTCTGTGGTCCGTTGGTCTGAAGGAATTGTCTGTCATCCCTGTGAATACACTGCAAGGCCTCCACCCACAGTCGGGCACACCTGGGATTCCCAGCTAGGAGAGTTGATATGAGGACCATCCCTTGCCAAGGGAAATCTGAGCTCTGCTCGTGGAAATTTTCTGAGAGCCTTCTCCTCTCTGCCTGCCTCATTTTCTCCCTCAGGCTGCATCTGGTTGTGGGGTCAGCCTCGTATCCATGCTCCGTATTTCTCCTGGGAGTCCTAAACAGAGCCCCCCCATAGTACTTCCAAATGAATGTATCTCACTGTCTGCAGCAGCAGTACAGGTCATTCGTCACTTTCTTGAAGCAGAAAGCCAAATGCAGTGAAAAGGAAGACATTTTTTAAAATAAGGATTTTACTGGGAAACCTGGTAGGGATTTGTAATTTCATGTTGGTGACGGGGGAGAGAGCTCAGGTGGAACAGCTGGAGCCACACGCTGAGCACTGGCACGCAGGGAGCTTTTCTCCCAGTCCGTGTCTTTTCCAGACCAAGAGGGTTTCCTGTTCTTCCCTATGGTACTGAAGAAAGGGAAACTCTGGCCAGGGAGTTTCTGGGAGCACGTCCCTTGCTCAGTTAGGAGCTCTCTCAGCACACCTGAGGCCTGTCCTTGCATGTCCCAGAGGAGCATCCCGAGGGATCCTGCTGAGCTCTCCAGGCAGCCACTGGGACGGGAGCCCAGCTGTCCCAAGGGCTGCCCTGCTGCTGCTCCAGCTTCAGACCGCTCAGAAAGCCCAGGTGAGCGATGCACTACAAACTTCAGGCCTGAAGCTGGGCCTGGAGCAGAGCTGGCTCGGAGCCTGGGCTTGGTGGAGCGTGTGTTCTCTGCCCAGGTGTGGCAGGCCACTCTCTTGAGTGTTCCTAACCCTCTTCCATGGATTAATCTCATGGATGATTTCCAGTAATGTGGCTCAGAAAGTAGCCTTGGCAGCTGCCTTGCAGAGTATTCACGGGGACCCTCGAGGCCCCTGGGGACCTTTGTCTGGGACGGGGGTTGTGGCATTACCTGTCCCCCCACCTGGCACAGGTGTTTTTGGGATGAGCACAGTGCAGGGAAGTAAACTTCCCTAAGGATCGTGTGAAGGGAGGCAGCCAGTGCACATAAACAGACAGATCTGATCTAAGACAACTGCATTGCCCAATTTCCTCTGTCTAAAAACGGTTGAATTTTCTCCCTCCATCTTAAACAGTCAAAAAGAAAACAGGAACTGGTTTTCTTTTTCACTGCAAGGACCCTGGCAGGTTTTTGTTTTTTGGTTTTTTTTTTTTCCCTAATTGAACTGGATTTCAAAAAAAAAAAGAAAAAAAGGAAGAAAAAAAAAAAGAAAAAAGAAATCTTATATTTTATTGGGTAAAATTTATATATTTTAAATTCTATATTTCAACAGATCGACACTTTTGTTTTGAGAAATCTTATAGCAATGATTCCATAATATATATCTCTATCTCTGTATCTCCTTGCCACACAAGCTACTGGATGGTTCAAGTTGCAGGCGCTTTTGACCCAAACCAAAACCTGCTCCTCTGTCCAGCTGGGAATTAGAAGGAAATTAAGGAATTAGAGCCTTGACTGGACCTGGAAGAATAGCACAGAGAGAAGCAGCAATGGCCTGGATCTGCCCTCAGAGCTCAGGAGGGAAAGCCACAGCTTTAACTCGGAATCCGTGCTGGTTTTCCTAATGTTCTGAGCTACAGTATGCACTTCACTCCCAGGTGCGTTTAGATTTAGAATTATTTTTAAAGGCCAGCTTTTCTGAGGCTCATCCCCGGAGCCCCAAACAGACTTCCCTAAACAGTTTCCTTTTTTCTCGTGGTGTTTGTGGGGGTTCAGCTGGGCCTGGGCTGCTTACACCACAAAAAAATAGATTTACATGCTGAATGTATCTTCTCTTTCCCCTCTTAAAACAGATTTCACAGCCCAATGCACTAGGCCAGTGTCTTAAATACCTTCTTTTGGAAAGATTTCATAAATATTTAGGGGTTTGTGCGTTAATTTCCTGATCCCAAATCCAAGCTGGGCAGAGGTGTAGGAGGCAGTGCCTGGGCTGGAGCTTGTCCCTGGCCAAAAGAAGCTTCATGGGACCCCTCGTGCTCCCAACTGCCCCCAAACAGAGATCCCAACTCCCCAAGCATCACGCACGGGCCGTGGCACCTGCGTTCAAGAGACCTTTGGATGTGGAATCCCAATCATGTCATGGAAGGGCAGTGCAAAGCCAGGATGAATGTTTCATTAATTTAACACTCTTCCAAGTTTGGGTTTGGTTTTGCAAAAAAAAACAACAGAAATTGTAAATAATTACACTCAAAAGAGCAGGAGTGCCCAGCCTCTCCCCGTGTAAAGGTCAGGAACGACACCACCTTTGCCAGAAGTTGTGCCAGCTGAGAAGGAAAACACCTCCTGCTGAACGGTGGATGCAGCACGAGATTAAACCAAGTATTCATTCACACTTCTCGGGAAGTGCTTTATAACCCTCAGCTGCCTTCCCTCCGGGATGAAGGCGTTCCTTGCTGGCTGTGGGACAGCACAGGCATGGGAGCATCCTCCCAGAATGTGAAGCTGTCCAGCCCGGAGGGGCTGGGGTTGGTTCTGTAACAGAAGGACCGTGTCTGCCAAAGATGCCGCCGACTCCCAGAAAGTTGCTTTCTGACCCTCTGGAGCTCTCTGCCCGGGAAAAGCCGTACAGAAAGGTCCGTGTTCGGAGTCAGTGAGGTGAGATAAATGAAGGAAAAGTGCCAAAAGGGATCATGCCAGGTGATTGTATGACGTTGTTCTATATTGTCAGTATTTCTCTTCCAATGCTCTTGTACATGCAGTGCACAGTAGTCACCAAGTGTAGCTTGAACAAGCGCTTCTTTGTATTTTCTCAGCGAAAGCAGAGGGGGAGATCGAAGCCTTAAAGACTCTCACTGATATTTGAAAACAAGCCTTTAGCAATGCTCCGAGGGCAGGGCTCCCTGTCCTGTCTCCCGCCTGTCCAGCAGAAGGGTGGCGAAGAACTTCTCCACAAGGGGAAGCCTTCCGGGAGAACCCGGACCCTCTCTCCCGGTGGGGAATGCGAGACAGAAACGGCCCGCTGTCCGTGGTGGAGCCACACGGGATGTCCCCGGGGCAGCACGGAGCTGGGGTGGTGCCCACGCACACCTGGCACCGCGCTGTGCTCTGCCCGCGTGTGTGAAACACCCCGGCATCCCTCCGCCCCAGGGTCAGCTCCTCACTATGCAAACGGGAACGCCTTCAGCCGGTCACGGAGGGACGGGGCGTGCGCCTGGTTTCCTTGGGGTTTGCTGCGGAGCTGTTTAAAATCCGATCTCGATGTCGCTACACTTTTTCTCCAGTAACGCTTTCAGTGGTCGTGCTCTCGTGTTCTCCGCTGGCCAGCAGAGCAGCGGCTGGCAGCAGACTCTCACGGTGGCTCTGGTGTGCGCTGCCCCCCGTGGCTTCACAAAGCGAGGAAAGGCACCAAAGCACCGCGACTTGCATGTGTGAAAATGTGTGAGTGGAATGACACGCAGGCATCTTGTCATGTTGTGGCTTCTGTTGTTTGAAACAGAGTAAATCCTGCTTGTGCAACAATTGTCACGAACCAGAAGTATGCCAACAAATGTGTACAAATAACAGTGTTTTGTTTTAACAGCAACTGCAGGGCACAGGCCGAGGTTCAAACAGAATAAAACCATATTCTGACAGTGAATCTCCCTGCTTCTTGCTGTGCTTGGAAGCAAGCGGGATCCTGCTGCTGCTTGTCCCAGACAGGTGACACTCGCCTCCATCTGAAGGAGGTTCTGGAGTAATTGTAGAATCACAAAACCCTTTGGTTGGAAAAAGCTCAGCGACCCGAGTTCCGCTTCCTCTCGGGCCAAACCCATTTTAATCTGAGGCCGATCTCCCTGCAGCTGGGTTTGGGCTTGGGTTAATCCAGGGGTAGATCCCAGGGAGCCCCCAGCGTCCGTGTGGCACCCTGGCAGAGCTGAGCCCTCTCCCCCTGGGGCGCGCCCGTGCTTTCCATGAGGGCAGGGCCCGTCCTGCCTGCATCCCTGGCATCTGCAGCAGGACATGCTCGAGCTGTCGCTTCTCCGCTTCCAGCTCCGCTGGCACCTCCGTGTGACCGGGAACGCTGCCAGAGGCTCCGCCGGGACTCGTGCCTGCTCCGCCCCACTCTGCTCTCGCAAGCGCTGAGGACAATGCGCGGTTTCCTCCGGGAATGTCCTGGCACAGCCAGGGCGACGAGCCAGACCCAATTCCCACCAAAAGGAGCAAAGGTACAAAGAGGCTCATTAATAACAGGGCTTGAGCAAAGACAGGTGAAAACCAGCGTTTGCTCTCACTGCAGGGAGATGCATCTGCCGGGAGACTGGACTGGGGCTGTTGTTGATGCTTTTAATATAAAACTGATATCCTGCATCAAAACAGCTGAAGTGGATCAGTCCAAATGGCCATTTAGCTTAACATCACATCTCCTGCAATGGAAAACGGGGGGTTCCTTGTCCTGGCAGCTGGGGCCAAGCTGTACATGAAGGGTCATGTAATTCCTCTGATTAAGGAGGAATAAGCTGCATCCTCCTCACATGGCTCGGCCACACAACAGGGCTGCTGCATCTTGTTGGAGACCGTAGAACCACGGAATAGTTAGGGCTGGAAAAGGCCTCCAAGGTCATCAAGTTCCCCGCCACTGCAAGGCCACCACAAAGCCATGTCCCCAAGTGCCACATCCACACGGCTTTAAATCCCTCCAGGTGTGGAGACTCCACCTCTGCCCTGCGCAGCTGTGCCAGAGCCGGACAACCCTTTCGGGCTCGGAACATCCTGATCTAGTGGAAGGTTCCCCTGAGCGTGTCAGGGGGTGGGACTGGATGGGTTTTGAGGACAGTCCCCACCCAAATCCTGCGATTCCACGATGCGAACCCCTCCTGCACGTCCCAGGAATGGCGGGCGGGGCGGACTGCATTTCCCAGCGTGCCGCGCGGCGCCAGGGGGGCCGGACTTCCTCCCGCACGACCAATCAGGAGCGCCCAGGTGTCGCGGGCGGGGCGGGGGCGGAGGCGGCGAGAAGATGGCGGCCAAGAGCGGCCGGAACGGGCTCCTGGACAAGGTAATGTGAGGAGGCTCCTGAGCCGCCCCGAGCGTTCTCCTTCCCGGCCGGGCCCCCGGGCAGCGCTCCGCCAGCCCCGCGCATTCCCCCGCCGGCCCCGGGCTTCCACCTTTCACTGCTGGGTGTCCCTCCCTCAGCCTGGGCATCCATCCTTCACCCCTGGGCATCTTCCCGCCAGCCCCGGACATCCCCATTCCTGAGCATCCCCACCCAGCCCGAAGCATCCCTCCTTATCCCTGGGCATCCCTCCTTATCCCTGAGCATCCTCATCCCTGAGAATCCCCCGTCAGCCGTGAGCATCCTCCCCTCAGTCCTGGTCCTCCCCCTCCAACTGCTTTAGACGCTTGTATAAGGAAAAATAAATTGTGGAAAGAATTCGGCCCTTTTCTCTTAGGGCAAAGGCTTCGGCTTCCAATTAAACGCGTGTGTTAATTAACCTCGGAAGAAAACGCTTCAAAAAGCAGACACCTAAAATATTTGGAGAGCTCCGTCCCAGTTTTCCATGATTTCCATGATTTTTAGATCCTTCTGGCCGTTGCATTTGTGGGCACGCAGTGGCATTCACTGTGGGGGCCTGGGGGATAACTGGGCTTTTCCCTCTGCGGCTGCAGGGGAAGCAGATCGAGTTTTACATCCTATTTTAAAGTGGTTTTGTTCCTTCCGGAGGAGGGGAAGGAGCTCTTTGGCCTGGCAGTTAACCAATCCAGCCTGGGGGCTTCGGGAGCAGGAAAATAACAGGAGTGAATCTGAGGATTGCTCTGCTGGCAGCTGAGATTGCAGTGGCTCCAGCACTCAACTGTTTGAAATGAGGGATGGCTTAGGACACTGTGTGTCACCAAAAAATAATGTAATTCAGGGGAAGGACCCCTTGGAAAAGCTGAGCCGTTGTGTATGGGAATTGTTATTGGTGAGGGACCCATGAATGTGGAGGAGTGACAGAGCCCTTTGCTTCTGTTCCGGAGAATGGTTTTAATTTAAATTTTCTTGTTTGTGCCTTTTAATCCTCCCCTTGCACAAAGACAGCTGGGGGCTCTTGAAATTTTCCTCCATCCCCCAAGAGCCTGTGCGTGGCAGCGTGGCTGGAAAGTAGGAATACATCCAAAGGCAGGAATCCGGCCCAGTGTCACTTCCTGGGGGGCAGCAAAATTAACCCTGCTGTCAGGGCCACTCTGAACCTGTGACAAGGTGTGTCAGCTGGAACCTGCCCTGGGTGCAGACTCCCTCTGCCCAGCCAGCTTTTCCCAAAGAAGGCAGCTGCCTCCTGGCTTGCCTCCTGTCTGGAGGCATGAAATCGGGATGAAGTTGGGATGAAATTCCCCTCACTCCTCACCGTTTCCGTTGCAGTGGAAGATCGACGACAAGCCAGTAAAAATCGACAAGTGGGATGGTTCAGCTGTGAAAAATTCCTTGGATGACTCTGCCAAAAAGGTAGTTGTCCCTCTTGGGAAGCTCTCTGATTTTCTTCCCCACTTTTTGGGGGGTCGGTTGTGCCCGTACCCGCGCTGGGGCTGGAGCGTCTCTGGTGATTCCCACGAGTTTGTGCCTGATGCAGGCATCAATTCCCCATCAACTTTCTGCTCGGTTTACCTGTGCCACTGGGATTGTTCCCTTCCCAGAAGCAGCGTGCCAGATTCCCGAAGAGCTCACAGCGGGCTCTGCTGCCTGTTCCTCCCACAGGTGCTCCTGGAGAAGTACAAGTACGTGGAAAATTTCCGTTTGATCGACGGCCGCCTCATCATCTGCACAATCTCGTGTCTCTTCGCCATCGTCGCCCTGATTTGGGATTACCTGCACCCTTTTCCTGAATCCAAGCCGGTTCTTGCCTTCTGTGTTGTCTCATATCCTTTCCAGATCTTGCCTTGGATGTACCAGAAGGGTTTGATTTTTCCACGTGGACAAAACCCTTCGGGATATTCCCACCCTCCGGGCCCGTGGGAATCACGCTTCCGTCGTGTGGAGATCAGCTGACAATCAGACACTTTGCATGTGATGGGGAAAATTCCTGCCTGTCTGGGTGGAATGCCCCTAAATTTGCGTGGTCTGAGGCAGATCCTTTTCTTTTTTTTTTATTCTATCCACAGCCACGTTTGCTTTTCCCCAGTAGCACGGGTTGGATTCTGAGAGGGGCAAAGAGGAAATCTTTGGGATCTGGACAGGCTGGATCCATGCGCTGAGGTCACTCCGTGGGGATCAGCAGTGCCAGGGGTTGGTGGTGGCCTTGGCTGGGGGAACGGTTGGGTTCAATGGAGATGCTTTCCAGCCCAAACACTTCTGTGATCCTAAGGAATTTCGTTGTTCCAGGCTGTTCTGGGTGCCTCTCAGAACAAATGCGTAATGTGTCTTGCAGATCTCGAAATTACTAAATGCCAAAACTGGGAAGAGGAATTGCTGGGTTTGTGCTTAGGAGGAATGCCCAGCAAGTCCTTCTGTGGCTTGTTCAGTCTTAAGTTTTCCCACTAGCTCCCAGCGAATGTCAGAGAATCTCAGACTGGTTTTGGTGGGAAGGAGCCTTAAAGCTCATCCATCCCCACCCCCTGCCATGGGCAGGGACACTTCCACTATCCCAGCTTGCTCCAAGCCCCATCAAACCCAGCCTTGGACACTGCCAGGGAACGAATAATAAATCATTAAAGTTTAAATTGATAATTTAATGTTTCATTCCCGTTTGGAATTAAAATGTCACGAGAGGTGGCTAAACAACAGGTCAGTGTCTGAGGGGATCTGAGCAACTTCTCTGCCTGATTTCTGCTTCCTTCCTCATTTCCTTGACCTCCCCTGCACGTATTTCGTGATGATGGGCATCCTGACCATTTATACCTCGTACAAAGAGAAGAGCATTTTCCTGGTAGCCCACAGGAAGGACCCGGCAGGGATGGATCCTGATGATGTCTGGCAGCTCTCCTCCAGCCTCAAACGGTACCGTGTGCTCCCTGCCGCCCCTCCTGCCCTCCCCAGAGACCACCCTCAGCTCTGCTTTTTCTTTTGGAGCCCAAAATCCACGTCCTGGCCTGGGAATGGGAGCGGATCCAGGTGCTGTTCTGCCCCCAGTGTTCATGTTTCACTTCTCTTTGGCGCAGGGTATAAAAGCCTTTGATTGTGCCTTCTGGTTTCAGTTCGAAATGGGGCAGAAACATCGATTTTTTGTAGTGGTTTTGATTTGCCAGTTTTAATTCCCTCATTCTTTTTGTTGTGAGGCAGGATTAGGAGAAAAAGCCAAGTAGGTCCAAACTTGAAGGGTATAAAGAAAACTTTTATTAACAAGCCCTAAAAGGAGTAATAAGAATCAGAATAAAATCTTTAGACCACTTTCTCCACCCCTTCCTTACACCCTCTTTTTTTTTTCACTGACAACATACAGAAACACTTCAGTCAGTTACCACTCCAAGAATAGTCTTTTTCTCAGTTCACTTAGGGAGAGGAGCCTCCCCTTGTCACGTTATAGGGACTTCTCCACAAGAAAGGAAAAAAAAACCCCACGCTGTGTTAATTGTGGGTGCCCAGCGGGGACCTCCAGCCCAGGAGGGTTTCCCCTTTAGGCAGGAGGGGGTTTCTGTCCCCACTGGGATCCTGCTCTGAGCTCTGGCTGCCCTCCCACAGGTTCGATGACAAGTACACCCTGAAGCTGACGTTCATCAGCGGGAAAACCAAACAGCAGAGGGAAGCCGAGTTCACCAAATCCATCGCCAAGTTCTTCGATAACAACGGCACACTGGTCATGGAGGCCTACGAGCCAGAGGTGTCCAAGCTGCACGACAGTCTGGCCCTGGAGAGGAAAACAAAATGATTTCGGAGCCCACCCGCCTCCCAGGAGCCTGCTGAATTAACACCAATAAAGTCAAATGGCAAAGAAAGTGAATCATGGCCTCTGTTTTTGTCCTGAAGTCCTATTCCGTTTTGGATAAGCAGGAATTTTAATCTTGAACCCAAGATTTTTTGAAGCTCATGGCTAAGCTTGGTCTGTGTGCCTGCCTTCCAGGCTCTGAGGCGGACCCCAGAGTTGGATTCTGGGGACCCCCCAGGAGAGGAAAGACATCACCAATGCTGCCCCAGCGTCCTCTGCTTTACCTGGCAGTGCTTTATCGCTGTGTCCAGGGGGTTTTACCAATCTCACCTTTCTGTTTTTCATCAGGAGTTCAGGACAAAACCCTTCTGTGAAACAACCGTCCCCTTGCAAACAAGTTTGCTTTATTTTTGTATTTATCTAACTGGGGGTAGAAGATTGTTTTATATAAAAACCTTTTATGTGTTTGGGGGGGGAATCAAATATGCTACTTCTGTGTGCTCAGCCACGAAGCTTCTCCGAAAGTGTAAAAGATTTTCCCAGCTCTGTCTGTCTGTGCCACGGTTCCCTTGTGCCACCTCCTGTTCCACGCGTCCCTTCTATAAACTGGCATTTTTTAAAAGAGAGATTTTTTTGGGGTTGTTTTTGCAATAAAAGGGAAGAACAGACATCAAACGTGTCCTGCAGCATCTCTGGGGTGTTTCACGCCCGGGGAGGGAATCCCAGTTCACAAAATCCTCGATGCTGGAAGAGTCCTGGCATTCCCGCAGCACCACCACAGTCTTGTCACCTGAACCTTGTGCCCAGGTGCCACAGGATGAAGATGACTCCTCTTTTTATCTTGTACAGCTGGTTGGGCTTGGCTGCCTCACCTCAGCCAGGGGAACTCCCAGACGGCCCTTCAGGATTTTCCAGCCCTCCCTGTCCACCCCCGTTCCATTGGAGCACCCGGGAATGCAAGGGCGGCCAGGAGGGGATTCTCCTGGCATCCCAAGCAGGGTCGGGACTTCCCGGGAGCGGCTCCACCACTCGATCTCCCGATACTCCACCTCCCCCGCAGGAGGAGGAGGAGCACATCACCGGCTCACACCTGCGCAGGTACCGTCCCCGCTGGTCCCCGGCACCGCCGCCGGGCTCGGCTATCCCGGCAGCTGGATCCCCGCCCGCTTCCTCGGCCCGCCGAGCGCCTGATCCGCCCACCCCCCGGCTCCGGGAGCTGCAGGAAGAGGCGGAGCGGGGCGGCCCCGGCGCGGCGGCGGCGGGAGGAGCGGGGTCTGCGGGGATGCGGGGGACGGAGGAGCGCGGGGGGGTCGCGAGTGCGGTCGGTGCTTGCGAGGTGGAGGGGCACTGGGACTGGGGTGTCACCGCGGGTCTGGTGCGTGCGGGGTGTAGGGGAGTCGGGCTGCGGGGTGTCGGGGGGTACAGGGG
>VXBU01006813.1:42787-68718 GCA_013400315.1 Bombycilla garrulus | reverse complement strand
CGCCCTGCATTCCCCCAGCCGTGCCCCGGGAGGGGGACATGGTCACCCCCACCCACGGGGATCAGGGTTGCAGCATCCCCAAGGCAGGGGCTGTCCCCACACACGCACCAGGGATGGGTTGGACAATCCCTTAGCTCTGCCTTGGCCGAAGAGTGGACGCTGAGGCAAAGCTGCCCAGCAGTGGGGGGACTCAGCCCTCACCTGGGTGGTGTCAACGCTGAGGAGCATGGAAGTGTCCTGCAGTGGGTGCTTTGTAGGTTCTATGAGAAGGTCCAGGCGCTGCACCAGGACCCCAAGGCCTCGGTGGACAACCCCTTGTTGGCCTTCAGCCTCATCAAGCGCCTCCACTCCGACTGGGCCAACATCATCTACAGCGACGAGGCCACCAGGAATACCCAGGGTACGGCCTTGTGTCCCCTCTGCCACCCAGGCAGGGCCAGGAGGATGCAGGGGCAGGAGAGCAGAACATGTGGAAGAACAAGAGAACAGATGGAGGGGAAAGGTCAATGGATAGAGGAGCAGGAGAAGGCATGGAGAAGCCAGGAAACAGATGGAGGGGCCAGGGAACGGGCGGAGGAGCAAGAAAATCGTGGGATGAGCAGAATGGAAGGAGGAGCAGGATGTGGGGTCCCCAGGGCGACTGCACCTCATGATTTCATCCATCCCCCCGCACCTCTTTCCCACCCTGCAGCACTCCATGATGGCCTCAGGGAGCTGGAGCAGGAGCTGCCCGGGACCGAGGACCTGGACGGGGCGGCCAGGGCGCTGATGCGGCTGCAGGACGTCTACGCGCTCAGCGTCAAGGGCTTGGCCCACGGCGTCTTCCAGAGAGCCGGGCACCCGCCCCTCTACAGCCCCGGGCGGCGCGTCTCCCTCTCTGCCGACGACTGCTTCCACGTGGGAAAGGTCAGGGAGAGCGCCAGAGGCCTCCACAGGGCTTCTCCAGCCTGGGGGGTTGCTTCCACAGGGGTAGAGGTTGGGATTTTTTTACGCGGAAGTGGAAATGGGGATGGAGGTTGAGATGGGGATGGAACAGGAAAGGAAGGGGTGGGGCAGGATGGGGATGATGTGGGAAGGAATGGGGATGGAGATGGCAGTAGGAGAGCAGATGCAATGGTACAGGATGGGTGGGAATTGCACTGGGATGGGATGGGATGGGATGGGATGGGATGGGGTGGGATGGGATGGGGTGGGATGGGATGATGGGATGATGGGATGATGGGATGATGGGATGGCATGATGGGATGGGATGGGATGGGATGATGGGATGCAGGCCAGGCTGGCCCAGCTGGCAGGTGCAGGGAGGTGTTGCCTCGCAGGTGGCCTATGACACCGGTGACTATTACCACTCCATTGCGTGGCTGGAGGAGGCCGCCAGCCTCTTCCGCCTCTCCTATGGCAGCTGGAACCTGGAGGATGGGAGCAGCCTGGAGGATGCTCTGGACCATCTGGCCTTCTCCTACTTCATGGTACGAGTCCCCTCCCCATCCCCAGTGTCCAGGAGAGCCAAACCACGGGCGGGAGGACGGATGCTCATGGGGTCTCTGCTCCCCCATCCAGGCTGGAAACATCTCTCATGCCTTGAGCCTCTCCAGGGAGTTTCTCCGCTACGGTACGTGGGACAGCCCCGGATACAGCAGGAAGAGGGAAAAGATTTTGGGATGTCCCCATCGCCTCTGCATGGCAACAGCCTTCCTCACCCCATTTCTTGTCCCGGTCTGGGAGCGATGCCAGGGAAGGGGGTGGGTGGGGATGCGGCATTCTGGGTGACACCACCTCCCCAGCAGATCCCAGTAACCAAAGGGTGTCGAGGAACGTGGCCAAGTACAAGAAGCTGCTGGAGATGGGGACGGGGGCGAGCGCCAGCCCCCTGCAGCGCCCCAACAGCACCCGCCTGCAGAGCCGCGATGCCTACGAGGAGCTGTGCCAGCGCCCCAGGGGGCAGGTGGGACTGGCAGGAGTGCCACGGTCCCCCAGCACCCCCGTCCCCCCCTCACGCCCTGCTTGGCCCTCTCTCTCTCCCCAGCCAGCCCCAGAGCAGCTCCTGCACCTCAGCTGCTCCTACGAGACCAACAGCAGCCCCTACCTCCTCCTCCAGCCAGCCAAGAAGGAGATGGTCCAGATCCAGCCCTATGTGGCCCTGTACCACGATTTCATCACCGATGCTGAGGCTGAGACTATCAAGGGGTTGGCAGGGCCCTGGGTGAGCCATGCCTGTCTCCAGGGATGTCCCTTTCCTGTAGCAGGGTATCCCAGGAGATCGTGATGCAGGGTGAAGGCAGAGCTAGGAGGGGTTTTAAGGCCAATGCCTCCTTCAGGGAGTTCGGATGGGATGGGGCTTGGAGCAATCTGGTTTAGTGGAAGGTGTCCCTGCCTATGGCAGGGGGGTGGAACTGGATGATCTTGGAAGGTCCCTTCCAACTCAAACCACTCTAGGATTAGACGAGACCCTGGGGATGATGACCCCAGTTCCATCTGAGCCACCCAAAAGATTTTTTCGGAAGAAACCAGACGCACAGATTCACCCAAACCACTTCCCAGCCAGGCCTGATTTGGTGACACCCTACTGCATCGGCTCCACCTTGCTGTCACTGCTTCCCTCACCCCACCTTTGTGCATGTTTGTACAAACCCACCAGCTTCCACCCTGACCACAGCCCCTGCCTGGTGTGAGGGTCCCCATGCGTGGCAACACGCATCCCCTGTGTGTCCTTCAGCTGCAGAGATCCGTGGTTGCCTCTGGGGAGAAGCAGCAGAAAGCCGAGTACCGGATAAGCAAGAGGTGGTAGCCACCCCTCCCTTGTCCCCCTGCCACCACGGGCACCTCTGAGGTGGCAGTGAAGCCATGCTGGGAGGCCTGGCTCCTCCAGCAGTGCCCTGAGGCTAGAGCCCAGGCACACGTGAATTTGGGGGCTGACGTGGGGTGGCCCCACAGCGCCTGGCTGAAGGACACGGCCGACCCAGTGGTGCGGGCGTTGGATCGGCGCATCGCCGCCGTCACCGGCCTGGACCTGCGGCCACCCTACGCCGAGTATCTGCAGGTGGTCAACTACGGCTTGGGAGGCCACTACGAGCCACACTTCGACCACGCCACGGTCAGGGAGCTGCCAGGGTGGGCCGTGCGGGAACCGTGGGGTGATTCCCAGGGTGGTTCCCGGGGTGGACTCAGCGTTTGTCCCTGGGGTGTTCCTGGGAGTGGGCCCTGGGTTGGTCTTTGGGGTGATTCTGCAGGTGTTCCTGAAGGAGAACTCCTGGGTAGTCCCTCAGACATTCCTGGAGATGGCCCTGGGATACTCCTCATGATGCTGCTGGGATGGTGCCCAAGGGAAGACCCCGAATAGCCCCTGGGGGAGTCCCCATGGTGATCCCTAGGTTATTCCCTGGGATTTTCCTACTGACGCACCCTGGGATGGCCCCTGGAAGGGGATCCCATGGATGGTCCCAGGATGGTGACCCCTGGGTGGGTGCCTGGGGTATTCCTGGGAAGGGAGGGAAAGAGGGAGAAAAAAGAAGGGAGAGGGAGGGATTTTCTGCTGGGGGAACAGTGTGGGGCAGCTTAGAGCTGCTGGGGAATGAGGTGCTTCTGGGCTGAGCCATGACTGTCCCCATGGGACTGACCGTCCCCACCTCCCTCTTGGAGCAGTCGCTGAAGAGCCCCCTGTACAGGATGAAGTCAGGCAACAGGATCGCCACAATCATGATCTACGTGAGTCCTCCCTCATTTCCAGTCTCAGAGGGATGGCACTGGCTTGGCCCACAGGGAATGTGATGGGTGAGGACAGCCCTAAAACTGCAGTGGGTGGGAAGTGCCAACATTCAGGAGCTTGTGCCGTGCCAAAGAGTTTGGGCCCAAGGGAGGTTTTGTGCCTCAGTTTCCCTGTGCAGAGGTGCATCACAGGGAAGGGGGGATCCATGGCTCCTATTTTTGCTCCTTTTCCAGCTAAGTGCAGTGGAGGCTGGAGGCTCCACTGCTTTCATCTACGCCAACTTCAGCGTGCCCGTGGTCAAGGTGAGGAGCCATGTGGAATTGCTGGGAGCGGGGAAGGGGGGACGCTGCTCTCTGTATCTCAGCTCTTGCTGAGAGCTTGAGTTGTGGTCAAGCCTCTCCTGAAGGCAAACCCCAGCCCTGGGGCTCCCTAATCTGTTTTGGGGTGTCTTGGGGATCCCAGCTCTGTTGTAGGGTACCAAACCCGTCTCTGCTCCGCAGAATGCAGCTCTTTTCTGGTGGAACCTGCGGAGGAACGGGAATGGTGATGGGGACACCCTTCATGCCGGCTGCCCCGTCCTGGCGGGGGACAAGTGGGGTGAGAGACGCCACCAGGTGTCACACCGGGGTGACACGGGGTTGGAGGGACAGCTCCACCGTCAGGGAGGCAAGAGGGGCCGGGAATGCACAAATATCCCGGGTAACAGGGAAAAAGTTCCCCGATAGCACTGCAGGATTCGAGAAGGGTGCAGAGGGATGGAAACAGTCCGTGTCCTTGTCCGTTCCAGTGGCGAATAAGTGGATCCATGAACACGGGCAGGAGTTTCGGCGGCCGTGCAGTGCTGACCCACAGGACTGAGCCGCCGTGGGATCACAGATGTGACATCTGTAGGTGGCAAAGCCACCCCAGCACAGTATCTCCGCAAGGGCGGAGCAAGGGAGGCAGGAAGGGAGGGAAGGGGGTAGCAGCGGAGCGGGGCGTGATCGGGAGGGGCGCTTGCTCAATCACGGCCAAACCGGGTGGAAATAAAGTCAAAAGACACTAAACCGGAGTCTGTTCTGGGCTGCCAAACCCTATCCCCGGGGCTCCCATCTGTTTCGGAATGCCAAAATCCAGTTTCGGAGAGAAGGCAGCTCCTTCCAGCCGTCCTGGCCCCTCGCCTGCCTGCGGACAAGTTCTCTCTCTCCACCCCGACCGCAGCTCCGACGTGACGGGAAGGCAGAGAGCCGGCCCGGGATCTCCGGCGGCGCACGGAGGTCGGGCTGGAGGACACCTGCGGCACAGCAGCTCCCCAGCTCCCTCCAGCCTCAGTGTCCTGGGGGCTTTTCTGTTCCCTGACACGGCTCTGTGCCCAGCCACGATTGCTGTGGAGGTTTCTGTTCCCTGACACGGCTCTGTGCCCAGCCATGGCTGCTGTAGCTCCAGGTGGGACCGGGCCCCGCCCTATTTAAGAGCCTCACTGCCTGCTGTGCTGTGCGGGCTGGTCTCTCTCAGCTAGCCTAGGTTGTGTTAGCTGAGGCAAGAGTTTTTTTGTTTAATTTTTTTTTCCCTGTCTCTGCCTTGGAGACTGTGCTGGCGGGTTTTTTTTAACTCCTCCTGACCTGTTCGGTTTTGGTCCCAGCTCAAGGAGCCGACGGGAGGAGCATCGGCCGGGGACCGGCGGGATGGGGAGGGCCTTCGGGCCAGCCGAGGCAGCAAGAGGCAGGACATAAATCCACCAGGTTCATCTGCTGTGACGAGGGAGTCAGGAATTCACGCCAGAAATTCACCAGGTTTCCTTCTGTTTTGCCCGAGCTGCTGCGTGAACCCTTTGTTTTTCCCTTTCCCTCAGACAGGAGCCGCCGCCATTTTTTTCCCTCCCCACCACTTTGCGGCCGTTGTGGGTTTGTTTTGTTTTTTTCCTTTCCTTGGGATTTTGTTTTGGTTTTGAGTTTTTTTTTTTTCTCTCAATAAAGATGTTCAGGAAGTTCTTTAAATAAGGAATCTGGGTTGTAGATTTGTCATGCAGATTTCCCNATCAGGGAGGAGGAGCAGGGGAGCGGTGTTAAGGTCAGACTGTTCGATATCTAGCATTTATTCATTTTCTTTTTCCGTGCTGTGTGGACACTCCGGCAATAAACGACTGGGGTTTTCTCACTTTCATCCGCTACTGTTAACCTCCTATTGGCAGAAAGGGATTGTTGGAACCCTTTATTTACAGGAAACACTCATTCCAGAGAGTTTTTGTCCTAAACTTGTCTCTGAACCGAGATATTAATCTAGGTGACGTTTGTGTGAGATTCAAATCCTCCAGGATGGAAACCCAGCTTCCCAGGGAGGTACAGGTCACAATATCACCTTCCAACCTCCTTCCCAGCTGGAAGGAAAAGGGCAGAAATTGGGGAGGGGGATAGCAACAGAAGGCAGACCTCTCCCAAGGCTCTCCTGCTTGCTTTGGGTTCAGAAATGTGCATTTGTCACTCGTTGGCTGTGTTCATCCAGCCGTGGATTAACCCTTATGTGGGCACACAGGGCTAGGGGGTGAGCTGCAAGGAGCATTTGGGCAGGCCAGCAGGAGCTGGAGCACTGGGAAGAGGCTCCAGCAGCCCTTTGAGGCTGTTAAACCTGCCTGAATGTAAAACAGCCTGGTAAATTTCCCATTTCTCCCAATTCCTGCTTTTCAGTCAGGAAAAGCCACCACAGGACTCAGAGGGGGCTGAACAGAGCACAGGTTACTCACCAGCCCCAGTGCTCTGGTTTATTACTTCCAGATGTTTCTGCACACATGGGAGTCATTGGTCACAGAAAGGAGGGGGAGAAGTGAAAGCTGTGGCTAAATTCCCCCCTCCTCCCCACACTGAGGTGCAGGGAAGGGATGGGAGGAGCGTTTTGGATGACAAGAGGCTTCTGTGAGTCACTAGAAAAACCCAAGGGTTGGGTCTGGTGCAGGAAGAGCTGGATCAACCCCCTTCCTCCACAGGCTGCTCCAAGGAGCCCAAGTATCACAGCTAAAGGGAAAGCAGGAATTCCTACTCCAGGCTTTTCACAAATGCTTTATTTGTAGGCGAGGGAAACGGACACAGAACAAGACAAGACCGGGAGGGGGCTGACACAGGACACAGCGTGTGGTCTCCAGAGAACTGATGCACACACACACACATTTTCCTTCTGGAAACAGCAGCATGTGACAGGAGGTCGCCCTGCCACACTGGGAAAGCTCAGCCACAACTGGCCAAGCATCCAGCAGCAAAACTTGGAGCAAACCCCCGATTCCACCACCCCAGGCTGCTCCAAGCCCCATCCAGCCTGGTCTTAGACACTTCCAGGGATCCAGGGGCAGCCACAGCTCCTCTGGGCAACCTGGGCCAGGGCCTAAATTGTAAAAAACTTCTTCCTAATACCCAGTGGATCCTCCTGGGGGGATTCTCCAGGGTCTGTGTTGCCCAGCTCAGCCTTTTGCAAGTCATCCCAATGCTGCTTGCAAATCACAAAGACTGGAAAGCAGGGCTGGAATGGGCTTCCTCAGGTTGTCCAAGCCCTTGCCAAAAGGGGAAAAATAACAGCTTTACCTATTGCTGCATCACCTCTGCAGACCCCCTGACACAGTCAGAGGGGGAAATTCTGAATGGACAGCCCCAGGCCCGAGTTTAATTCCTTACTCAGGGGTTGATTTATTCAAAGCAAGAGTACCTGCTTTGGCAATACAGGAAATAATATTTTTCCAACAACCTCAATGCTGCAGTCATCTGCAAGTCCCTGATGGCTTTGTCCAGTACACATAATCTGGCAAAATCCATCCTAGGTCTTAGACATTTATTTATTTTATTTATTCAATTAAGATGAAGCCTGCAACAAAACGGCATTCCCAAGTGCATCTCCTGCTCCTGCCAAAGCTTGGGATCTTCATTGGGAAAGCTGCTTCAACAAGTGAAACAAAACCAAGAGAGGTTTGTAAGTAATCCAAAGGCTGCAGGAAAAATGCAAAGCTGGGAGTTTTGGGGTAGGGGGGGGATGGAATTTCTCAGTTCTCCCTGTTTCTCATAAGCCAAAGAGAAGATTCCTTCTCTCTGCAGTTACTTTTACCACAGCCTGTGTATCCTTCACCAAATGCCATTCATTGCAGCCTGCAGCCCCCTGGAAACTGCAGCAGGAGCATTAATATTTCTCAGAAAAAAGTACAGTCACCAAAATGTAAATGGCTTGACAGAGCCAAAAGGAATTTCCCTTCCACCCACCCCCACAGTGCTGCTGTCCCTGGAATGCGTATTTTTTTTAATCCAGCACCAGGGCAAGGCAGGGCTGGGAGCTGGCACGGGGCGACGCACCATTCAATTAAATAGGCTCTTGAAATATTTATTTTCTTTTTCACTCACTCAATGTTAACAACAAAACAGAATCCCAGGGAGCCCCCGCAGGATTTCAGAAATCATTCCTTTTCCAGTGGTGCTTCTACAGAATACAAAACTGATTTGATTTGCTTTCCACGGAGGGTTCTGTCTGGCCGGGCTTTTTTACGAGCTCACAAATCAAAGGGATAATGCGAGGAATCGCTCCAAGCCAGACTCTCCAAGTTACTTCAGCACGGAGGAATGTGACTTCACCACGATCATTCATCAGTACGATCCCGGGAAGTGAGACTCTGGATTATTTAATCCCTAACAATCTGAACAAAGGAGTTGCCTGCAGAAGAGAATTTTGGCCATTTTGGGGACGCGGCTGGGGAAAGAAACTGTTTTGCATCTCAACTACCGAACATCCACGGAATCCATCAGGAACTAAACCAGGGTGGACGCTCCATCCAGTGACTGCATTAACGTGGTGACTCACAGAGGGAAGCGAAGAGAGCCAGCAATTGCTCCTGAAACACCTGAGTGCTGAGGGCCAAAGTGCCAGGAGGGCAATTCCTCTCTGGAATGAGGCTTTCCTGTCTCTGATCCAGGCGCTTCCCAGCCTGAAGGGACAGGGAGCAAGGCCATGGCTGCTGTGCCCGCTGAATCACAGCTCAGTGGATCTCCACCAGGCCCAAGGGTTAAACCCTGTGCCCCATCTGCACCTCTCAAATGCCAAGAATTCCTGATGGCTCTTGTCATGGGATGCACAGGGCAGCTCCCAAATCAACCACAAGAACTTTGCCTCGGCAGAGCAGGGTTAAAATCATCGGACAGCAGCAAGGGGTTATGGACGCCAGGCAAAAAAAAAAAAAAATAAAAAAAAGGATTTCAGACATCCACCAGTGAAATATTGAGGAAAACTGCTCCAAAACATGTCTGCTCTTACACTTAAAAGTGACTCACAGGTGAAAGCAAGCCCTGGAACTTGGGATAACTGAACCCTGAAGAAAAGCTCTCTGTGCACATGGAATTCTGGAAGGCAGGTAGCAAAATGATCTAGGAAGCAACAGTGGAAACAAGGTCCTTCCTCCAATAGTGGGGAGAACAGCTGCCTACACCTCTGCATCAACATCAGCAGGACTGACTCCAAGCTCTCCCAGGGTTTTTCCCATTCCACGTTTTTCCATCCCAAAGGTGCTGATCTTTGCTCAAGCTGTGTGTGGCAGCTACAAGAAGGGAAGAACAAACACATTCCAGGGGCAGAAAACAGCCAAACTGCCTGTTGACCACATTGTCCCTGCTGCTCTTGGGTCTTCCCCATCAACGCAGGTTCAGAGTCCTCTGGCCTGGGCTGTGTCTGTAGCAGATGGAGTTATCCAGGCTCTTCTTCCTAGAGAGGACTTGAAACGAGCACTAGAAAAACTGCAAGACTCTGAAATGGAGCCCAGGGTCCCCCCCTCGCCTTTTTGGTTTACAACCCCATCCAACTTTGCCCAGGAAAGTGGCCTCCAGGCTCTTCCCACAGCTTAACCCCTAAGGCTGGCGCTGGTGAGATGCAACCTGAGCTCCCAATGAAGCTGATTCCTCATCTGCTTTAGGGGGAAAAAGTGTATATATAAAACCCAAAGCTAAGGGGCATTTCCAAGATGATCCTATGACTCCATGGAGAAATCCCGAAGCCTTTGCTGACTGCAGTGCCCTCAGTGGAACTGGACTGCCAACAGCCCTTCTGCAGTTGGGTCCAAGAAAGCCTGAGAATTGATGGAGATTGGTATGATCGACTACGTGGGATTCCAGGAGATCTTTCCTTGTGGCAGCAGAGAAGAGGATCCCGCTCCCGAGGGCCTGAAGAGCTTTTCATGGTCTTCAGTAGAAGCCGCTTCCCAGCAAGGAAGTCCCTAAGAATTTAGATATTCTGGAGAACTAGTTCTAGGGGATGAATCTCACACCAACTTCTCACTGCTGCTGGACTGGGAGATGAGAGGATATGGGTACATCACAGTGGCCTCTGGTGCAGTTTATTTACAATGGGAATCAGTGCTGGAGAACACCAGGCTATTAACAAGCAGGAAACACACTAGGAGGCAAAAAGAGAACGGAAGAAAAAGCCCACGTTAGCATCAAGGTATTCTCTGCAAACTCTGCGACAGCCTGAATTTAGCTGTAAAGTCCTTAGGTCTTCTCCCTCTCTGCCTATTTACACATCAACCTGCACTATCAAGCTCATCAATCACTCCCTGCTCTCACTGCCTGGCTGATCACAGGGCCTGGCTTCCACATGATAAGAAAATGCATAAGATAAGTATGGAAAGTGCAAAGTGAAGCACACAGCTTTACTACCTGCCTCATCTCACCAGTATTTCTTGGCCAAGGGAGTGTGATGCAAGTTGTTTCCACAACACAGGACCTTAGTTACTTAATGAAATGTCATTTAAGCTAAATGCCATAAAATTGGTCATTTTGCTCTCTGGCAGGCTATGAAGAAAGAAATCTGCTTTGCTCCTCCCTTCCAAGGAAGGAGGTTTCATCAGCACATGAGAAATTTAAAAGGAACACAAACACCAAATGTATTACTGGCTGTGATTCAGAGCTGTTTGTTTATCTGTGGTTTTTAGCCCCATGCTAAAATTCCAACCTCCCACCTCGAGAGCCAAAGAGGCAGTGAGAGCAGGAGCTCTGCCCAGGGACACAACTCCACGGAGCCTTACCACTGGAATCCACCAATGGGCTCTGTAAACCTGTGACGGATCAGGAACGTTGCAACAGCTTCAGCAACCTGAGAGAAGGGGAAAAAAAACAGCTCAGGATTTAAAGGGACACAAAGAGAACACAAAGTTTTCAAAGCCTGCAGTATTTCCAACAACAGTCCATGTCCTCACAATTCTCTTACTGAATTGTTTGCTCCTTTAAAACAAGAGCTCTGTGTAACACACTTCCAGCTTTACTCCAACACTGAGCCTGCCATCAAGAAGCGAGCAAACTTTTTATCCACTTGTTTCAGTAATTCTTAAAATAATGTCTGTTTAGCAGGGAGAAAAGGTAAATTCAGGATGCAAGAAAGTAACCTGGAGTGGTTTGGGTTGGGAGGAACACTAAAGCTCACCCCTGCCATGGGCAGGGACATCTTCCACTGGACCAAGCTGCTCCAAGCCCCATCCAAGCTGGTCAATACTGCTTAGAATGCATAAAAAAAGAGTAAGAACTTAGGAACTCAGTATGTTTAGATAAAAATACCTATTTCAGACCAGTAGAGTGAAGCACAGAAAGGCTGAATTTTAACACAGCTGTCAGTGCAGAATGAGCTTTAAAACCAGATATGTTCCAACCACAGGCTCCACTGCATTCCTGCTTCCATCTGGACACAAACTCTTAGCAGTGCCCAGAAGCAGCGCTGCTCTGTCAAAGCTGCTTCAGGAACATTTGGTTTCTATTTGGAAAATGTGAGCCACCCAACTCAACAAAACACAGACCAACCTCTAAAGCTGCAGCTTAGTGCAGGGGATAGCGGGGAACTGCATGAGGAAAGAAAGGGGGGAGAAATCCACACTCCACATGGGTAGAATTAGGTACATCACCACGAGCCTGAGAGTTAAATCCACAGCCCAGCCCTGTGGCATGTAACATCTTAGCCAGGGTTTTCCAGGCAGCTAAAAAATCCAGGCTGCTTGTGAAAGCCAGCTGTCATGCCAAAAAATGCCCCTGAAGTACGATCTCTGCTCTGAGGTAAGGAACAGATCTCTTTTTGCATTTCAGATCATGGCTTATGTAGCTTCAACCCCACAGTTGCTCACCTTGTCCGGAGCATCTTCGTGGACTGCATGGCCACACTGTGGGAGGACCTGCATCTGGAACTTCCCTGTGGATTGAGAAGTCAGCACATGGATGTCACACTCTGGACCAACTAACCTCACTGAAGGTAGCTCGAAAAGAGGCCCCAGGGATGGCAGGAAGTCTTGGCAGACTCCACACCATGCACAGCCAATGATTTCCAAAGAAAACATGGACCAGCTGCTTAATTCACCTTCTCCAGGTGTAACTAGAACAAGTTCCCAGGAGTTAAAATGAAGCTGAACTTCTCACAGCTTCTCAATGCAGGCAGGTGTCAGAGCTGGAACTCTCATCAGATTTACCTTAAGGTAACATCTATTCTGCTATCCAATACTACTTTTCAGTACTGGGTGCTCTGGAAAGCCAGAATAGGGGGGAAAAACCCAACCCAAACCCTAAAACATGAATCAAGGTGCTTAATCTTGGTCAGAAATTTCTGTCAGAAACACTGGGAGATGGGACAATTTGAATGGTCCCAAGTATTCTAGCTAGGAACATCAGGAATATAGCTAGAAAGGGAAAAAAATGGATTAGAAAGAACTCCTCACAGACAATCATTCTGATCCAAGAGAAGTGTGGCAGTTCCACTGCTGGGAGCACTGAACACTAGATTGAACAAAACCCATGGCAACAGCCCTTCAAACTGAACCTTTGCCTCCTCACCTTCCCTACCTTTCCTTGACCACAGCAGGAGAACACTTTGGCATGGGCAGATTCTTTAATGCCATTTGTCTGGATATTGACTGTACCTGTAGCAAGGAGCTGTCATGGAAAAAGAGCATTACAGTAAGGTTGGAGTAACAGTATTCAATCCTTACCTTGCATCTGTCCAATGGTCAGATCTTTATCCAGCCTGTCAACACCTACAATCAAATAAACAAATGTATTGGGAAACAGCCAGAGAGAACACAACTCTCTGAGCCAGGCTTTGTTCCGTATTTTAAAAGAGCTTAAAAAACAGAAAATAAACACCTCTGACACCCACAACAAGTACATTTCACAGCTGCACCTCAAGAGAGTGAAGTGACAGGAAAGAAATACAGCCAAAAATGCAATAGCGTGGCCCTTCTTACAACTTAAAAGGATATTTACACACTGTATTTCCTATTAAGGTACAAAAAGGGCTTAAAGCTGTATCTGACTCACTTGAGAAGTTCAAATCACACCAGGCTATTTTAAGAGACACAGAGAAGTCCAGGTATTCTCAGGAAACACTGCAGCCCAATGCTGACCCCCTTCTCTAAAATACTCATGTGACATCACTGAAGTGCACACCGGGAGTGGAAGAGACACGTACCAGCTAAAAGCAAAAGCTTTGGAGTGGGACAGCTTAGGAAGAGGTTGGATAAACCCCTGAACCAGCCATCCCAGTACTTTTCTGTTTTGGCCAGTTCGATTCGCCACGTGTATAAATGCTCCTTCTTTGTCTGCAGGGAGGAGAGAGAGCTCTGCATTAGTGATCAGTAAAACGGCAGAAAGGAAACCAACTCAGGGAGCCATCCCTTGGAAATGCATCAATATATAGATATTAAAAAATGAAAAAATACTGGCTCCCTCTGGTGGATTACACACTTCCAGGGATGACCCTCCTTGCTTCTAAATCTCTCTCCAAATCAAAGTACATGAGTAGGGAACAAGAAAGTCAGCAAGAGCTACACCAAGAGGAGAAAAGCCTTCAGGAGAACACTGCAGGATTCAGGGCAATCAATTTGCTATTTTTTACTGACACAAATAGCTCACAAATTGTCTGAACATTTGGGCTTGGCTCTCATCCAGTTTTCTCTCCCTGGAGTGGCTCCCTTTCATATCAGAATGATTTGGATAACCAGAGGTGACAGCTCTTGCAGGGGGAGCTGAAAACACAGCCACAAACTCCCTACCTCTGTGTCATCCTCTTTCTTCCTTTTGTTGACAGAGCCTCCCCCTTCCTCATCCTCGTCCTCCTCCTCCTCTTCCTCAATAATTCCCTCTACTATGGCTTTTGGGCATTCAGGACTGGCAGCCCCTTCGCACCTGTGAAAATAAAATCAGAAACTGATTCCCTGACAAAAGAAAAAGCTCCAAACCAAAACACCACCCAGGATTAAGTCATGGGTATTCAGCAATTTTGCCTGAAGAAATTTTCATTTTTAAGTGCACTTAAAAATGCAGCAGTGGTATTGTAAACCAGGACAAATTATTTTAAAATAATAATAATATAATAAACCAAAGGCCACCTACTGTTTGACTTGACCGACCATAGAAACTCTGGCAGATTCGAGATTTCTTATCTGTCCACTTTTTACACTAGGAAAGAAAAACAATCAGAAGACAGAAATATTTACTCAAGAGATTCAAGAATCAGCAGGCCCAGAAAAAGGAGTTAAACTCCTCTACAGCTCAGGATTTCCCCAAACTATTCCCAAAGCTCCTGCTCTCTGAACAGAGTGGCTCACCCTAAACTTAGGCGAACCTCCCATTGTCACCGTAACTGTGAGACGGAGGGAGAAGTGCTGGTGAGGAAACAGTGAAACAGGGTTACACCCACAGCAGGGGCCTGGGAGAGGGCCTGTAAACAGCCAAATTATATAAACTTTGTTTCCTTCAGGACTCAAGCTACAAACACAAGTGACTGGAGAGATTGAGCCCAAGCTTTACCTCCACTCAATGGCATTCTCAAGTGACTTGAATGTTTTGGGGCGACTCCTTAGGAAGTTCTGCATGCTGTTCAAGGCATCCATGGCTGTACCTAAAAGCAAATTGCATCATTTTCATCAACTTCATGGCATCTGATGAAATTATTGCCACATCCCTCTATACAAAACTGGCTGCAACACCCTCAGAGAGAGCTGGAGCTGCCCAGTGATTTAATGCTGCTAAGGAAAGTACAGATTAGTATTTCTAAGCCAACAGTCATATTGGAAAATTACTATTTGAGTAGGTAGGATGTTCAGACAGTAAGAGACAGCGGCAAGCATTACAGCAAAAGCCACCCTCCTCCCCACCAAGAAAGTGTTTCAAAGAAATTAGCGCATGGTCTAGTTGAGAAGGTGGTGTTAGGTCATAGGTTTGACTCAGTAATCTCAAAGATCTTTTCCAACCTAGCTGATCCTCTTATTCTGTGAAATTAGCAGGAAAAAAGCGAACAAGAGAGTACACCTGGGGAAAGGAAAAGGAGGGGTCACACGGGACTTTTGTGCGCTTAGGATCCGTTAGGAGGATGGAATAGCTTTAAAAACGGGGCAGAACTTTGTGTATTCAGGGACTTGGGGCTGAGAGGAGAGCTGGAAGGCAGAAGCCCGGCTCGGAGGGCACGGCACTCACCTTCCACCACGTCGATCATGCAGAGCCCCAGCAGGCTGGGCACCAGGTTGGCGACGGCCGTGTGCACGGCGATGGCCCCTCCCATGCTGTGCCCGATCAGCATGATGGGCGGGGGCAGGTCCCCGTACAGGGCTTCCACCACGTTCCCCACGTCTCTGCGAAGGGACAGCACACCACACGTGGCACCTCCACCTCCAGGGTGGCACGGAGACTCACCCAGACCGGGTGTGCGGCCCCAAAGCCTCTCTGAACCCGCAGGCAACAGACAAGTTTGGTTTATTCTCCTGTCACTGCTTCATCTTGGTACCCAAGCAGGAAACCCTGCAAGCCAATGCTTTGCTGAACATCCATTTCTCTTTTTATTAATTTCTCTTTTTATTGACATAATCCTCATTTAAAAGATGCCAATTTAAAAGATATTCAAGCAACCTAGTCTAGTGGAAGGTGTCTCTGCCCATGTGGATGAATTTCACAGTCCCTTCCAGTCCAAATTCTGTGATTCCTTGTAGAAAACATTTTAGGCTGACGCTTGCTGGTGGGAATGTTAAATAAAAGGTGAGGAAAAGCTGTCAAATCATCTTGCACAGAAGCACAAACCAAGAAATTAATTGTTCTTAAAAGAAGAAACTGGAATTAGAGAGAGAAAAATAACTGGGCCCCAGTGACCATGGCAAAGATGAACAACACTGAGCACGAGCAAAAAGACTGAGACTCTCTACGAGCACAGATGCCACAAGGCAAGGGGGCAATTTCCCCGTCCTTCCCATAAGGCACCTACTGTTCAACTGAAGCTGTCACTTCTTGGCAGATTTCCCAGGATAGGAAAGCTGGCTGGTATGATTCTCAATCCCCAAAACAGCAGCACAGCTAATAACTGAAATCTACTGAAGAGCAGTTTAAGACACCCCCACAACTGGCTTTCCTGACTACAACCCTTCAGAGGAACCTGAGCAGTGTTGAAAAAGGAAAACAAGTGAAAAAAAAAAATGAACAGGTTGACCAGCTTGTTTGCTCTGCTAGAGAAAATGGCTTGAGGATTTGATTTAAAAGAACAAACAGGAACACCAGCTATAATTTAAGGCTCCTATTTAAAAGATATAAGTTTCAAGATCATGGCTAAGAAGAGGGGAAGGTTTCAAAACAAAAGGAACTTGCTTTCCCCTCCTCAGCAGTGCTGCTCTAAAATATTCTAATTATTTAATCCAGCATCTCCTCAGGACAGTTACACATCAGGATCTGACAAGGCATAAGCAGCACGAATAAGGTATACAATGGAAGTCAGAATACATTTCACACATGGCCTCCCCTCAACAAACCAAGTGGATTTGTCCATGGGAAGGTTACAAAATCCTTCATCATGTAGTTATAGTCACAGCAAAGAGTCTCTTTGTACTAAGCATGGGCAGAACATAATGTGCTTAGCAGTGGCTATTTGCTTTTCTTACAGTTTTTTCAAGAGGGAGATGGATTTGCATGCCAAAGCGGGTCATGACAGTTGGAAAAAGCAATTCTATGCTTGAAAATCCTGTGTCTGTGACCCAGACTTTGGCGGTGTTACCAGGCCAATGTGGGCCCGCTCTGAACACTCACTCCAAGGGCTGAGGAAGAGTCAAACTGGTGATTCCAGGCTAAAATACCCCATGGATGTCTAAGGAAAGCATTCCACCTCCATTAGGAACTCTTCAGCATGTTGCAGGTTGGAAGTGATCACTGTTTAAAAACTCAGGGTACTCAGAGAACAACTCCAGTTCTTGGAATCTGGCTCAGCTGGGAGAGACACCATTTCAAACTGTCCCAGAATGGAAGGAAAAAAAGGGATAGCTACCAGAATCACATGAAATTAAACTATCCTCCAGCTCCTCTGAATGAAGCCTGTGTGCCCTCAAGCAGTTTACTGTTCAGCCAAGGAAAGAAAAATGGAGGTTTGTGAAAAGGGAAAGGAGTGTAGGTTTCCTTACTTTGACATAGTCTCTGCAGACAGATCTTCAGGGTTCCTTACTTTTGTTTCTCCTGGAAAAGACCCAACACAAGTTAAGTTCACTTAAATTTAAAAACTTCAGGCCCCCTCAGGGCCTACAGCAGTGATGGTACAAAGCTTTTAGGCATAGATATGAAGAGCAAGGCTACTGTGATGAACATGAATAATTAAGAAACACAGAATTAACAGGAACACTTGGTACTATGGGTAGGAAACACTGCCCATAACTGTTCTTTATGGATCTTCAGGTGAAAGAACAGTCTTTATTTCTCATGGCAAAGACCACCTATAGGCTGTGGAAATATGAAAGAGGGCTTGGTGGAAGGAAGTAGTCTACCACTGTCTCACACTAAAGTTCAGGGGATCTCAGCTTCTGACAGAAGGCAGTCTTCCATCCCTGCTTTTGAACCAAAATTGGGATGCCTTAAGGATGCTTCCCTAGTCATCCTGTGAGGAATTCATTGCATCTCCTTTAAAAAAATGGATGTTTTGACTCCAGATTTCTTTCTTTGTCTTACCATGGCCTCGGAGGTCTAAAGCCACAATCCTACACTGGATCCTGTTAATGATTGCAGCCTGCAAGGAGAGACGGAGAGAATATTGTTTGCAAAGTGACATTAGCAACAACAAGCACTCCCTAAAAACCCTTCATGGCCACCAAAATGGTTGAACCTGGACTGGTTGGGGCATTTAGAGTGCTGGCAAAAATAATCTGTAAGACTGTCCTTTTTGGGCCAAAGCCCTATCCCTGTTAGCACTGTTAACAAGGACAGTTACTTCACTGTGTCTAATACATGACCTGGGTTTCCTGGGATCACAAATCCAAGCCCTGCAGCACCTCTGCAAACTGGAACAGCAGTGGGATTAGGGACACCAAAGGGATTCCCTTGCTTTTCCAGCCCCACATGGTACAAAATTACTCTTGGCTCCATGGTTGACACAGAGGTGAAGCAGCTGCTTTGCAGTACATGTTCAGTTTGCTCTCAAAGAACAGAATTTTACAGGCTGAAATGTATAAAAATTGATTAGTCCAAAGAGGTCGGGGGAACAGCTGAGGAGTCTTTATAAGGTAAGGCAGAGCATAATAATTGCAACACACTTATGGCTCTATTTGTCCCTGACACATCAATTTAACTGAGTTATTTCAGGCATCACAGAGAAGTGGCATGTTTTGTTGACAGGAAGACTTCTGTGTTAAGGAATCATGGATTATTTAAATAACAGCCCAGCAGAAGTAGCTGAGGGATTCTTAATAGAACCACCTACACAACTGGCAAAAGCTTCCCAGGCCTCAAAGCTACCTAGTCTTCTTATTTTGATCTTTCAGCTATTCAATTCTTAAATGACTGGAGCAGTTGCTTTCCCCAAACCCACTGAACCCACAGATTAGCATTTTCCAGCCCCTAAAACAGCCCAAACCCTCCATCTGCAAGGTGCCCATCACCTAAGCGATGACCCCAACCACGCAAAGATAATGCTGTTATCTTTTAAAAAGATAATACTGTTATCTTTTAGAATCCTGTTTTCCCAGAGGGGAATGGATAGCTAGCTGCCTTCCACACTCAGAGAGTTCCATTTCCACACATTTATTTCTAGAGAGCAGCAGCTTTACTTACAGTAAACACAGCCCAGGACAGAGCAGAGTGGCCTCCACCGTGCAACAGCAGCAAGACAGGCCCCTCCAACCCACTTTTGTAAATTCGAAAAGTGTATGAACAGTTAAGGATATTTCACCGAGTCACTTCAAGGCAATAGAATGAATTTTAGAGCTTGCAACACCCAGCAGTATTTTATTTCTACCCTTCATTTCTCTGACCAACAGGAATGTTCAAGCATTGCCTGGACAAAAATGTAACTCAGTTTAAGCTTTGAGAGTTATATTCCTGCTGCCCAGGTTTTCTTCCCCCCTGTAATTCACTCATTGCCTGTCCTTTTCTCCCTGGGCACAACAGGGAAGTGAACTAAGAGAAAACTAGAAATCCATTAGTAAAAAAGATGGAGAGCTATTTTTTACACAGGTAGTGAGAGGACAAGAGAATGGTTTAAAACTAGAAGAGGGGACATTTAGATTAAATGTTCATAAGAAATTCTTCCCTGTGAGGGTGGGGAAGGCACAGGGTGTGAAGTTGTGGCTGCCCTGGATCTCTGGCAGTGCCCAAGGCCAGGCTGGATGGGCTTGGAGCACTCTGGGACAGTGGGAGGTGTCCCTGCCCGTGGCACGGGTGGCACTGGGTGGGCTGTAAGGTCCCTTCCCACCCAAACCATGCTCTGGTGACTCCATGATTCATGATGGGCACCTCGTCCACATTTGATGAAGGGCTGTGTACTCCCCCAGCGGTTTAATATAAAATAAAAAGCACAGTAGACCTACAGGTGTATAGAAGCATCCCAAATTCAAGCAAATCTTGCTTGTTTAGGCTTAATTCTGCTCTCTTCAGCAGAAGCTTGACGCCCATATGAAAGGCTGTGGACAGATGTGAACTGTGGAAGCAGCTGAACTGATGATTGGGTTGGTGCACACTGCTCTGCCCCAGGGACCTGGCTAGAGCTCCAGCACATCCTCTTTGTGTACAAACCCCAGCTGATGAAGAGACTTGTCTGGTGTGTTGGTCGCAGTTTCAGGCACTGAACAGAGATTTCACTCCTCCCTGTGTGTTTGGAGAGAAGTAACTCGGAAGTTTGGTTTTCCTAGTGGCATTCCTGTCTTGGAAACATCTGCAGAAAAATCTCTGCCAGAAGACATTGATGGCATCGTAACCTCTGCCTTGGTCAGAAATTTGGAAGTATTTATTCACATCTACGTGTTTTCTGTTGAGGTTTATCAGTTGTACTGCTGCTGTTAATCCTGAGCAGACAGTTCACTGATTGCCACTTAACTAACTAAATAAAATAAAAATCAGTGAACAGCTTTGGTCCTGGCATGGTTTGAATTATGAGAACCTGATGAGTGTTTCCCTGCAAAATATGCTATTGAACTGCTGGAAACCCTTTTTTTTTTAATCAATGATTACTAAAGAAACAATATCAGGAATTGGTACAGTTTAACAGTCAGCCTAGAAGGGATAGTTCTGCTTAGAGACACTGAACTCTGCAAGAGACATAATGGAAGATGAGAAGGAGCACATGACAAAGCTGAAAAACCCCAATAAACTCAACAAAACGTGATACCTCCCCAATCTCTGAGATTATGACAAACTCAATATGGAAAAAAAAAGGATATATCCTTGCCAGTGTCATTTTCTACCACAACGTCCTCCATAGACTCAAAGTACTGGCTCCAGAGGACTGGTGAAAAATCACGCTTTCTTCCAGGGCTGCAAGACAGAAAAAAACCCGTAAAAAAGAGGTATTTTTGAAGTCTCCCACTGAAATTTGCATCCAGGCCTCCTCTCACTGAAGAGAAGCTGCTGGTGTTATGCAACAGCTCAGACTGGAAGCAAACAACGCATCGGTGAAATCCCCGTACAACCACAATATTCAGAACTTTACTGTCAGTGAAGAAATCCTCCCCTCTTCCCCTAATGCTCCTATTGAGGAAATGTAGTGGAAACAGAGAAAAGTGTTTTCTTCATCAGGTAATTCCATTAAGACTGAACAATGGTGATTTAGGCTACACAGACTCAAGCCAAGGGAAAATAAACAGCATCGTGACATTGTCCCAGTACAACCTCCGAGTTTGCAGTGACCCAAAGACAAAAGGTAACAAAACAATTTATTTTTTGCTTCCTTCAAAAGGTGCAGCTGTGCTCTCTCCTTGTACCCCCATTACTGACAAAAGGCTCTGCAACGAGAATTTTCCTGATGACTCAGTTGATGAAGAATTTGTTTCTCTGGCTGGTATTTACTCAGTAAAGCTAAAAGAGTAGTGCTTAATTTTGGAAGTGGCATAATTAGGCTCAATTTGAGCCCAGGATACAGGATGAGTAACAGTGCACCATTTTAACCACGTTTCTGCACTTCAACTCTTCTGGGGGAGGCAGGCAGCACAGAATATTAAAATCAAGCATGGGCGTGAGGGGTGAAAGACCTTCACAGCAGAAAAATCCCTGCTGAAGAAGTTTCTCCTGAATTCTTGGCTTCCTAAAGAAATTGAAAACAACAGACAAAGCAGCTTTTCAATTTTGCAGAAACAAAATTTCTGCAAAAAATTTCCCCTGGTGTTTCTAGGATATGAAACATAAACCAGCCATCCCCTGAATGGACCAAATTTCCTCCTGTGGGTGTCCAGACTTCTTGTCAAATCTCAATTAAATAAAATGAGATTTCACACACCTACATAAATCCAGAAAATATTAATCTCTTTTACTGCCTCACTTAATCTCATTCTCTGATCAAGGAAGAAAAAAAAAAAATCACATTCAAAGCTTTATTTTTCCCTGGAAGCCATCCCAGCCCTGATCACATGCTCTCTCCATACCAGTTCTGGTTCTTTCTGGAGATGGAGAGAACTGCCCACAGCTTGGATGATTTCCCTTCTCCGGTTTTGAATAGGTAGGACGTGCAGTTAGTGAAAATAAATTCCACCACCCTTTCAAAATGCAGCATTTCAACTGCAGGCAGACTTTTGCACAGCATGTTACAGCTGGTTTTGGGTTCCATTGCCCTGAGCAATTCCAGGGGATCAGTATATAGTGTCATCTGCCTGGCTACACCCCTTCCCACATCATCCATAAACCTGGGGAGCAGCAGGAGCTCCCTGGTAACCCAAGCCCTGCACTCCTGTGGCACCAGAAATCTGTCAGGGAAATCTCTTACCTACAGGGGAGGCAGAGCTCGGGGAAGTGGCTGACTGAGCGTGTCATGCTGGATGAAGAGCTTGGGCTGTGTGCCAAATGAACCCATTTTTGTGGAGGCCACTGCTACACAAAGGGAACAGGGCAGCAAAGAAATCACCTTCTACCAGACATGGCTGCTCCAAGCCCCAGCCAACCTGGCTTTGGACACTTCCAGGGATGAGTACTTTAGTGTCCTCTTCAAATGCCATTTCTGACAGCAGAGATCCAATGCTGGAATTGTCATGCAAGAGGCAGGCAGATGCTAACACCAAGGCAGATCCATGGAGAGGACCTCAGGAACTGCAGGAGGAATCTATGGAACCGAGGTGGAGCCCTTCCCTAGGAGCTTGCCACACCGATGCATTTAGCAATGCTCCAAGTTCAGCTTAACAAGAGTGAACACCTCCAGAGAAAATGTTAGTAGCTGTGTCATACATGAAGTATCTGGGAAAAACATACAGCAGAACTCCTGTGTTTGCAAGGGAATTGGAGCAGAAAGTAAAGAGGAGCTGGGAATTAAAAACTATCAGCACCTCTGATGCAAATACTTGTCGATCACGATTTAAAACAAAATGCTAGGCTCCAAGCGATGCTGAGCAAACATGAGCAACTTCAGGTTTAACACTGAACCCCCAAAAGGGCAGAATAAATGTGCAGCTTTCCACAAAATCCCAGGTGACCACAGATGGTTGAGCAAAAACATTTCTCCAAAGAAAAGAATCTTTGATTTTGAGTTTTTCTAGAGCTGCTTTTTTTAGCGAAGCATCAACACACATTCAAAATTAGAAGTGTGCCCAATAAACAGCAGCTGTGGTTTTGCACCTTCCTATGTTCAAGCCATATTTTGCTGACCAATATTTAAGCTGACAGAACTAATTACAGCTTTTTAAAGTATCCAGCAAACCAAAACAGAACTGGATCTGACATAATAACTTTTCTAGAATGATCCTTAAACTCCAAGCCAGCCAGCTAGCATATTAAACTGGAATTACAAAACAAATTCTGGGCTCCCACTGCAGCTGTTTTATTCTGTTGTGCAGTTTGTCCTCTTTATCATGTCCTCGATCCCTAGGATGCCCACATGGCTCAGCAAATCTCTCCCCAGTTTTTGAAGGGGTTTTCTTTCACGTATTTTCTTAAAATGAAAAAAAAAGAAAAATGAAAAAAAAACCCGTTGCACCAAGCATAAGGAACCATTTTCAGAAATTCCTTTTTCTGCTGAGAGTCCCTATTTAAAACTACTAAAGCAAATATAGAACAAGTGCATGAATCAAGAGATTTCATTCTCGCATCGTATTTGAACCCAAACAAATCAAACATCATCTACAAGTAAGAACTGCCACGGCTGACAAGTTGTATTTAGAAATTCTAAAAATTGACAAGGACAATATCTTAAGTTCTGCCTCAGAGATGCTGAATACATGAAATGTTTCTTTATTAAAAGGATTCCAAGGGGAAAAAATGGATTAAAAAGGAAAAAAATGAGTTGGAATTGCCATGATTGAATTACACAGATCTGATCCAATCATGCCCTTCTAGATAATTAAAAGATCTTCAGAGATTGTACGTGATTTTTACTCACACATTGGAAAGGAACAGCAAACTGACTTTCACTTTTAAATCCCATCCCCCTGAATGAGCCACTAGCAAAATCAAAAAGGCAAAAAACAAGACAGGAAATGCAGAAGCTGCTACAGCTGTTGGGATCTGCTGCTGCGGGTCTGGGGCCTCTTGCTTCACCAGTGACTTTACAAATTCTATTATTTTATTTCCCCACAGAACACAGAATCAGGCCATAAAGCCTGATTTTTTTTTTTCCATTTCAGTCGAGCAATTCAAAGGAGTCACTTGCAGCATGCAGGCAATTCCCAACACAGCCCTGGCCGCGTTGTCTGGGCATTAAAGAAATGGACACTGAATTCCTCTCAGTGGCTGAGTTTCACTCATATTGCTCAAGCCAAAGAGAAGCTCCAGCTTCCTTTGGAAAGAGCCTTTTGGAACCATTATTTCATTGGGCAATTCTGCACTTAAATCCGGGGTGGAGAGGACTGCGCTAGCAGAGCAGGAATCGATGCCATGTGCTATGAAATACAATCAAATTCTCAGCACACATCCCATGCTCCTGCAAAACCCAGTCCAAACTATGTGGCAGGAGCCATGCTGGACATCAGAGAAACTTCCTTCCCTAAAAGGTCTAGGTGAGTCCCCATCCCTGGAGGGATTGAAAGCTGTGTGGATGTGGTGGTTGGGAACATGGAATAATGGGGGGGTCAACTGGACTCCAAGATCTTAGAGGGCTTTTCCAACCTGAACAATTCCATGCTTCAATTTGCTTTGGCCAGTTGGACTTCCTAAATGAGACTCTCCCACAGAGAGACATAAGGAAGTGATTGTACTGAAAAATAGCAAAAAAAAAAACTTAAAGAAAAAGCTAGAAACAAGTTTATTTTCACATATTCAAATGCAGCAACAGGTGTCGTTTTTTTATGAACTACTGAAACACATTTCAGCCTTTTAACAGCATCTTATTAAAAATATAAGACTTTATTTTGGTTAAGAAGTCCTCAGTAAATGCTATTTTTCTGTAGCAATCTCACATGCTTGACTCTCTGCTTCCAGCCACACCACAGTCACATTAAGATGACCTGCATGGTGGAAAAAAAAAAAAAGGAATAAAAAGAAAGTGCCCAACACACCAGTCAGAGGATTTAGCCATGGAAAAATCAAGTTGCTGGCACTCTTGGATATTAAATTTAAACTCATTTTTAATGAGTTTTTAACTCACAGCCTGGCTTGCAATTCAAGAAATTGAGAGCACAGAAATAAGTCACATTTATAAATGTGAGATGCTTAATGCAGCAAATAAATGTTTTCCTACGTTTAGTTATTTTTGTTCCCTGTAAAAGTTTGAATTTTGAAGGACTCTTTCAGTGCAGCCCTGTACATCTGCCAGCACTGCACAGCACAGTGTGTTTTCCCTGTAGAACTAATCCCATTCTCTTCTGGTGGAATTCTCTTCAGGGGAAATCTTGCACTGGTTTGTGCTGAACTGAAATTTGATAAGCATAAACTCAGCTCAAGCTAAACTTTCTCTCCCACCTCGTCTTGTTTCCTTTTCACAGGAGCCCCAAGCCACTCAAGATGAGGCCATTCCATGCGGGATGTGCAGCGCCTCCCACAACAGGAACGTCACCTGTAAAGGGATTGACTGGCTGGCAGAGTGGTAAATCAAAAATACAGCTGTGCTGTGCAACCACAACATGATTATGAACTACTCCCCACTGCTTCCAAAGGAAGAATTCCAGGGGAATTCTTGATCCTTAACCATAACACTGGGTTTTATATCAGTGCTCTCTGAAAGCATTTTAAAAACTAAAGAGGAGGTTTATAAAACAAGAGAAGATAAAACTTTAATTCATTATAATTTCCCTAATAGTGTTTAAAACCCCTCCAGTGCATGGTAAGAGAGGAAGAATTGTAGAAATTAATATATGTTACACCCTTAGACACTGGTCAAACTTCTCCCACAGCTTCCAAAATGTGCTCTCTACCTCTGCTTAAGAGATTAAAGAGTATCCCAGACTTTTCCATCATTTGGAAATGCAGATTTAAGCAGGGATTGAAGCCACAGGGCTCACCTACTTCACATGGGTGCTTGCTGCTGAGAAGTAGCGTTTCACAGAATCATGGAATATTCTGACTTGGAAAGAGACCCCCACCACAAGGATTATCAAGTCCCAACTCCAGTTTAGGAATTCAGCTCACAAGAATTTCCATACATCACTGCCCCCAGCCACACTCTGAGGTACCACCCAGACATCACGCCTGACCCTTCCTCCAAACCCCGATGGCAACAGGATTGGGAGAAAAGGGCTGCAGAAGCCTCATCCACATGTCACTCTCCTGGAGCACTGGCAAGCAGGACCAACCCTCCCTCCAGACTCGGTGAGAACAACCACCCCTCTCTCCAGACCCCCCGATGACCATTCCCTCTGTCCAGATCGCCCAGGACGAGCCCCCTCCCCGCACAT
>VXBU01006813.1:183-42398 GCA_013400315.1 Bombycilla garrulus | reverse complement strand
CGGGCACGGAAGCTGTGCCGCGGTGGGACGGGAAGCGGCACGGGTGCTCGGGGTGATGCTGACGCCGCCTGTCCCCGCAGGTCCCGGCGACCCGGCCGCCACCAGCCTGCCGCCGCTCGTGCAGGGCCCGCCGCGCTGCTTCCTGCGCTGCACCGTGTCCCGCGTGCTGTGGGCGGCCCCGCAGCCTCCCGCCGTGGTGCGGCTGCGGTGGTGGGGGGAGAGCTCCGGCGGCACCGTGCTCCAGCCCGCCGGCCGGTCCGGGCAGCCCGCGGGGAGAACCAGCGCCCGCTTCACCGTGCGCTGCGGGCCCCGGCAGCTCGCCGCCTACCTGGCAGGTAGGGAGGCAAGTCACCCGCTGGGAGCAGGGCGGGACGGGAGGACGTGGTACTGAGGTGTGCCAGGGGAGGTTCGGGTTGGGCGTCGGGGGGGTTTTCTTCTCGGGAAGGGTGGTCTGCCTTTGGAATGGGCTGCGCAGGGGCGTTACCCTCTGGCAGTGGTAAATTATTTCCCTTTGTCCTGGCATAAGCGTTCCTTTCCAGGCAATCCTCTCTTTATATATCATAATTTATTACCATATCATTTATTATATGTTTGTGTTGAGCCTTCTTTACCTGCTGCCTCGTTATTGTAATTCCCTTGTCCGACATAACGTCAGTCTTTGGCGTTTCTGTCATTTTAGCCAAAAAGTGTCAGTTGTGACCCTGAGACTGACCTGAAGATGTTCCTGATTTTTGCAGATATGGGTGTTCTTGTCCTGGAGGTTCTGACCAAACTTGACCACCTCCCCCTTGGCAGAGCTCAGATCACTAAACTGTCCCAGCTCTCTCCCAGCCATCCCATCAAAGGGTATTTTCCTGTGGTGTCACCGACATCGGATAAACTGGGAGAGCTGCAGGTAGTCTTGATATCTTTGCTCATTATAAGTTATGTGTTGTGACACTGGTAGAATCAGGTGCAGGATCAAGCTGTACATGGCACACTGCAGGCCTACTCTCTGTCCAAGGCATTTCTGAGCTAAGGTGACGAGTGAAAAAACAAATACTGGTGGTGTTGACTTTATTTTGTTTAGAGGGATGTCAAGTAGTTGAGCTTAATGAGGAACATGTGGTCATCTCTACACTGAGAGTGAGTGTTAACAGTGGATTTAAAAGTGGATATTTGGTTCTTACACCTTACTGGGCTGGAATAATAGAAGATTTTGACATCTGGAGTTAAGAGAATTCTGTCTTGCAGCCCTGGCTCTGGGAAATTGATTATGAAAGATAGTTGACTGAGATTTGAAAACATGAAACGAGCAACATGTAGTTGTGAATGTGTGAGTAGCTGCACGATGTAAATATTACTTTATGTAGAAAAGCAACAGGTTTCCATTGCACAGCAAGTGGAGCTGAATGCAGTATTTACTGCATTTAACCGAGAAAAGAGCAAAGTAGTATTTTCACGTCTTGTGTTTCAGGTCTCACTGGTTCTGGAACCTCTGCCAGAGCTGTATGACACCAGCACCTCTGTGCCAGCCACAGAAGGAAGTTTAGATGCTGCTGCTGCTCAGGGAAGCAGCAAGTCCCAGCTTCCTGCTCCATCCCAGCAGCCCAGGCATGCACAGGTGACTCTGGGACAGGAGTCTGTTGACAGCAGCAAAGCCACCACTCCTGGGTACCTTTTCTTTTTTCCTCATTAAAAAATTGTGGTTTATTTTGCAGTACACACAGAATTTTGAAGTAGTGGCAGTACACTTGTGGGCTGTGGGATGCTTGAGTTTTCAAACATACATTTTATATGAAACTCAGAATGTAGAGGGTTTCCAAGGTTACAGGGACAATTTCTTGTCTGACAGGAATTTGCATCTTATGTTGACTTAGTTCAGGTCATGCAGGTTAACACAATGGTGCCTCAGATTGTCAAATCACAGAATAATTTGGGTTGGAAGGGATCTTAAGGTCCATCTCATTTCAGCCCTGCTGCCTGACCACCTTCCACCATCTCAGGTTGCTCCAAGCCCCACCCAGCCTGGCCTTGGACATTTCCAGGGATAAGGCAGTCACAGCTTCTCTGGGTAACCTGTGCCAGAGTCTCACCATGCTCCAGCAAAGAACTTTCTCCTGATATCTAATCTAAACCTGCACTCTGGCAGTGGGAATCTATTCCCCCTTATACTGTCACAACATGCTCTTGTGAAAAAGATCTTTTAAAAAGCTTTTTTTAAAAAAATCTTTCACTTGCAGCTTGGGTCGATCTCTCTGATGATCTCAGTGAAAGGTGAGGAATCATTAAAATAACATGTCATGTTTCCTTTTGGAGCATGTCCTGAAGGGAGATTTTGCAGAATTCTGAATCCCTCTACCCACCCACTTGAGATGTTGCTGAAATAACATTTCATTTTTTCAGCAGAGGAAAGGACCATTTGCTCTACCAGGAGAACTCTGAAAACATGAAGGACACCTTTCCTGCTTCTCATCACCGTGTGATTTTACCAGATGAACATTTGAAAATGAATCCTTCGAGTCAGCCCGTGTCATTTCCCAGCAGCGCCGATCCCGAGGCGCTTCCCAGGAGGAGCTCACGGGTGCTCTCCGTGCACAACCCCCCTACAAAAGACCTGCTGTCAGGTTTGTGTGCAGCTGGCTCCCTCTTGTAGATTTCACTACCAACAACTCCTGATGATATTTCGTGTGCCTCTCTGGAGATGAGGTTTTCTGAAGGGAGAGACTTCCCAGTCTCTTGCTGCATTATACCAAAAAAGCCTTTACTTAAAAACCACTGTTGGGTTGAAGTAAGCATTGGAGTAGGGCACGTTTCCATCTGTGCTGTCTTTTGAGTTTCATATTTACAGAAAAGAACAAAAATTACACATCCAAAAATGGCAAGCTACTCTTCCCTAAATTAGGCCTGCTTCTGTATTCTCATAATGCCCTTCCAATACCTGACCTGGTGTGTGCAGACAAGTTCCTTGTACAGCTGAGTGGGAGACGGATGGAGGATCACTCTCCCTCACTCCCAGCTGAGCTGTTTTCTGGTGTATAAAACATATTTAATCCCCAGTGCATCAAGATCTCTTTTTAACAGCAGAAAACAGAAGTTTATTGTCTGTAGCTGATGCATTTATTGTGTCTACACATTGCATTTAAATTGCATTTGGATGTTGAAATATCATCCTTCTGCTTATTTCCCAGCTCTCTTGGATCAAGGCAGTAGACTCCGTGATGCCATGGTTGTTTCTGCAATGAAGTCCAGCCCAGACATGGAGATTGAACTGAACAAAATGTCTCATTTTATAGAAAGCGATGATTTTAAAGCACCAGCAAAGTGAGTTTGGACTGGGGGAAGTTGGATTCAAACTCCAAACCATACATTTTGAGGCTTTATCCAGAAAACTGTACATACTGAGATTCATAGGATGTGTTTTAGGATTCATTTAGGGTGAAAGCAGCACATCATTCAAGTGGGAAGCTAATTTCTACTTGTGAATAATGCCTAAATTTTGTGAATTCATTTTAGTCTTTATGTAGTAAGCCTTAATTTAAGTAATTGATTTTAATTTTGTTTCTTAGCATATTTGTATTTGGTTCAAAGTTATTTGACAAGGAAATATTAAATGTTGGTAGGGAGTAAGAGTAGTGCAAGAAAGTGCAAGTGAAATGGCACTGCATCACAAAGAGCAGCTTTTCAGAGAAGTGTAAATAATTTATAACCTAAATGCATGTTTTTTTCTTAGGAGAAAAGAAACTTAGATTTCTTGGTTTTCCTCTGGAAAAATATGAATACTGCCTGTTGTTCTGTGATGACTAGAAAGAAATGTCATTGTCTTCAACAGTCAATGATGCTATTGCAACTTCAATTTCATTTATTTCTGCACAAACTGTTTGTATTTGTATAAAAGTAGATTATTTTGGACTTCCCAGAAAAAAACTGACAGACCAATTAATGGATTAATCTTGAGGGTGCATTAATGGTTTTTTTTTTGTTTTCCTTTAACCGCTGTCTGTGCTTCCATTGCTGATACCCAGGAGCCCAGAAGGCTTGAAGTCCAGTTTTATGCCCACTCCTGAAGATCTCCATCACTTTGGACCTGAATTTTCAGGTCAGCAATTTGACCTAAACTCTGAAGAAAGAGCAATCCAGTTACTGTTGGGCAGGTGAGTGTGATGATTGTCCTTCTCTGACCATTTTGAAAAATGCCTCTTGACTCTTCAAGTTGTCCACATTTTTGGGAATGTCCCCAGTGGCTCGTGTGCAAGTGATGGAGGTGTTTTATAGCTCAGCTTTAATGCATGACAACCTGGATAGCTCCAGATCACTTGGTGTAAAAGTGATGTCAGAAAGATTAACCACAATCTTTGATAAAACTAAGTTATTTAATAGTTGTAACTCTTGTGGCCTGAAATATTGCATTAAGTAAGTACATAAGTCAAATACCATGTTCCTTTGAAGAGGAAACACTCTGTGAATTCAAATTAATGAGAAACAATAGCTGTTTTTCATGTTTCTTGATATTAAGTGGACCTTTTCCTCTCATTTTGCATAACAGGAGCATAAATTATACTTCCATTGTGTCCACATCTACTGAACACACAGCTTCTGGGCCAGATATGGTTCAGAATTTCAGTCCATTTTTCTCGTGCCCTGCACTTATTTTTTTCACTGGGGTTTATCAGTGGATAACACTGTAGTGTTGCAGTTCATAAAATGATTTTAAACTCACAGCACAGAGGAAACCCTTAAACCAAACTAACTCCACAAGCACCTTCTTAGGTGTATTTGCACCTACTCAGTTGTACCTTGGTTTTATTTTTTTTTTGTTTTATTTTTGTTTTGTTTTGTTTTTAATCAAAGTAAACTGTCCTTAAGTATTACTGGTATCTTAAAGCATTCCAGAAGGTATAAAGTAGCGAAGGGTAAAAATTAGAGGTAGATATTGACAGGTATATTTTACGATGAAAGTCATCAAGTCTGGACTTGGTTGCCCAAAGAGCTTGTGGAATCTGCAGCTTTCCTGATACCCAGAGTACAACTGGACAACTTTTTATTTGCTTCCCTTCCCTTTGAGCAGGGGCTGGACTGAGTGATCTCTGGAGATCTGTTCTAACCCAAGCTGAGCTGCATTGTCCACACACTCTCTCCTGTTGGAGCAGACATGTGAACCCTGGGTCACAGATGAGCTGTGTGAGCACAGTTTGCCTCTGCCTGGAGCCAGTACAGCCCAAATCCAGGATAAAATAGGCAGCACTGTCCACATCCCTTAGAGACTGACTGCAGAGCTTGGAGCACTAAGGTGTGTTTCTCTCTTTTGTATCCACAGTGCTGATTCCTCTATGGGACATTTCTGGGATCGAACAGGCTCCCTGTGGGATTCTCTCTCCCTGGGCAGTGAGGTGTATGACAGTGAGCTGGGTGATCCCCATTACGACCAGAGTCTGCTGGAGAGGCTTTTTTACACAGCTCCTGTAAGTAGACATCCAAAGGAAAATGTGCATTTCCTAATGTGCAGAAAAACAGCAGTCTGCATGATGAAAAAAACCTACAGCTTTGAGTATTTTAAAGCCAAATAAACATTAAGTATCACACAAAAGCTTGTGAGTACATGCCTACGTTGCTTAAAATTAATATTATTAAAAGAATATTGGTAAGACTGCAAAGTCAGGCATCGAGTTTGGAAATTGCTGGGATTGAGGCTGTCCAGGAAGGCTTTTTGTTTTTTAAATCCCTGAAATTTTGAAACCATTTTAATTGTTTCAAGTGATGCAATGCACATGTTGTTTTCCATTTATGTATTGTGACCATTATGGAACTCTCTGTATAATGAAGATTAACTTCTTATTTATGTGCATTACTTCTGCTTTAGAAATCTGATTCCAGTTTGAGTGATTTCCTCAGTGATGATGATGTTAAATCCTCAAAAAAAGCATCCAAGACAGAAACTCTCAAAAAAGCAGGTCCAGTGAATCCACAGAAGGATTTTCATGGCTTTGATCAGAATGTAGCAGAAACTAAACTCAGGTAATTACATCAATGACTTCTGTTCTGACCTCATCTAAATTGTATTTCCTTTTTTTCAGGATGGAAACAAAAAAGTGTCCCTAAAGATCCAGTTGTGAAGCTTATCTTGTACAATACCATGCAGTTAGTATAAGGGGTTTATGACTCCTTTTTTTTTTTGTTTTTTTTCCCTAATTCAGCTCCAAACAATTATTTCTGATTTTTTTTTTCTGACTAATGCTGCTGGTTTTACACAAGTGAAATTCATATCCCCAGAGGAACCAACACAAAATCATTTGCAATTTAAGTCTCAAATTACACAAATGAGATTTAAAAGTATGGCAAAAATCCTCTCTGCAGTGGAGACTTGTCCTTGTGTATAACTGTATCACCTCCCTGTTTTTGTATGTGGCATTAAATGAAGCTTTTCTTTTTCAAGATTTAGGATAAGATTTTTTCAGATAACAGTGTGGAACATGCACTTTCTGGGTTGGTTTCTTTCCAGTTATGGACCCCAGATATTGTAAGATTTTTGTTTCAGAGAATTACAGGCACCACCAGATTTGTTGTAAGGATATATTGAAAAATTTATATTTTAGTGAACCTTGGTCAGTTGTTAAGTAACATCCCACCAAACCACAATTTTTCCTTCATGTGGTCATGTCAAGAATGTTTCTGCAGTCCTGAACCTCAGTTTTGTCTCTCCAGCTGCTCTCCCACTGCTCCTTCAGAAGACCACAGAGAAATGGCTCTTCTCACATCCTTGGGTGTAGACAGGTTGGCACTGCTGCAGCAAATACACCTGGCCAGAGTCATCATTGAAAGCTTGAAAATCCCTCCTGAGAGCATCCAGATCTCCCCAAGGAGGAAAGGTTTGCTGGGGAAACCTCCACGGCCTATGTCTGTTCATAAGTGGTAAGAGGGATAGTTTCTTCTTTCTGGTTTGTTTCCTGTGCCTTCGAGGGAGATTTCCCTGAGGTCTCTTGTGTAGTCCAGCTTCCCCAAGCTCTCCAGGCTTCTGGGACCTTGCTGTTTCTCTGCTCCTCTCAGGAAATTGTATCCCATAAACTTCTTTGTGCCTGGCAGTGCACTGAACACAAAAGAGGGTTTATTGGAGGAGAATCTGGTCTGTATATAATCTGTGGAAGGAATTCATAGACTAGGTGTTTCAGTTATCCTAAAAACAAAGTGTTACAGTTAACTCTGAATCTGGAACTTGCCTGCTGTGTTCAGTTTCATGAATCTCACATCAGATTCTGGATGGGTTGTGGTCACGCTTCCACTTTTTTATTCACAGTACCTTCTTTGTGGAGTACCACTTTCCTGTGAGAGTCTCCAAGGATGGTAAAGGACCAGTCTCCATAACAACAGAAGCAACTCGAGTAGCCTCAAGTAAAATCACAGATGATGGTAAGAGCATCATTTTTCCACCTTAGATTTAGTTTTGTTGACTGCATCTCTTAGAAATTACTCAGTGGTATTTTCCACATATTTCCTTTGCTGCCTGAAAATCACAGCATGGTTAGTGTGAGTACTCTGCCCACAGAGTTGTCCTGCTGCAGGTGGGGGAATGATCCTCTCAGGGAGAGGGGAGCCAAGAGATTTTTAAATTAATTTTTTTCTTCCAAGAGGTGTTCATACAGGGAGTTTCAAATTTCTTTTTCTGGAGAAAGAACAAGTTAGTAAGCCCAGTCCTTCATTTGAACATGAAACCAATATTCTTTCTGCAGTAGTAGGAGGATCACCAAGTACTTTTAGAAATATCAGAGATAGTTATAGCTCAAATATATAATTTCCCAGATGTTGAAGTATGTCATATAGTATTTCCAGTAGCTCACATACTCTGCTGGATCCAAGGAATCTCGAGTCATATGCTTGAATCAGGAGACATCAGCCTTTGAGAGTCACCAGTGTTTGTGTCCCTGAGAACAACTCCTGTTTCTGTTCCCACTGAGCAGAGAATGCTGGATGAGCAAGATGCTTTCTGCCCAGGCTTCCCAGAAACTGGAATGCCAGGGTGACTTTCAAATGGCCCATATGGTCATTCATTGGCTTTGCATCTTTCTGAGTGGCACTTGAGAGATTTTGAGTTCTCTTCTATGTTCTCCATTTGTGGCCAGAGAAAACATCTGTTTCTTCTGAACTTTTGTAACACAGCCTTTGTAATCCAAAACTCATCCATCCTCCTGCCCTTTGCCTTTTGTAGAGTCCAGCTCTTTGAGACCTAGAAAAATAGATTGGACTGAAAATAACACTTCAAGTCAATCCACTGTAGCACTTTCCTTTCTGAGTTATGTCAAATATTAAAGATGCCTAATGGGAAAGATTCCATAGCCATCCCAGACAAGGTGAAGAAGTGCTGGGCATCCAGTTGGAAATTTCCTTATGTGTAACCTGCATTTTTGTCATCGCAAGAATACTTCTTATCCTTTGTGAACACTTTTATTGTGCTTCTTGTACACTTTTGCAGACTGAATGCCAGTTGATTCTGTCTCTGCTTGCAGACACCACTGTTCTCCTGAAGCTGTGATTTTTCATGCAGCTCAGCTTTGAATCTCTCAAGAACCATCTTGAACTCTGTTAGTTAAAATGAGGCAGGGTTCTCCCACTGAAGAAGGGCAGGTCTTACTGCATGCTAGAATGGCAGAGACTTGGTGTCACCCGAAGTCTTTAAGTTCTATTATAATGTTGGTTTTTATTAATGTATTTGTTAATTTATTAATTATTTTTTAATTAATAATCTTAATTTTGTCCTGCTGGCCTCCTGCTCTTTGCTGGCCTTTGAATATGAAACCAGTTTATGTTGGCCTTGGTGTTAATAAATAATGCAGAATTAAATTATTATGTGTGTAACAGAGCACTCTCCAGAGGAAAGTTCATTTATTTATATCAGGTAATTTTGGATATTTGTTGCTGCGCTCTTTCTTCCAGTGGTGAAATTCCAACAGCGGTCTGTGTTCCCTGTGTGGTTTGGAGGAATGATGATCGAGCACTGGTGGGGCTCTGACCTGGCTTTTAAAATCTACATGAGAAAAAGCACCCAGAAAAAGGTACTTACTAGAAATTGTTCCTTCTTTGTGTGTTGAAAAGCAAAGGAATTTTTTTCATTTCTGTTTCCCACAGACACTCAGTGCAGACAGGCAGATATTAAGAGGGGAAATGACATTATATATTGATAGTTGAACTGATTGTTGTCCAGTCTTCACAGAATATTCTGAGGGACCCCCAGGATCATCCAGTCCAACCCCTGGCCCTGCACAGACCCTCAGCAAGCCCACCCTGAGCATCCCTGGGAGCAGTGTGCAAACACTCCTGGAGTTCTGGTGGCCTCGGGTCCGTGCCCATTCCTTCTTCCAGGCTTGTCACTCCATTAAAGGATTTTCTGAGTTTAAGACTGGCAAATAAAAAATTTATACTTCCCTCATCTTTAAGACTGATATCTTGCTGTTTAAGCACATTGAATTAGTTATAAACATTATTCTTCAATGAGAACACAGCTCCTTTAGCAGTGTAGGATGAGCTCACATGGATGAGTTTGTGTGGAAGTTTTTATCTTTACCCTGCCCAGAGCAATGTGAGCTGTGGAAAACAGCTGTAACTTGTGTATTTTTTGGGGGGGGAAAGTTATGTTTCTGTCTGATAAGATTATTTGCATAACCATCTGCCTGTGACAAAGATGGTGAGAGGGGTTAACCCAGCTTATGTTATTTTAATCAACACCAAGGATATCTGCTTTTCTTTTAACGAGGGAGTAAATTGCATCTTTCAGTATGGAAGTTTTGCTCATTTACTAGGATTTAGGTTTTCAATTTTTGCATTAATCTGGAATTGTTTACAGTAGGTCCTGGGAAAATTTGTCTTACTGTTCTAGTGAGACTTGAAATTGGAAGTAAAGGAGATTTTCCAAGTCTCTGTTGGTACAACTGATAATGGGAATGGGAGGGTTTGTGGCTGCTCATGGCTTCCCAGAAAGCTTTTATTTCACAAAAGTTCTTTAAATTTGATAGAAATCTTGCAAAATTCATTTTTTGCCTACCCTCAGCCTGTGGCCATTGGCTCGGCAGCCCTTCAGCTCCGCAGGGTGATTGAGGCTGAGCTGTTCAGTGTCAGCTGTGAAATACCTGTGGAAAAAGAGGGAGATCACACACAAGTGGGGCCACTAAAGGTATGTTTTACCATCTCGAGCTTGAACTGTTGCTGATTTTGGCTGCACACTTGTATTTTTAACTCTTTTCTCTCTTCGGTTCAGTTTACCAGGTCTGAGATACAAAGGTTTGCAAGACCAGTATAAAATAACATGAACCCTTTTTTATTCTTTGGGGTTTTGGAGAAGTATTTGAAACTCCTGCATGTCTAGGAGTAGTGTCAAGCTGGGACTTGAGTACAGAAACCACTCTACAGGCAAATTTTGAGTGGCACGTATTCAGGAGCTTTTGCTTTTTCTTAACATGTGACATGAGCTGAGGTCTCTCCTGCCTTGGAGGCCTGGTGTTCCTTGTCACTTCAGGAATTATATTCTCCAGCCAAAGTTTCCACCAGTTTGCTCAGCTTCTGACTGAGAAGCATTAACAGTTGGAGAGATTTGACAGTTCTCAGGATAAACAGCTCTCTGTATTAGCAGGTGAAGGGTTAAGAATGGGGTGAGCTTTCAATGGTTCGTCTGCAATTGTGTGGGTTTGCACTCCGGTCTGGATTTTATTTCATAAAGAGCCACATGTGGTTTATTTTACAGCAGCAGCTGTAGCTTGCAACCAACATAATGCCTTAGAGTGAGTTCTGGAGCACAAGCTGTGATATGTTTTCTGAGTTTCTCTTGCATCCTTGTTTCTGGATGGGGCACATCTGGCCAGCTCTGCCTTGCCTTGCAGGTGTCCCTGCAGCTTGCAGCCAACAACAAAGACTTGGCCTGCACCGCTGCCAGGTCAGCTACAGCTGGGCACCCAGCCCCAGCTCACGCCATGAGGAGTGCCCAGTTGGAGCTGCAGGAGCCCAGCAGGACAAGTGTAAATGTGGAAAGCCCTCTCTGTCCCAGAAGGAGCCCCGAGGACTGCCAGGAGCCAGGAGTGGGCAGCAGGGACGGGGCGCAGCCGCTGCGCACTGTGCCGGCCTCCGCAGCCCGGGATGTGGTGACATGTGTGACCCCAGCTGAGGAAGATGGGCTATTGCTGCACGTGCTGCTGATGGTGCCTGATGGAAAGGATTTTATTGCTGAAGCCTCTGGGCTCCCCAGTTCTTGCAATGTGTATTTAAACTGCAAACTGCTCAGCACCGAGGAGGCAACAAGATCCGCTGTCGTCTGGGGCACAACGCAGCCTGCCTTTAATTTTTCTCAGGCAAGTCACACATTGTCCATTTCACACTGCCAGAAGTGTGGTATTCCCCACTGACAAGCACATTTTGTAATTAAGTTACTTTTATATACACAGAAACATCTCTGCTTTGCTCTGTTGAATGTGCATTTGATTTTTAACTTCTATCTCTAAAAACCACAGTTCTGTAGACTGGAATAAAGTAGACTTACCAGAATGCTGTGTGCTTAGCCAATACTTTCTAGTGTGTTCTGTGTACTAATTCTGCTTTCAACGTTTCAGGTGATGCCTTTTTCCTTGACTTCCAAACGCTTGGAGCGGATGAAGAACAATGTCATGATTATTGAAGCGTGGAACAAGCTGGGAAGCCCTGGCTGTGACAAATTGCTGGGATTAGTGAAACTCCCTCTGCATCAGTTTTACGTCTCATTCAAGTAAACTTGTTTTTTTCCCCTTTTTTATTGGGTTGGGAGGTATCCTCACTGAAGCTTAGAGAAAGAAGTCAATGATGATGTTTAGGGGTTGTGTGTGAAGGTTCTTAGTTACACTTCATAGCAAAAGGCATTTTTGCACTGCCAAGCCTCCTATAGCCCTTTTCTGCAGTGAGCAGGGTGTAAGTTACACTGTCCTTGTCCAGAAGTACAGACAGAGTGTGAGAAACAAAGACAGTACTGCATCAGGGTTGGTGCCTGCTTAACTTGTGATCCTGTGAGAGAATAAAACTAGAAGAAATTGAAGTGTCTTCACAGGAGAATGAAGTGTGGATTTTCATCAGTGATTTTCCAAGATTGTAACTGATTGGGTTCGCCCCTAATTATGCTCTGCGGAGATCCCACAGGGTTGCTGCTGGTTTGCACAGCCTGGGTGTCAAAAAGTCTCCAAAGCCTTCATATTTTAATTGTGTTCTTATCCAATGGGATCCTCCAGAGTTCTTTGTTCTTTTTGGGTTTAATCTATTGGCTTCTTGTTCAGTCAAGTAACACACCTGCTTAAAACAGGTTAAATTGCTGGAAATACTGGACAGAAGAAATCCTTCCTAATGCAAAGGATTGATTCCTTTCCTGTTGGTCAGACCTAGTGACCCGTGGAAATGAGGTGGTGCTGGAGCTGACTGGCCACAACTTTGTTAGTTATTACTGTGTTATTTGTATAATTTTTTAGTAAGCCACTGTAGTTTGTCTGTGTATATCTTAGCATCCCAGAATGGTGTGGCTTGTGGACCTTAAAGCCCATCCAGTGCCATCCCCTGCCGTGGGCAGGGACACCTTCCCCTCAGTCAAGTTGCTCCAAGCCCCATCCAGCCTGGCCTTGAAGAACTTCAGTGTATGATTGGAGATGTTGACATCTTTCTGGGAGGCTGTCACTGTTCCTTCTTTTCTTCCATCCCCAAAGGCACGTAACTACCTCATTTAAGTGTAACATGGCTACAGGGTTTTAATGGGAGTCTTTTTCCCATTCATCCCTTCGTTCACAGATCTCTAGGTTAAGGTGCTGTTAGGTTTTGGGAAACTGTCCTTTCTCATTGCTGAAAATAACTTCCTGCACCCAGGATCTCTGCTGAGAGAAGACTGGACATAAGTGGGACAAATTCCAGAGGAATGGAGATAGATTGGTTTTCATCAGCATTGAAAATCCCACCTAAAATGAGTCCTGTGTGTGATCCTGCTCGTACTCAGATGGCTCATGCTCACACTGGGGCTTTTTTGTTTGTTTTGGGTTTGTTCCGTAGAGATCCCAAGGTCTCCCACCTGCTCCTGCAGGCTCAGTACCCGGTGGTGGCTGTGGATGGCCCCATGCCCGTGGTCGATGTTTTCACCGGCAGCACCAGCGGGAGCCTCAGGGTCGTCCTGGCAATGGGATCTGCTGACCAGATAGTGGCACTGCAAAGGCTCAAAACTGGAGAAGGAATGGTGCCTCCTCTCACACAGCGTCCTCCCCACTCTCTGGACCACGCACCTGCAAAACCCACAATGGTATTTATTGTTCACTAAGCCCCCTTCTTGCTGAAGGATGTGTGAAAAGGGAATGATCCCCTATCTCTTCTTGAAGCTGTAGCCAATTTTGTTGTAGTCTACAAGTTCTACACTGAATTATATTGTTTATACTCTTTTTTTTCACCAGCTTGCTCTCACCAGTCTTGGTGTTATTGCCCATTTTATTGCCTTGCATAGCCACTGCTTCTATCTTCACAAGTCTAGTAAAAACAAAAACAAAAAAACAGAAAAATTATAGAAAATCTTAATTCTCACAGCTTTATTGGGGAGGTTTTGCCACTGCCTTGGAGTTGGATAGGTAGGAACTTTTAAGCTTTTTATGTGCTTTGCAGGAATAAAAAATTCTTTCAGGCTTTCAATGTTTCTGTGAACTTTAGGAGGAAAATGGCAGATAATTTTTCTACTCCCCATCTCAGGCTTCTTAGATCATTGTCACATGTAATTGTTTAGGTTGGAAAAGACCTCTGTGCTCATTGAATCCAACCACTAACCCAGCCCTGCCAAGGCCAGCCTTAAACCATGTTACATCCACATGGCTTTTAAATACTTACAAGGATGACTCGGCCACTTCCCTGGGCAGCTTGTTGAAATGCTCCCAGTCTCCTAAAGTCATCCCTTCTATGTGGCTTCCCTTTTTTTTTGCTAGCAGTTGGACCCAAAAGGGGAAGACCTGCTGGAGCATGTGTTTGAAATCCACGTGGAGAGTGTGAAGGGACTCACTCCCTTACAGTCCACGGTCTGGGGAGAGGCTGACTGCTACATCCAGTACTATTTCCCAGTTCAGGAGGCTGGCTGTGGTGCACTGCAAGGACCTGGATTGCATGAGGATGGTAAGTTTGTTTTATAATTTTCCCTTATTTAGAGCATTGCTTTAATTAAATACTATTTAGTCGTGTTTTCTCTGCCTAAGTAAGAGGGCGCATGTTATTCTGAGCTTTCATGCACCCAACAATTTTCTGGGAAAAATTTGGTTTGGGTTGTGTCACTGAATTAAAAGCCTTGTTTATCTGAGGCTGGTGGCAAGTTCCCAGTGAAGAAAAGAAGCCTAATTCCAAATCTCTTCACATGGTACCTTTTGGTAAAGGTGCCAGAGGGCTGTACCAGCTGATCTGACAAAGATGCAGGAATAGGTCTGCAGGGAATAGCGAGCTTGTACACAGTGAAATTCAGCAAAGGTTTCACATGCACAAGCCTTTCAGGCTGCTGAGTTTTCTCTCCACAGCTCCCTGACAGGAGAGTGCAGCCAGGTGGGGATTGGGCTCTGCTGCCAAGGCAGCAAGGGACAGGACGAGAGGAAATGGCCCCAAATCACACTAGGGAAGGTTTTAAGTTGAATATGAGGGAAAATGTCTTCATCAACAGGGTTATCAAACCCTGGTACAGCTGCCCAGGGCAGTGGTGGCATCACCATCCCTGAAAATGTTCAGAAAGTGTTTGGATATGGCACCTGGGTACATGATTTACTGGTTGCCTTGGTAGGGCTGGGTTAACAGTTGGATTTGATGATCTTAGAGGGCTTTTCCAACCTTAACAATTATGTGCTTTTTACGGATACACCGACAGAACAGTTGCTTGGTTTAGATCACTAGGATTAACATAGAATGGTTTAGGTGGGAAGGGACCTTAAAGCACATCCATTCCCACCCCCTGCCACAAGCAGGGACACCTTCCACTGTCCCAGGGTGCTCCAAGCCCTGTCCAGCCTGGCCTTGGACACTTTCAGGGACTCAGGGGCAGACACAGCTTTTCTGGGCATCCTGTGCCACGGCCTCATCACCCTCCCAGCCAGGAATTCCTTCCTAATCTAAACCTGCCATTTTTCAGATTATAGAAGAATATTTAAATAATTGTAGCTGTAGGAAAGAACATAATGAGTGCTTTGCATCACTAACACGTATTCCCACTGAAAAATGACAGTCAGTAAAAGGGTTCTGTAGTAAGTCCTGTGGGATTTTTGTACTGCCTTTGTAGCAGTGGTTCCCAGCCTGTGCTCACAGGGTCATGGGGCTGCATGGATTGCTTGTAAAAGCTGTGTGAAATGAAGGTCAGAAGACCAAGCCTTGTCCCAGGATGATTTCACTCCCTGTCCATGGGTCCTACCACCTGAAGGATTGCAAGCAGAGAAAGGCTGAAAGCTGCAGTTGCCACCATTTTTAATCAGCTCTGCTTGACTTTCAGGCATCACGTTAAAGCCATTTAGAACAGCTACCACTCTGTGTGTCCCTGATCCCATCTTTAATGATGAACATCATCATTCCCTGTTGGTTCCTGCTGATGTCCCAGTCCAGAGGCTCCTGGTCAGTGCATTTATGGCACCAGGAGCAGCAGCAGGAGGAGGAATCCAGTTTGAAGTCTGGTGCAGGTACAGAACATCCTTTTCTTTGTAGATAGCACAGTAATACGAGTAGAGATAGAGCTGATTTTGAAGAATCTCCAGCTCTGGGATGGATATTCTGTAATTTTATTTAATCATAGCTAAAAAAGTATGGTAAGCTCATCAACATGTCTTGATGAGTATCTGCACTTAAAACTTCTGAGCCTTTTTCTCCCACCAAGAGTCCTAATTACTCCTTTTTATAACTCACTTAGTGTGTGTTCTTAGTTTGCTTTCTTCCATCTTTTAATCACCATAACAATCTAAAAGTAGTGTTTAAATGCTTGACACATCTAAATTTTACTTAATAGCACCCTGAAAGCATAATTTTATTGTGCTGAATTTGCTTTTTTCCCCTCATACAAGTGACTGAGTACAGGAGAAATAATATAAAATGTTTTCTAAGTTCAAAATGCTTCTTTGGCTACTGAAGCTAATTTTTAATAATGATGGAGAGCAGAAGCCATGAAGACAAATAGCTTTAGAAAAATACAATAACCTGTTAATTCTGTAGTAAACAAGTCAGGCTTTTTAAAATGTGCAAAGTCACATGAGAATTACTATGGGCTGTTTGTAAGATACAGTGCCAGAATTTGTTGTAAGATGAAGCTGAAGCCAAGTAATGCACTAAGAAAAAGTTTAGAGTAATTTTTTACATTCACAAACCAGTACCACAAATCTGTTCTGCAAGAGAGGTATTTTTATTTATTAATGAGAAATGAGAGTAGAGAATATTTGGTGCCAGATCCTTCTCTTCTTTTTCTTTGGGATGCCAGTTTTTAGTGGACTTGTTAGGACTAGTGCAAATAAATATTCGTAGCATATCTGCTTAAGCACTTAATTATTCTTTTATTCAGTGGAAATAGATTTACTTGAGTTTCTCCCTTAGCTGGGGGCTAATTAGGCTTTGAAGACACTCAAAATAAAGTTGGCTTCTGTGACAGAAATGTTGGTGATGTTTTTTGTGTCTTACCAGGTATTATTACCCAAATGTCAGAGACCAGCTGGTTGCCAAAGGGGCCTTGCCTTTGTCACGGCTCTGTGCCATGGTGACCCTGCAGCACCATGAAGAAATAGGGATACAAACTTTTAATCTTCCCTTGGTGCCCCGGACTGATTCCTTGGAGGAATTTTATCTGCATTCCTCAGGTGAGGAAGGCTTGTGGGTTTTCCCTTCATGTGGTAAAACCAGGCTCAGCTGAGGAGACCTCTGAGCAGCACAACAGTGTTTGACGGTGTGTTAGCAAAGGACAAAGGAAATGGCCTCAAATTGTGCCAGAGAGGCTTAGGCTGGATATTAGGGAAAATTTCTTCCTCCAAAGGGCTGTCATGTCTTGGCACAGGCTGCCCAGGCCATGGTTGAATCCCCATCCCCGGCAGGATTTAACAGCTGAGTGTGTGGATGTGGCACTTGGGGACATGGGAGAGTGGTGGCCTTGGCAGTGCTGGAGGAATGGTTGGACTCCATGATTTTATGAGTCTTTTCCAGCAAAACCAATTCTCATTGTGTAAAATTCTGTCAAATTCTGCAAAAATAGTATCTTTGTATCCAGGGTAAATAAAAATATGGATTTGCATTGGCAACTGAAACCAATCAGGAGTTGTTTTCCTCCCAGCTTTCACTAACACCATCATGAGAAAAAAAGTCAGTAGAGTAAGTTTTGTATTCATGGGTATAGCTAAATATAAATTATGTTGGATGTACTTGCATTAAGAGCTGACCATTTCTTCCCTTCCTTTCTTTCATTTAATCCAGGTTTGCTCGATGTGAGTGTGAGGTACCAACGATCCATGAAAACAGCAGCCAGGATAACTGCTCAAGCTGTTTCACTTTCTGTGCAGATACACAGGGCAGCTGGTTTGCAAGCAGCAGCCAGGTAAAGTCTAATTCAAAAAGGACCATTTTTCATTTAAAACAGCTTTATCTGGAGGCAGCAGGCTGAGGCATGAGATTAGAACAAATTCTTACTGGCTAATTTTCCATCTGCAGAGACCAAGATTCAAAGTGGGTTCTGCTCCAAAGTGGAAATAACTTTATAAAGACTATCAGCAGTTATTCTGGTCCCTGAAGCTGCAGAACAGGGTGGTAGCATTTGTTCTGCAGAAGGATGCAGATTGGAAGGGCATGTTTTCCTACATTTCCACATTTTTCTACACCAAAGACTGATATAAAAATTGGATGATATAAGATGGTGCCTGTTTGGGCATTGGATCCTGATGTTGGTGATGCTATTTAAAAGCTAGCTGAGGTTGTTTTCTTGCATTTCACTGTGAAAACCTCAGTAAGCTAACTAGGAAATGAAACGTGTTCTTTTCCACCTTAAGGCTTCTGCTCCAAGTGTGTGGTACCAGCTGAACATAGTTCCAGAATATGTGATTTTTCAAGAATTAGAGAAGGGCTAGAATAGATGAAGTCAGTTCCATAAGAGAAGAGTGGCTCCTGTCATTCCAGAGCCATAGTCTGACCCTTTCTCAGTGTTGCTGTGAGACCCTGGTGCATCTTAATTCAAGCAGACCCTGAAAGGTGAGGATCACTATCGAATGGGGCTTGGAAAAGTCGAGGGAATGGAATGACCTCAGACTCCTCCCCCTTCAGGTGTGTGACCTGAGTAATACCTGGGTCTGATTTACTTGTAAATTATTCCATTTGCTAATTTCACCTCCTTTTGCTGGTCAGTACTGATCTGTAAAAATAATTGGCTTGGCCTTAGGCTTCTTTCTGGAGCAGGTTCTCTGGGAAGTTATGCTACAGTACAGTGTATCCTTAAAGGTGCTGAGTATTTTCTCAACCACAGATTAGAGCACAGCCACCAGTGACGGACCTCGTGAGTTCCTCTCCCCATTTCATATCTGTTCCTAGTATATTCAGATGGAAACAAAAGATGACAGTGCTTTGCAGCCAAAACTCACGTACATTTTGACTTCAAACATTCACTGTTAGTCCCATCTTTTCACCTTTTGTTTTAAGCATGTTTTTTTCTTAGATTCCTCATACATTTTATGCATTGTCTTCATTCTTTTCCTTTTCCTCCCATGTGAAATGAAGAGCTGTGGCCCAGAAGAACCCCTCTGTGCAGTACTACGCAGGGGTGGGAGTGAACACGTACGTGTGCGTGCTCCCGTCCTTCCTGCCCCAGGCGCAGGCGCGCAGCACGCGAGCCGTGCCCTGCTCTTTCTGCCCGGAGTTTGAGCACCACGTGGAGTTCCTCTGTCATCTCATCCTTCAGAAAAGCAGTGGAGAAGCCTCTTCTCTGGGGGAACTCTTACAGTCTGCCAGTATTTTTTTCTCCATCTACCATCAGAGCACCAAGTCAGGTGAGGACAAGAGGTGCAATTGCAAGGGTTGAATAATGGTGTAGAAGTCTCATTCATTTTAGTATAGAAAAAAAAAATACTCTTAGAATAATGGAACAGTTTGGGTTGGGACTTGCAAAAGCCCCCTGCCATGAGCAGGGCCATCTTCCATCAGGTCAGGTTGCTCAGAGCCCTGTGCAGGGAACTCTGCAGTTCCCAATAGATGTAATTATCTAAATTGTCTTTGGCAGAGACTGTTCCCCTTGTGCAAAGAGTTTTTGAGACTCCCGGCGATCAAGATCACCTCTTACCAGCTGTTTTCCAGTCAACGGCTTCTAAACCTTACATACCAATTTGATGTATTTACAAAAGTTTTTCTTTTCCAGCCACTGACAAATTGGCTGATAGAACATCTAGAGATTATCTTCTTGGGACAGTCACAATTCCAACCAGAGACCTGCTGACAAGAAGATCAGGTAACACAGCAGTGCTGTGCTGCTGACATTCTGTGTAAATGCTATTTTAATTCCTTAAAACCATTTTCATTCCTGTTGGGGGGGGTTTTCTGAGTTTTTTTTAGACCAAAGTTTTTTCAGATGTTTCCAACATGTTCAGTAAAAATCCTGTGTTAGAAAAGTCACATAAAGGTTGTTGTTTGAAAATCTGTTTTCAGGGTGTAGGATGTTTAGTGGCAGAATGAATATTCTGGGGCTACTATGACGAATTTTAACTCCATGCTAGCTAAAACCAGCACCTAAAATCCTTAGGATTTTATTCAGTGCTGTTTATTTTCTAGATAGAAAGTCCAAAAAGCATGTCAAGTCCATGAGTTGTAGTGTTTAGTGCAGGACTAGTGATTGCTTTTCAGATTTTCAGATGTCAAAGGTGGAAACAGAAGTCTTAGATAATTAGAAAGTAGTAGGATTAACTCTTGTTTTTTATTTTGTTTTTTTTTTTTTAACTATGTGTGAAATATCTCAGTGATCCTTTTGGGTCCCTTCCACTTCAGAAACTTTTGTGAAAAAATTATTTACATATCTGTCTGCTAATAATCTCCTCTACCTAGCATTAGTTTGGAGTTATTATACCTTGTAATAATGATGTTTCTATTATTACCTTGGTTATTTCTGCTTTAATTTCAGTAAAGTTCTTGTTTTCTCCAGCCCAAAATTTTAGGGTTGTTTTTAATGGGAAGAGAGTAGGAAAGAAATAAACATACATAATTTTATAATTGGATATCCCAGGGATGTAGTTTCATTATAAAATGGGTGTTGTTAATGCACTGAAAATACTTTGGGATCAGAACTTCTGCTGAGGTTTTTAGAAGGCCTTGTTGCTTTTTCAGATTGGAAATTATTTAATAAAATTCCAAGTGAGAAATAAACCCTTGGCATTCTGGTCCTTGACTGACGGCTAGAGAGGTGACCATTCTTCACTGGCATTTTTGGAAAGCTGGGATGAGTCTGATGTGATCTTTCCTCCCAAGGTATTTCAGGCTGGTTCCCAGTGACCCTCTCCGAAGATCCGATGCCTCCGCGCTGCACCAACGCCATGCAGGCTGTTGGGGGAGGGCTGGAACTCTCTGTTGCCTTTGCCCAGCAGGGTGACAGGGAGCGTGTTCTGGAGGCTGCCAAGCTCCTGGGGTGGAGCAGTGAGGACATCCATGAGGACAGCGAGGACGAGAGCGGTGACTGGGAGCAGAATGCAGGGCCAGTGGCCCTGACCATCTCCACCCCATGGGTGTGGCTGCCGCTCCACTGCGTGCTGCTGGCAGGCCAGACACACATGCACAAGAGCACTTTCTGCTACCTCAGGTACAAACTGTACAACCAGGAAGCCACCTGGACGTGGCTGAAGCGGCCAAAACTGAGTGATGACGCACAGAGTGTTACGGTGAACTTCAGGAAACCCAGCAAGGTCACCCTCAGAAGGAGCCAGGGATTGCTGTGGTTCTTCAGAGAGGAGAAATTAGAAATCCAAGTGTGGTGGGCGTATGGCAAGGAAAATGAGGTGGAAAGACCACTTGATACAGATCGTCTGATTGGATCTGCCTACGTCGACCTGGCAGCATTAGCAGAGAGATCAAGGAGAACACTGAGTGTTAGTGGTGAGTTCCTAAAACACAGGGTCACATTTCAATGCTCCTTACTGGTAATTTAATATGGTTCCTTCTCTAGTCACTGTAAACAAAATGTTCACAGCTTTGTTTTGTCCTGCACAGAATCCCAGGGAGGTTGGGGTTGGAGAGCATCTCTGGAGGTCACCCAGTCCCACCCCCTGCCCAGGCAAGTCACCTGGAGCAGGTGACACAGGAACACATCAGTCCACAAATCTGGTCGCTGATGAGCACCATGTAAATGACAGAAGCCATAAAGTAAATCTCACACCTCAGTGTGCGAAAGAACTTCTTTGCCTGGAGGGGGCAGAGCCCTGGAACAGCTGCCCAGGAGGACCTGGAGTCTCCCTTTCTGAAGATATCACAAGCGACCAGATTTGTGGACTGATGGGCTCTTCTTTTAGATATATGCGGGAAAGGGAGAAAGAAAAAGAGTCAGAACTATTTTTTTTATGCAGGATATATGTTGTATTCTCCATATATGTATGTGAAATTATGCAGAGTCACTGTTCCCAGGGTTGTCAGGAAGTTGATGTGCTTTAATCTGAGTTGCCAGGGGAAAATGAACGTGTACCCAATTTGAGGGATTGTTTGTGGTTTTTAATGTTTCTAGGCTTGTACTTCTGGGTGATAACTCACATAGAAATTAAACTGAAAATCAAAATTCATTCTGCTGGGCTCTTGTTTTCCAAGCTCCTGCTTTTCCTGTGGCTCAGTTAGCTGGTTGTTTGTGAATTCTCCTGCAGGTGTGTATCCATTGTTCAGATGCAATGCTGCAGACCTGGCAGGAGCCGCCGTGCGTGTTCACGTCAGCCTTGCTCCCACTCCTGCTGCTCTGCCCAGACTGCCCTGTGCCCAGGAGGGCAGCAACAGTGAAGATGAGGGCACAGGGGAAAGCCCTGGTCGCAGCCAGCAGGTCTCTGACAAACAGCAGGTGGATATTGTAAGTCCAAGTATCACCAATGGCGAACCACAGGAGGAAGATGTGATGTTTCTGGAAAACACAGTTGCTGTCAATATCCTTGTGGAAAGAGCAATGCATCTAAGTTTAAAAGGTAACATCACATACCCACCCTTTCTTTTCTTTCTTTCTTGTCTTTCTTTTTTCTATCTTTGCTTTCTGTTTCTTTGTCTTCCTCTGAGATGTGTTCCTACTCCAGCAAAGTGAGCGGCAGGGATGGATTTTGAACTTGGCTCCATGATGTTGCAACCCCAATCACTGTGTAAGTACTGGGAAAGCAGGAGGCTGAACTATTCAGCCTATCTTCATGAATAAAATCCAAAATATAAATAGCATCATGTTACCTGTTGGAGGTGACAGCTGAATTTTGAAATTAAGTATTATCTGAACAGCTAAACTCAAAATTAAGTATTGACTGAATAACTAAACCTCCAGACACCCCTATCTCAAAGACTCCTGCAAATTAGCACATAATAAATTTGTAAAGCTGTACTCAGCTTTTGTTTCCCTGATAGCACAGCTAGGAGTCAAATGCATGCCATGATTTTAGGATAAGCAATTCTAGAAGATTCTGAGCCCTGCAGATGGTTTTTTATAATGATTCTAGAGTCTTCTGGAATTCATAGGCTGTGAAAAACTGATGCAACTTCTTGGTTATTGCAAAGCTTTTGATGATATAAAGGAGGTTTCTTTTGAGTATTGCAGAAATACTCAAATATTTCTGTCTTCAACTCCTTTATTTTAGGGGATTTTTAGAAGTTGATAATTGAGAGGCAGCTGATCCACTGAAATAAATACAAGCTAGTTTCAATAAGAAATTTCATTTTTCATGACTGCCAGACAGGTGGCCCAGCATGGAGAGTAGCTCAAGTACTGGAATAGGGTCCTCAGGACCTGGGTTTCATTCCTAGCTTTACTTCTGACCTCTTAGATGATCTTGGGTGAATGTTTTTTCTGTTTCTCCTATGAGTATTCAGATTTCTGCTCTGTAAAAGGGTTATGTAAAATTTGCTTCCATTGTAAATATAACATGCTATCAGCTCCACCAGTGAAAAGAAGTATTTTCTGGATGGTGGATTTCTTTGCTAGTTGTGTGGTTTTAATTGCTGAACTGCCTTTAGATGTTGTTATTGTTATTGATTTAAAAATCTGTATTTAATTCTGTATCATTTCAGGAAGTCCCTTGACAGAACGTGAAGTAAGAGCCCCCAGTAGCTGTGTATCCTTTGCTGTTGCTGGGGCAGATGCTCCAGTAACCACTCCAGTGGTAGAAAATACAGACTCACCAGTCTGGGACTTCCAGCAACAAGCAAGGTGAGAGATGGGGATTCCCACAGACATTCACTTTGCTTTTTTATTTCCAGGAATGAACTTCACACATTACATCTTTCAACCATAATCCCAGTGCTTTGCTGTCACTGTGTTATTGAGTCATGATATAAACTGTATTTCTGTTCCCTCACAGTTTCTTTGTCCTATCTTTTAAATGTACAGCAAGAGTGAGGAGAGGGAAATATTTATTGAATAAGCGGAAGCCAAAACTATATAGAGATATGTTATGCTTTGAGGCTCAGTAGTTTTGGGGTTGGTTTTGTTCCTGCCCCCATCATTAAAGAAAGAAACTGATTTGTCTGGGTAGATAAAATGGCATTGAAACTTCAGAAGCATTTTACTGCTTTTTCCTGCTTTGCATAAAATATTATGGTTTTTGTTCTTAACAGATTATCCAAAGAGCTTCTCCTGGATCCACAGCAAACCTTGGTCTTCAAAGTGTGGCATAAAGCAGGTAAAGTTTGTAGTGCAGTCTTAAGAGGAGTGTGTTTTCTGCATCCCCTTCCTTAGATTACTTGTATTTCATGCAAGGAAAATAAATTCTGCTAAGTGAATTTGAGAGTAGAAACGTAATGCCATCTTTTGCCTTGGACTAGAAGAATGCTAAATACCTGTTGATTTCCTGGCCCTTGGCACCCTCATTTTCCCCATTAATCATCTTACAAAGTTTGGTTCATCCTTATCCTCTCTGGTTTTATTTTGAAGGTGCTGTAGAGGTTGGATTTTCCTGCTGAAGGAAATTTTGAACTGCTTCCTTCACGTGCTGTTTGTTGTTACTGCAGTTGGTTGAAGTGTGGCCAGCTAGTTGTAGCCAAATACTTCTATTTCTTTCATTTTACATATTGGAGTTCAGCTGTCTGATTCGTGCTTCAAAAACAAACTTCCTGTGTATCCAGAGCACTGTGTGTATACAGTGATTCTCCTGCCAATCCCTCTCCCTGCCCTGGGCTTCCACTGTCCTGCAGGGACGTTTTTAGCTTCATTTAACCAAGGTAATCCAAATCCAAACCTGTTGGACAGGATTGTTCTGGACCTCAGCTCATCTTCCAAGCCATATTTCAAGGGCTGTGTTTTAACATTCCTAAAAATGACTAATAGCAATGTATTTGTGCTTTTTGTATCCTTCTTCCCCAGAGTCGGAGCGAGTGATAGGATTTGCATCTGTGGACCTTTCTCCTCTCCTTTCTGGCTTCCAGCTCGTGTGTGGGTGGTACAACATCACTGACTTCAGTGGGCAGTGCCGAGGGCAGATGAAGGTGGCAGTGTCCCCTCTCCAAAACATAAATCACCTCAAAGGAGAAAGGCAGGCCCGGGCCCGAAGCCAGCCAGAAAATTCTGCTGTATGTTCTTCCATTTCCTCCCCTCTCACACTTAACTGATAATTGGCACTCTGAGTTCCTGAGCAGGTTCCCCACAAATTCACAGCATGGTCATGGAGCAGTCTGTGTAAATGTACCAAAAAAACCTGATTCCTTAGGAATTCTGCTCCAGGTTTCCATGGTAGCTGCTGGCCAGTGCTAGTTACAACACTTCAATCAAGTCATGAGCAGCCCCATGGGCTTCACTCTGTAGCTTCATGTGTGTTTGGGTTGGTTTTTTTTTTTAGGAGAATATTCTGTGCATTTGGATATCTGCAAGCATGGCATAGTTCTGTTTGCTGCTTTGGGTGACAGCTGGTGCTCAAAAACATACAGTAGATTCAACTTTTCTTTGGTTGCGAAACACCTAATTTGGCAGGAATCTGTTTTTCTGGAATATTTGCCATTTTTTTCTGGGTTTTCCATTATTCTCTAGACTTCCCAGTTATGCTGGGGTGTGTTATAGACATGTAATGCAGCCTTTATCCTCCTTTCCATCACTTCACTCTCTTATAATATGGAGAGAGTTAACAAAAGTGTCTGAAATGAAAGTTCTGTCAAAATAGTACTTTGGCTCAGTGCTGGGAAATCATTTGAAAATTTAAAGCTATTTAGAAAGCCTGAGATTTTGTTAGATCAGCAGGATAATAGCTTAATTTTTCTTATTTTCTTGCTGTGGAAGACTCATGTACAGTGTACCTTTTTCCTTTTCATTCTAGGTGAAGGTCAGCATCAGTCCTAGTAATTCTACAAGCTTGTCCAAGCAGATGTTGAATTCCTTGCCAAAGGAAGTCAGCGTTCCTGCTCGAGAGCAGTAAGTCCACAGGCTGACAACCTTTTTGGTTATTTTCAGGTCTCAGAAATACCTCTCTAAAGCAAATTGACTCTGCTGGAAAAATGGTACACCCCGTCAAAGTGTGTCCACTGTGTTTGGGCTTACAAATCAGTGGGCATTCCCTTTCCCGAGAGAGAGAGATGCAGGAGGTAGCAACCTGGAACAGGTTCCTTTTGTCACAACCCAGATGTTGTTTTCCTTGTCATTGATACTTCCTGATTTGTTTCATTTGCAACTTTGTAAATTAGGATTTAAATGATGCCATTGTTAAAGCTGGCAGATACTCTCTCCAGGCCCTGACAAGAATAAGGGTTGTGTCTATATTTGGTTTTATTTTTACTAAGTGTAAATTAGAATAGAGTATTCCTGATGCATCCCTTTTATTTTGCCTCAACTTCTGTCCATGACCAGTGAATGACACATGGTGAAATGCTGTAGTATTGCACGTGACAGGAGTAAGACTGTCAGGTATGCTGCAGTAATTCCTGCTCTCTGTCCCTTCAAATGAGTGAGGGGGTGTTTTAATTCATGATTTATTTAGCCTACAGAGATGATCCTTTCCCCATATGTGTCTTTCAAGTCTCGAGGGACTGTGGGCCACCACTCTGGGATCTGAACAACTGGTTTGGGAGCTGCCAGCAGGCATGGAAAGCTCCCTACCAGCCCCACCATTAACTTGACTCTGTTATAAATCTGAATTAGTAAATTACATTCCTGCGGACATTTGGAAGTAGTTCCATCCGTCGGTGGCTCTTCAGTGGGTTTCAAGACACTGGGTGCTCTTAGTTGGCAGAGTTTCCGCAGTTAGAGGTTGCAGGCTGGTGTTTGGTATTAAACAGAGGCCTGTTTTTGGCAGGACGAGCCCCCCTGGCGCACGCACGCCTCGGCACGAGGAGCACATGCAGAACGTGCGCAGATTCCACCAGTCCCTGCAGCAGGCGGAAGGGAACGCGCGCCGGGCGGCCCGGCTGGACCCGGCATCGCCGGCCTCGCGCGCTGCTCTCCTCACTGCTCTCAGGTAAAGCAGGCCTGTGGCCAGCTGGGCTCTGGCCAGCAGGGCAGTGCCAGGCCTCAGGTCAGCAGGGAGCAGCTTGGAAGGGACAGATGCGGTTCTGAGGAAATGCGGGTGAAAAGGAGCGATAGCCGATGGAGAGATGCCGGTGTCATTTGCAGGGGGTCAAGGCTGTGGAGTGGTCTTTCTTCTGGGGCTCACCATGCGCACCCAGGGACGCAGAATGTGGTGATCTCCTTTGCCCCGGGAGACCCCACAATGTACAGAAAAGTCCAGGTTTCCGGCCCGTGCTGCTGAAGGAATAGTCTAGAGTCGTTTGTTCGTATTCTCAAAGCAATTTATTAATTCCTTATTAAAAGTAAATTTCTCTGCCCTGCCAAGGTTGACACAAAACGCATCCAGAGACACACTGTGCCCGCCCCGGGAGAGCTCTAATCTTTTATACTAATAACTATGTATTTAATGTTTATAATTAATTACCAATCTGTGCCCCTCACATCACTATGTCCAAATCTGTGTCAAACCAATCCAAAAGTGCCAGCATCACCAAGAAGATGGAAGTTATGAATAAAAACCAAAAGATAACATACCACGTATAAAGATTCTCCATCTTATACCTCAGACCCCCCCTATACAAATCTCCAACCCTCCTATACAAGGCTTTAAACCCCCCTACACATACACTCAAATTCTTTTCTTTTTACTTATAACTACTATCATTTCTCTATCTAAGTTTTTGTAACTTAAAATTCTTCATACAAAGTTAACAACCTGTTCCATAGATTAAAATCAAAGCCACAAAGATTTTTAATATCATTCCAAAGTCCTTAACACCTCTAGCAAAGCTAAAAACCTCTTAACCAAGTCTTAAATTAACCAAAGACATCATAGGAACCCCCTGGGTTCCAACAGAGGCGAGGCTGGAAAATGGGGCTGGATGGGAAGCTCCACTGAGATGCTGTAGCAGAGTGGTGAGCTGTTGAAGGGGAACAGCACCAGCAATGTTTCCAAATCTGGAGGGAATGTTTGGATTTATCCATCCTGCTACTGCTGTCACAGAACAGGTGCTGTGCAGTCAGTAGTCCCTTTAGTTGACTTCCACAGGTGCAAGAACAAGCCTGTAAGCATTTTTGGGGTGCACAGAGCAGTAGATCCTTTCCCAACAGGAAGGTTTTCTTCTTGCTAGAAGCACTGTTCTCTTGACTAGTTTCTATGTTAAAATGAGGTATAAACTTAGAAGAATAGTATTTATTCTCTGTAGGAATATAGGAATGAAAGAGACTTCCTGAGGTATTTCATCCCTTCCCATGCTACCACAAGCAATGTATCTTAAAATCCCTAGAACTTAAAGACATAAAAGCCTCAGATTTTTATCAAGCTCAGCCATAAGTCAAGTAATATCCTTGGCTTTATGACTTTTATTGGGAGGTCATCTCAAATCCAACTCCTTTGATTAAGTATGTTTAGAGCTTGGGTTTTTTTTTAGCTTCCAGCCTAAGTTTCATAGCCAAGTCAGGATTTGTTCTGGAGTGTTATCCTCTTGCTTAGTGTTATCCTTACCTTGCTTAGAGCAGCCTCAACACTTGCCTATTGATCTGCTGTTCAGTAAAAACCTTTAATCTGTTATTTGCATATTTACATGTTGTTGACTAGAGTGATCCAGCTTAAACCCAACTGCCACAGGCTTATTTTCCCCCTCTTACCAAATTTCTTACCTCTGCTTGCAGAAAAAACTTGAGTGAGCTGGATGAGGTTCAAAGATACTTCAGTGAGAAGCTGACCAGGTCATTTCCTGACTTCAGCACATCCAAACCAAGCCATGAGGAGTGGGAGAATGACCATCAGGGCTCGATGAGCAGAGAAGTGAATCCCAAAGGCTGCCATCTTTTGGAAAAATCTAGTCAGTTGGTGTCTCAGGTCAGCAGCCTAATCAATGGTGAGTTGTTGCTGTGAGTAGCAAAATGACAAGGAAATCAAATCTTTCCTGATGCTTTTAAAATAACTTGCCAGAGCAGAGAATAAACTGGAGCCCAGAGCTACAATTGCTGCCAGTGGGAAAGTTATTCTGTGCTTTTTCTGCCCATGGCTTCCCAGAGGGAAGCAGTGTTTCCAGGAGATGGAATTGAAGAGCACATCCCTATTATGCCAGAGTTTGCCATTCTTCTGCCACCTTGATCTTCTCTTTTTTTTTTTTTCCCTCTTTATTCTCTAAGGTTTTGGTCTTTTTGTTTCCTTTCACATCCTTAGCAATTGTTTTTACCGCTTTTTTACATGCCTTCCTCTACAATCTGTTCCAGACTCTTCCAAATGTCCTCCACCATTCCCTTGGAACAGGACTTGCCTCAAAATAGTTGGCCATTATTACCTAATACTGGTGAACTCAGTTCTCAGAGGATGCAAGCAACGAATAGGGAAGCAATGAATTGTTCTGCTCACTGGGAAGCAAAAATAAGTGGCTGTGGCTTTTTAAAGACTTTGTAAAATTTCCCATTAATTTCATCCTTAATGCTTCTGTTTTTTTCCTTAGCATTTCTGCTCTTCTGGCCTTGTCAGTGGGAAACAAAGCAGAACACATTCACATCAGCAATGTTTGCAAAGCTGTGCATGTTTAGCTCCCAACCACCCTTACATCTAGAACTTTCTGCCAAAAACCCAGATAAATCAGATTTAAGCTGAATTATTGCTCCGTGCATTTACTGATGCTGTTTTTTTGTTAACCAGACTTGCAGACTATAACTAAAAACCGCAAAGAAGCCTCTGATGTACGTGAGGAGAGCAGCAGGAAGCCTGGTGCTGTGGATGTAGCCAGCTGGCAGGAGGAAGGAGCCAGAGCTGAAGTTCCTGAAGGGCAGCTGGGGTCGGATGTGCTCGGTGTTTCCAGTGGCACCCAGCAGCCGTGCAGTGCTGGCAGATCCGTGTTTGAGAGACACATGTTGCACCAACTTCTAGACCCCATTGTCCCTGAAGATGAGCATCCAGTGGGTTACACCCAGGAAAACAAAGGTGCTTTTGCCATCCAGCCACACAGTGAAGAAGAATACGAAGAAGATGTCATAGAACCGCGAACTCTTAATGAAATAACGACTGTAACAGACATGACGAGCCCCTGGTCCAGTATGGTCTCTGAAACAGGGCCTGGGGCTGAGCAGCAGCCTCTGGGCCCCAGGCCTGAAGATCAGCACTCCATAGATGTAGGTTGTTTCCAAAGAGGGAACAGCAGCACCTTGTCCAGCACCCTGCAAGGGGACAGCCAGAGCATGCTCAGCACCCTGAGCCCACCCATGAGCCCCCACACAGGTGGGAACAGTCTCTGGGGAGCAGCAGGAGACTTCCAGACCTTCAGCAGCAGCATGGGAGCAGTGGGGAAGGAGCCAGCTCTGCCTGCTGGACAGAGCCTTTGGAATAGAGCACTGCACACTGAACCCACAAAGAAAAGTGTAGAGTTCCGTGCAGGCTCCAAGGAACTGCTGCCATTCCCAGGAGACGGGGGTTTGACCAGTCAAAAAACCACTGAGAGGGAGGAGGAGCAAAGTGTTGAGGTTGTGAATGGAGATGATCAAGGCAGGGAAGGAAGTGGTTCTGATGAGAACTGTGTTCAGAGTGTATCAGCCCAAGCTGGCTCAGAAAGAAATAGTGAGAGCTTCCCTGATGACAGCAGTGAAGACCCAGTGGAAGGCTCAGAAAACCCCATCAAGCCACAAATCACTTCGTATCCTTTACTCTTCTCTGAAACACTGCTTGCATTTGATGCCTCTTCTGCTTAGTTAGAATCTGCCTACCCTCAAGAAAGAAATTTGCTGTGTGAAGCTCTTACCTCAGAAATGAATCCAGAGCTGGTGATCTGGGAAGGTGTTGAAGGACCCATTACACTGCTTCCCACACTGTAGTGATTGATTCCTTGAAACTTGTAGGTAATAAATTTTGTGATTTGTGAGTCACTTCATTTTAGGTAGTTCTGACATGCCTTCTTGCATTTTCTCTCCACCTTATTTTTCCCCATGTGTTAGAGCTCTGGTGGTTCTCCTGTATTAAAAGAAACATGCTTTCTTTTGCTTTTAAAATGCTTCCTAATGTTTCTTGCACAAATTACAAATCTTGGCTTAAGAGCTGGAATTTTTGCAGGATGAAGCTGCTCTGCAAATCTGTGAGGTATTGTTTTAAAGCAAGTCAGTGTCTCATGTTCTGCGAGCCCAGGTGAGAGAACCGAGTGTTCAGAACAACGGAATATTGATTAAAACAGCTGAAATTTACTACTGGGGACCCGTTTACAGCTGAGGTTTTTTCCAGGTCTGGACCTCTGTCTTGCAACTGCATACTGCCAAAGGTTGTTCCTTAACAGTTCTGCTCAGATCTGATCCTATTGTTGTTCCCAACTTCTTCCTTCCACCCCAAGAGATGGAAGCCTCCATGAGACTGCTCAGCGCTTCTTCTCATCCTTCCACGTCTCCAGAAGTAAGTATGGGATGTCCTTTCCTTTACTGTCCAACTTAGTCCATTCCTTAAAGCAGAAACAAACCTCCTCCTTTCCTTTGCCTGCCGGCACTCAATTTAGATATGATGGCTTCCAGATGGTGTCAAGGGGAATCTTCCTGATCCCTCTTCTGGCTGTGAGGATGGTTTCTAACATCATGGCTGTGTTGTCTGTGATCCTTATGCCTTTTTATCTACCAGCTGTTCAGCCAGCTCAGGAAATGCTGCTCCATCAGGGTCGGTGGAAGTGGTGGGTTCTCACTCCACACTTCCTTGTGCTTTAATGTGAGGTGACATGCCTAATTCTGAGGACTTCTAACTTGTAATTGTGGCTTCAATTTGTTTCTTTTAGATGAGGATGAAGTGAGGGAGTTTGCAGCACGAGGGGGTTCCTGGAGAGGTATCTTGTAGTGGTTCTGTGTCCCAGGGAGTAGTAGAATAATTTGAGTGATTGTTCCTTCTGCAGCCAAGCTGTGGGTTGCTGAGGTTTTGCATTTTTTATGTTCACAAAGATATATTTACTGTGAGAGGTTTGTGCCTCGGTTGTTTCAACATCTACATATTTATCTTATTTTCAGTTCACAAAGAGGGGTTATAAAAAAAGAGAGTGACTTTTTACACAGGCAGATAGTGATGGGATAAGGGGAATCAGTTTTAAACTAAAAGAGGGGAGATTTAAATTAGATACTGGGAAGAAATTCTTCCTTGTGAGGGTGGGGAGGACCTGGCACAGGGTTCCCAGAGAAGTTGTGGCTGATCCATCCCACCTCTGAGCTGAGTGGCTTGTACTACAGCCCTGCAAGTTATTCCTAATTAGGTAAAATGTTAACAAGGCACTATTTGGATATTTTGATCTTAAACCAATTTGAGGATCAGCTTGCACTAATCCTTTGCTGCTGCACTTATAGGGTGTGCTGAGACAGGATTTGGTTGTGCTTTGTCCATCAGATTCTCTCTGTGAAGAACCAGTTTTTCACTGCTACCAATACACAGAGTTAAAAATGCTTCCTCATAGTTTTGGTTTTAACTGGCCTTTGAAACATCAGCTTCTAAATCCGGACTTGGTTTGATTCTGCACAGATCAGCAAACACCAAGCGTTACAGCAAGGCTGAAATCTGAGCTGTCCTCTGGACGGGGCCAGAGCCCTCACTCACTTGGCAGCTGGCAAACATCTCTCCTGGCCTTCCTAGTGCTCCTGCCACCTCTCCCTGACTTGTCTGACTCCCTGCTTTGCCCATCTTCCTTCCTGGAATGACAAAGCAGTGGTGAGGTATGTTGTCTCAGCTCCTGCTGTGAGAACATGGGGCCCTGAGGAGGTGCTGCAGCAGCTCAGGCTCAGTGTAGATGCTGTGACCACCTTGCAGTGATCAGAATTTTTTAGAGCCTCACAAAACCTCTTTGTTTTTACTTCTTTTCTTCATTGCATCAAGCTGACACTTCCCATTCTTGAGGTCCTTCCCATCTCTTGTCTTCCACACTGCTCACCTGCTGTGAGTGGGGGCTAGAGGATAGCTTTGAAAAATCAGAGCATGAATAAACTCCATAAAATGCCAGAATGCCAGAGTGGTTTGGGTGGTAAAGAACCTCAAAGATCCTCTTGTTCCACCCCCTGACAGGGGCAGGGACACCTTCTACCATCCCAGGGTCTCCAAGCCCTGTCCAGCCTGGCCTTGGGCACTTCCAGAGATCCAGGGGCAGCCACAGCTGCTCTGGGCACCCTGTGCCAGGGCCTCACACCCTCACAGGGAAGGATTTCTTCCCAATATCCCATCTAACCCTGCCCTCTGGCAGTGGGAAGCCATTCTCCCTTGTCCTGGCACTCCAGGCCCTTGGCTAAAGTCCCTCTCCAAATACCGTGATGTTTTTTTCCTCCTCACCTCTAGGAATATTCCAAAAGGATAACAGACTTGCACAGAAACCAGTTTTACTCAGAATAATTCATATTTGTGTATACACAGACTTACTTTCAGTGTGAATTAGAAGTAAGACAGCTTTGGGCAGTTTAACAATAAGAGGCTTTATATGTTCCAAAAATGCCAGTGGCAGCGGCAGCCAAAGCATCTTTTCTTGGTTGTGCTGTTCCTTCCTGATCTGCTGGATCTTCCTGATTTCCTGTCTGGAAAGCAGGAGGGGGTGAGCACCACCAGGGTCGGCTGCATCTGTTGGCATGGATGTGTTTACCCTCCATCCCTGTGCACAAACAAAAACTGCCAGCAAACTTGCTGAGCCACAGTGCTGAAACATTCTCTGCCTCCAAGACTGGAATTCTTTGACCTTGGAAGAGGCCGTGCACCCCACCATGACCTATAGCATGCTCATGAATCTCCTTCAGTCCAGCCTGGCACGCAGGCACCGAATAATCCTCGGCCGGTTTCAGTGTCACTGCCATTCCTATAAAAAGGAGAGTGAAGCGTGATCCTCAGTGCACGAGTCCCCTTGCCTCTTGCATCTTCCCCGTGGAACACGTGTGCTGCCTGGCTGAGCACCAGACACTTGGAGTCTGAGAGACAGAGAGGGAGAAACCTGGGATGGGCACAGCCCTGAACCCGTTCCTGAGGTGAGCAATGGTGTAAACACAACATTTCAGATGTGTGCTCTGGAAACTATGCAGGAGGATAAAACTGGCAGTCAGAAACTGCCTGTGAGATGGGTTCAAAGGAAGGTTTGATGTCCAAAAAAGAGTGAGGGAGCTGGGAAAGGGTCTGGAGCACCAGGAGCAGCTGAGGGAGCTGGGAAAGGGGCTCAGCCTGGAGAAAAGGAGGCTCAGGGGGAACTTCGTGGCTTTGCACAACTCCCTGACAGGAGGGGGCAAGCAGGGCACAGGACAAGAGGAAACAGCCTCAAGCTGTGCCAGGGGAGGTTTAGGTTGGCTATTAGGGAAAAATTTCTTCCCCCAAAAGGTTGTCCAGCACTGGCACAGCTGCCCAGGGCAGTGGTGAGTCCTTATCCCTGGAGGGATTTAAAGCTGTGTGTATGTGGCACTTGGGGACATGGGCTTAGTGGTGGCCTTGGCAGTGCTGGGAGATCAGCTCCATGATCTTATGTGTCTTCTCCAACTTCAGCAGTTCCATAATTCTGTGGTTCTGGTCATCTGTCTGAGCTGGGAGTGGTAATGGTGCTTTTAAACCTCGCTCATTTTGAATCACACTTGTACATAAATACAAAATAGCAGCAAGAACTGATGTTAAACCTTTCCCACAGCTGGAAGTTCATTAGGATAGATACACACATCTTACCACTTCATCCTGCTTGGTGGGCAGTGGTAGGAAAATGGGAGGAGGTGTGTTTTAGCTGCTCATCTCTGAAACAATGTGCCAGTGGTGTGTTTTCCAAGCACATCTGGTTTCCTGACTTTGGGAGCAAACAGGCTGCTCTCCTTCATGTCTTTGACATCAAATAGCATCAGGCACCTGCTCTTGTGTTGTGGCTTTGGAGTACAGAGCATTTTAGGGGTAGTAGATGTTAGGAAGGAATTATTGACTGGGAGGGTGGAGAGGCCCTGGCACAGGGTGCCCACAGCAGCTGTGGCTGTCCCTGGATCCCTGGAAGTGTCCAAGGCCAGGCTGGACAGGGCTTGGAGCAGCCTGGGATGGTGGAAGGTGTCCCTGCCTGTAGCAGGAATGGGTGGAACTGGATGAGTTCTAAGGTCTCATCCCACCCAAACCATTCTGGGATTCTATTCCTTATACTGAAAATGGGAGGTGCTGTTTCTGCATGCCTGGCTGTGCAGGGCACATGGGAAAGGAGAGCTGTATGAGGCAGGAAATGCAGTTTCACGCACCTTTTGAAACAGTGTTAACTGGCAGATTGTGGGAATTTCCTAGAGACATGCTGTGAACTCAGGGATCAGCACAGAGCCTGGTCATTGCCCCTCTCCAGCCACTCCTGACCTTTTGGCTGTTGCTTGGACAGATGGGCAGCAAACAGCGTGGGAAGAATGAGTTACTGTCCAAGGAAGGTGCTGTGCCCAGTGAGCAGCTCTCTCTGCTGGTTTTTAAGCTTCTGCTGTGGCCAGGTCTGCATTTCATCTCTCTTGGCTCATTACATTTTGGTTTAGGAAATTCATCCTGGAGAATTGTTAAGAAGAGCAAAGCAAAGATTCTCCTAATTAGCCATGTCTGTTATTTCACTGTGATAAAAATGGGAAGTATTTAAAAGTATTTAAAATGCTTTTAAAAGTATTTTACCTGCAGGCTGTTACCTGAGCCTGTAATGCACAGGTTACCAAACACAAGGACTCGCTTATTCCTAAAAAAGCCATTTCCCTCTCGAAGCAGTGCGTATCAAAGTGCACCAAAACAGAGTCGTGGTGCTGTTTCTCTTGGCAGGGAGCTGGGCACCTCAGGAGACCTTTCCAGAGGCTCAGAAAAGCAGGCCAGTGATGTAGGTGAAAGGCCAGATTGGCGGATCAGTTTTCCAAAAGACCTTCTTGGCCCCACAGCTTCCTCCCCTAAAGGCTCCCGGAGCAGGATCGCTTTTCTCAGTGCTTCACAGGCACAGCCCAGCTCTGAACTAGCTGGGGAGAAATGTGTTTCTTTGTATGCTGAAATTACTCATCTTTAGTGCTGCTGGAACATCAGGGACAAAGCCAGGCTGCTGGGAGGCTGCTGGCAAAGCACAGAGGCAATGACACTGTTTAAACCATGGCTTTTCCTCTCATAGGATGCTGCTTTGGGGTCCCTGCAGGCAGCTGAGCCTGGCCCATCTCATTTATCATGGAATTACAGTGATGGTTTGGGCTGGGGGGGGGCCTTAAAGCTTATCCAGCCTCACCCCCTGCCGTGGCTTCCACTAGACCAGATTGCTCTAAACCGCATCCAGCCTGGCCTTGGGCAGTTCCAGGGATCCAGGGGTAGCTACAGCTTCTCTAGGCAACATGTGTCAGGGTCTTGCCACCCTCACAGGGAACAATTTCTTCCCAATATCTGATGTAAATCTTTCCTCTTGTAGTTTAAACCCACTCCCTGCCTTGTCCTGTCAGCAGGCTTAAGGTTTGTTGTGACAGAGCATTGCCTCTCCCCTGTGCGGAGATTTGGTCTTCAGGGTTCTGCAAATTAGAAAGTAAAAGAATAATTGAAAGCCAAAATGCAGTCAGATCCCAGTGACTGGGTCACTGTCATTCCTTTGGCTTCATACAGGGAGACTTTGGCTGAGGGTGGATGCTCACAACGTCACAGGTCACACGCCAGAGCCCCATTCCTGGCTTCAGATCATTGTCTTTCTCATTGGGGTGTTTTTTTCTGTGTGTATCCAGCTTGTCACCCTCTGCACAGCCCTGTGGTTTGCCATGGCATGAAACCAAGGGCAGGGCAGAGCTCTCACTCCAGTCCCTTCTCTCTCCAGAGCAGCAGCGGAGCAGTGCCCACAGGAATCCCCTACCGAAGGGCAAATCGTCCCCGGCCCAGCCCCGAGCTCTCGGAAGAGGAAGCCAAAAGAATCGCCAGGATCTTCTCTGCTCGGCTCTCCAAGAAGGAATAGTGTTGGCCAGAGAGCATCCACAGCAGAGCTTCCTAAGCCACGGCCAGCAGGGCAGAGCCCTCCAGTGAGGGGGAGGTGGAAGCCACAGCTTTCAGTCTCTGGTTTTAGTTTACCTAATTGGTTGGTTAATTGAAGTCCCTTATTTAGAAGGGCTTAAATCCTGTGGCCACCCACAGGGAGCTGCATCTTGTAGGGGCAGGTCCCCAGTGAGATGCTCCCCTGTGGGTAACCCATGGCCTGTTACCTCCTCTCCAAGCAGTCCAATTTTAGGATTTATTCCTGTGAAGTGGCCCTTTCAAAAATAGTTGGTGGGCAACACAATTCTCTGTTTGCACAGGTGCCCAAACTCTGGTGGGTGTACAAAAGAGGGTGACTAGAAAGATGAGACTTTTATATTTATATTTAAATTATTTTTGTACACCTTTCAGAGAACAGATTTCAATGCCAACAGAGCTGAGTTATTTTTGTACTGCTCTCTCCAGTGTTTGTTTCAATAAAATTCCCCTGGTTTATTGTCAGCCTGTGCAGTGTCCTTATGGCAGGGCAGGAACCTTTCCTCAACAGGGGACAGGAGTCTCTCCCACATGAGCTTCCAAGTCAGAGAAAAGAGGACAGGAGTCGCTCCCACATGAACTTCCAAGTCAGAGAAATGCTGCTGGAAGCTGGGGTGGCCAGGAGCACATGGAAAGATCCCTGCTTTGCCAAGGAATCGAGTATCGCCTTGCAGCACAGCCCCTTGTGGGATGAGTCATTTCCAATCTGAGCTGCTTTTCAAACCATGCATGGAATTCAGGATTTAAGCAGCCAAAGGATCAGCATCCCTTTTTTCTCCCACTTCTGCAGTGTTGTTCTTCCCAGGGGACGCCCTGAATGCGTAATTCACTGCTGACACAACTTGCCCTGCGATTGTGGCCCCTTTCCCTGCCCTTGCTGGGTCAGGATGGGAGGTAAAGGCACCCAGTGTCCCCTGGAAGGACAGGAGTGACGTGCAGGCTGCTTTCTCCTGGTGGCATCCCCAAAAAAACACAGGCAGGATGCCAGCTGGGATCACTGTCACAGAGGAGGTCACAGAATTGAGCCCTTAGCTGTATCTTGGGCCTGAGGTAAACAGCGTCTTCCTTTCAGGTGAAGTCAGCAGTGGAGCCAGGCAGGAAAACAAGGCAGGAGCCAGCTGGAGAGGGGTGTCATGGCCAGGCAGCCTTTGTCTGGAGCCCGAGGGATGGAGCAAAGGTGGCTTCAGGGTGGCAGGAGCATTCAGAGTTCCTCTTGGGCAAGGTGAGCTCAGGTGCCACAGCACATCCTGAGGGACCTTTCTGCACGTGGGGCTAACGAGCACCAAAGGTTAAACACAGGGAGTTTTTGAAAAATGGAGGGAAAGGGGCCTTTCTTCACTCCACCTAGGTCTGCAGCCTCTTGGCCTGAGCTCAGGCCCTCCCAGCAGCCTCACACCCAGTTCCTGGCCATGCTCTGAAGGGCTTTATGGGTTTGATGGTGGATTTTGCTCCAAGGCGCTCACCTGGCCCCTGCTCCACCTGAGCTTGGGGAACACGTTCCACCGTGCAGAGGCAATCCTGCTGGGAGCTCAGCAGTTGTCTGGGATTGTCTGGGTCTGGGATGGATTGTGGCTCGTGGTCTGTGTCAGGCAAAGGGATCCAACCTGCCCTGCACAAAGAGCTTGGTACTGCACTGCCTCCAGGCCACTTGCTTGTAAAACCTTGGGGTAAAGGTTTTCTGCATCTCATCCTTCCCAGAGTGGTTTTAGGGTAAAAACTGACATTCCTTCCCAGTCCAGTGCAGGGAGTCTGGGCAGGACACCCCTCCCCAGGCCTGAGCTCTGGGGAGGGGGGGGGCAGAGGGCTGAAACAGCCACCTCATCACGGGTGCCAGGTGACCCAGTCCCATCAACTGAAATGCCACTGGGGGAACACTGTTTTCCTGTCACCCGATCCGTGGCTGCTGGAATGTCCTCCTGGGTGCTATATAAGGTTGGGGCCAGGGAGATAGCTCTCAGAACACTGCCTGTGCAGGGCAGGAGCTAGAACACTGTGCCGAGGTCCCTACGGTGAGGCCACGGACAGGTTACTCTGGGGGAGATGATCTCACCCAGCCACCCTTGTTATGGCTGGGGTGGGATAGGAAAGGGTGGGCATTGCAGATCCCACGCTGAGCGAGCCCTGTGCCTCTGTTTGTCTGGGATAGAAGGGAGGAGACAGAGCAGGATATAGTTTTTGGGACAGACCAAAGCCATCAAGAGCCGCTATGGCGCATCATCACCTCCGTCGCCAGACAGGACACCCGCATGAAGCCCTGTCCTGATGCACCTTCCTGGCTCCCCCACAACCTGCTCCTCTCCTTCCAGCCCTTCTGCCACCATGGTGGGTCTGAAGCCCCCCGAGGTGCCCCCGACGGCCGCCATGAAGTTCGTCAGCGCGGGGATGGCCGGCTGCATCGCTGACCTGTGCACTTTTCCCCTGGACACCGCCAAAGTGCGGCTGCAGGTACGATCGGCCGGGTCCCCAAAGCCCCGTGGGCAAAGGGAGCACGCGGTGACAGGGTGTGGGACTCTCCGCACCACCTCTGCCACAGAGCTGGTGGTGCCTGGGGAGGAACAGAAGGTGGGGTGATACAGTTGGCACCCCACAGATCCAAGGCGAGGTGGGGATCCCCCGGACCATCAGCTCTGTGGAGTACCGGGGTGTTCTGGGGACGCTGAGCACCATGGTGAGGACGGAGGGAGCCCGCAGCCTCTACAGAGGGCTGGCAGCCGGGCTGCAGCGCCAGATGAGCTTCGCCTCCATCCGCATCGGCCTGTACGACTCTGTGAAGCAGCTTTACACCCCCAAGGGTGCTGAGAGTGAGTGTCCAGGAGGCCCAGACCTCCCTGCGCACCCCTTTCCTGATGCACAGCTCTCTCCCAGTGAGAAACTCACCCTGGGAGGCGCAGCCCCCTGAGGTGACCCTCTGTGAAGCACCACAGCCCCCTCGCCCTGGGGTCCCCGCAGGGCTGGCGGTCCCTGCAGGGCCGGGAGTGCCAATACCTGTCCTCTCCAGACACAGGCATGGCCACTCGACTGCTGGCGGGCTGCACCACGGGGGCTGTGGCCGTGGCCTGTGCCCAGCCCACCGACGTGGTCAAGGTCCGGTTCCAGGCCTGTGGGGCCCTGTCAGACAGTGCCCGCCAGTACAGCGGCACCGTGGACGCCTATCGCACCATCGCCAGGGAGGAGGGGATCCGCGGGCTCTGGAGAGGTAGGCGGGGACGGGGATGGGCTTGGGAAAGGAACGGGGAAGTGGAAGTGGCCATGAGGAAGGGAAGAAGGATGGGGACAGCAGGGCTGGGGCACCTGCCCAGGATGCCCCAGCCCATGCCAATGCCACCGCCCTCCCGCCCAGGGACGCTGCCCAACATCGCCCGCAATGCCATCATCAACTGCGGGGAGCTCGTCACCTACGACCTCCTCAAGGATGCGCTGCTGCGGACACAGCTCATGGCAGGTGAGGACGGCGCGGGGGGACGCGGCCAGGTGCCATTCCTGTCCCTGCAGCATCTAACCCCCGGCTCTTCCCCGCCTTTAGACAACGTCCCGTGCCACTTCGTGGCCGCCTTTGGCGCCGGGTTCTGCGCCACAGTGGTGGCGTCGCCGGTGGACGTGGTGAAGACGCGGTACATGAACGCCAGCCCCGGGCAGTACCGCGGCGCCCTGAGCTGCCTCCTGGCCCTGCTGACGCAGGATGGCCTCGCCGGCCTTTACAAGGGGTGAGTTGAGCACCTGCAAACGCGCCGCGGTGAGCGCACGGACCCGCGGCACAGAGCCCCGAACATCCCAACCCACTTTGTGCGGGACTTTGCGGATGGGGATGGCCCCGGCGCGTCTCCTTAAGCGCTGCTTTTTTTTGCCGGCACAGCTTCGTCCCGTCCTTCCTGCGGCTGGGCTCCTGGAACGTGGTGATGTTTGTGTCGTACGAGCAGCTGCAGCGCGCCATGGCGCTGGCGCGGCCAGCCCTGGCCTGAGCCCCTCGGCGCCACTCGCCGGCCCAGCGAGGCTCAGCATCAATTCCATTAATTGCCGAAGCGCCGGGGGGCAGCGAAGCCGTACGCTCGGGGAGGGACCGGAGAGACCGAAGCAGAAAGGATGCTGTTGGAGGAGAAACGTGGGAGAACGGAGGTTTTCAGAGAAGAGTTTTAAGGGACGAAGGAAGAAGTGTTCGCTGGCTTTCCAGCCAGGAAGAATAGCACATCCCAAGGGCAGTGGTGTGGGCAGGCGGGACCAAGCTGAGGGCCAGGGAATTCCCGTTATTCCTTACTGGCACTCCCAATAAACCGCCCCTATGGGGTCTGATCACAGCGCAGCTCAGGGTTTGTTTACCTTTCTGGGGTGTTTAGGGTCATTGTCCCAGCTCTCCGTGTGACACCAGTCAAGCTGACATGCTGACATTCTCTGTCATTTTTAAGGCACTGAACAATTTCCCACTGATCTCTAATGATTCGGATCGGTCACAATCATGAACAGCAGCTGCAGCTTTTGCCCTTGACCCACTCCAATCACTCTGAAGCCTCAAACGGTCCCTTTTTAGGACAGTGAAAATGTACATTCTAAACAGGAGAGGACACAGAATTCCCTTTCCTTGCTTTTCAAGCATAAGACAGCCGCCAATCGCGTTCTTCCCCTGTGGAATTGGCAGGAACAAGATTTCCTCTGCTGTCACTCCACGTGTAGCATCCTCACAGATACTCAGTTCTGTCTCAAGGACTCCCATCAGAAAATAGATTACTGTTACCAGAACCAAAGTGCCCGGGCGGTTTTTACTCCCTGGGAACAGCAGGAATGGCCCAGGCCAGCTGCTGCCCCAAGCAAAGGTGGCAGGGCGGGAGGTGCGGGCGGTACCGCAGGGGCGGGCCCGGCCCAGGGGCGGTACCGGGGCTGCGGTACCGGGGCTGCGGTTCCGGCCCTGCCCGGCCCCGCGTCCGCCGGAGCCCCGTGTCTCCCTGCAGCGCAGAACGCGGGGGTTGCTCTCCTTCGGCCGCGCTGCTCCTGCTGTGCCAGCGGCAGCCGTGCCGGGAACGGGGAAAAATGTGCTGGGCTCGGGCAGCCGTGCCGGGAACGGGGAAAAATGTCCCGGGCTCGGGCAGCCGTGCCGGGAAGGCTGCGGGAACCTACGGGTGAGTGGCCGGAGGGAGTGAGGGCTGCGCAGGGGTCACCTGGCTCGGGTGGGGTGCACGGGGGGACGTTTGTATCGTGTCCGAGAGGCTCTCTGGGATCACTTTTTCTGGAATAAAGCTCGTTCCGCGTTCCCAGCTGCGGTAACAGCGTTTTGTGGCGTGGGCTGAGCTCTGTTTTCCGGGAGGCAGCGGGATGGGTGTCACTGTGCTCACCCCCATGGGTCACTGAAGGTCAGTGGGAAAAACTGAACGGTCCTGATAGAAAAATGAGTTTGGTTTGGTTTTGGACTTGACCTATTTCCCCTGACCCCACCTGATCTGTGTGTTTTGCCTCAGGAACCAGGAACAGGAGATAGAAGAGGGACTGGGGACAAAGACAATTAGTTACCCTAAAAGGGATGAGTTTATTTCTCTTTATTTCCTGAGCCACCTGGAATGATTTGGGTCTCAGGAGGCACCTGGCAGCCTCCTTCTGCGTCCTGGGTGGGGCCAGGATGTAAAAGGAGTAAAGGATGGAGCCTCGGCCCAGCCGTGTCTGGCAGAAGAC
>VXBU01006808.1:27400-37488 GCA_013400315.1 Bombycilla garrulus | reverse complement strand
ACCCCAACCCCAACCCCAAAGCCAGCCCCAAACCCAACCACAGCCCCAGGCACAGCCCAAGGGCCGGGAGCTCTTCAGGAGCCAGCGGAAGGAGTCCGAGGTAAGAGCAGAGCTCGCTGCCGGCGCTCCCGGGCTCCGGCGGGACGCGCTCCGTGCTGCGGGGCTGGGGTTCCTGCGAACTGAGGAGCTTTATCCAGGGCTGGGCGAGCTCCCGGCCTCGGGGGTGCTCCCTACCCCAAACTGGACGCTTTAGGGGTCCCGCGGGGGTGGCTTTAGCGTCCTGCGGTGCCCGGCCCGGAGCGGGGAGTCCCCGGGGGCGCTCCCCGGCATTGCCCCGCTCCCAGACCCAGCTGCAGAGTTTTGGGGTTTTGGCTCAGCTCCAGCTCTGGCACCTCCCGGCCCCACGCCCAAAGCCGGCAGCGGGGTTTTGGGGACCCACCTGGGCCCTGGGCTCCCCCTCGCCGCTCACCAAGGCCCGTGTGTCACGGTCCCCTCCGCTCCTCCTGTCCCGGTAACCGCGGGGCACGGGGGATCCACCCAACCCCGCCGGGCTGCCCTGCCCCAGCTGCGGCTCCGCGGTGCCAGGCGGGGGAAGCGGGACCGGGATCGGGTCACCAGGATCCCACCTGGTTCTGATGTCCCCGGCCACCCTAAAGCCACCGCGAGAGCCCCGAGAGCAAAGGCCGGGGAGACTTCGCTCTCCCACCAAGGAGCTGCGGCCGAGGGGCTCCCTCACCCGCAGAGGGTCCCTGAAATTGGGGTTTGCTTTGCTCCCCTGGCTCGGTCTCTGGAGGCGGATTAGGGCTGCACGCGCTTTGCCGAATTCCTCACCGGCTTTAACTCCCCGAGCCGCCCCGGCGGCAGAAATTGGGTGAGAAACCAGCGTTTCTGGGCAAGCCGGGTTCAGCCCGGAGCCGCGCATCCTCCTGGGGCATCAATATTAATCGCGGCGCTGCGCATCAGTTGCAGCCCGGCTGCCGAGGAGGGACGCTGAGAGTCGCGATGGGAAATTATGTTAATTTAGCGGATTATCCATTCACGTGTTCCCTTTCCCGGGGCAGGGCGGCGCGCTGCCGGCCTTGGGTCGTCTGGCTGCGGCTGCCTGCTCGCTGCCCCGCCGGAATCCTCCGGCGAAGTTTCATGCTCCAGTTCCTCATCCGCAGGGGAGGAGGGGGAGATCGGAAAGGCGAAGCCCGGCCCCGAGAGCTGTCAGATCTGCGGCGCTGAGGACGGAGCTCGGCGATCCGCAGAATCCTCCCGGGGGCTTTTGCTTTGATCCAGCCCTGGGGTTCGTTTTTAGGGCGTGCGGGGTTTTGAAATGCATCAAATATTCCAGCGGCATTTTGTGTCGCGGTTTTGCTTTTCCCCGGGATTTGAGAAACGCTGTTTTTACACACGGCTCCCGTGTTTCCGCTGTGTTTTAAGCGGCCTCGCACGGGCTCCCCGCTCCAGCCCGGGAGAGCCATCCGTGCGAGTCGCTGCTCCGGCGGCTGGCGGAGCTTTGGCGTAAAGGCTGCGAGTGCTGGCAGCCATCCCGCATCCCAAAATATCCCCAGGGATGTGCCAGCCCCCTCCTGACCCCATCCCGCTCTCCGCAGGGCTCCGTGGATTGTCCCAACCTGGAATTTGAGTACGGGGATGCCGACGGGCACGGCGCTGAGCTGGCAGGTGAAGCAGGTTTTGGGCGCTGCGGTGTTATTTATAGGTGCCCGGCGGGCAGGGAGAACGCAAATCCCGGCGGGATGGGGGATGGATACTGAGCGCTGTCATCCCTGCAGGAGCGGAGCGAGCGGGGTTTGTTATTAGAGAGCCGCTCGCTCCCTGGGGACGCGGGAGGGACGCGTGGGGACACGGGGATTGCCCCGCGCTCCCAGTTCATTACCCGGGGGTGTCCGGGGACACAGCCCAGGCGGGAGGTGTCACCCTTTACCAGGCGGCTCGTGTCCTTGTCCCCCGTGCTCCAGCTGCTTCTGCTCCCTGACCCCGCGGTCCCGAGGCCGTCCGGAGAAAACAGGGATATTTTTAGCTCGGTGTATCTCGGCTGCAGGAGCTGGCCTGGTGAAAACACATTTCCCCCGCAAGGGATCCTTCCTCCTTCCCTGCAGGATCGCTTCAGCCCTCCGTGGTGCTGCTCAGCGCCTCAGGACTGCAGGGATTCTGTGGGAAAAAACACATTTCCCCTGCAAGGGATCCTTCCTCCTTCCCTGCAGGATCGCTTCAGCCCTCGGTGGTGCTGCTCAGCGCCTCAGGACTGCAGGGATTCTGTGGGAACAGGCAGGAATTACAAAGAACAGGTGCAACATCGTGTCCCTCCAAGTCCAGCCCCTTTTTGCGGGACCCAAAATGTCCGAGCTGCTGGCTGTGGGATCAGTGCAGGTCCTGCCTGGGTGTTCCTCATTCCCTTCATTCCCAAACTGCTTAAGGGACGCTCAAAATGTCCCCTCAAGGACCCCAATGAAGTTGCAGATGCAGCTGGAGCAGGAGCTGGGAACAGCCCAGCCAGGACAGGGGGGTGAAGGTGTGAATTTGGTGTCACTGGGGGGCCACAGGGAGCTGCAGGACAGCTCAGGGATCAGTTTGGGTCCCTGTCCCACGTCTGCCTGGGCACACAGGGATGCTTCCCAAGGAATGTGGGGATGAGGAGGAGGAGGGTGAAGCCTCTCCACGTCCCCGCTGACCCCCGTCTCCATCAGAGCTGTACAGCTACACCGAGGAGCCTGAGCTGAGCCACAACAGGAGATGCTTCGAGGAGGATTTTCACACCCAAGGTACCAGCTCTGGGCAGCACCCCGGGGCTTGGGGCGAGGGCGGGACGCCCAGGGAAACACGGCTGGAGGTCGTGTCCCTTTCAGTTCCCGACAGGAGGTGGCTGGAGCTGGACAGGGCTCAGCAGAAGGCCTACGTCATGCGCCTGCTGGACGGGCTGGAGGTGGTCAACAGGGACAAGAGGCTCAGGGTAGCACGGGCCATCCTGTACCTGGCACAGGGTAAGGACACGTCCCCGTGCTTGGATGTCGGGAGGGTTTGGGAGAAGCCTTTCTCGGGGTGGTGCCGGGTTGGTGCGGTGAAGCTGCTGCCCGTGTGGTCCTGTGGATCCCAGATCCTCCCTCACTGTTGTTTCTCTCTGGGGCCTCTGCAGGTGTCTTTGGGGACTGTGATAATGAAGGTGATGTTCTGCACTGGTCTCGGCACAACAGCTTCCTGCTCTACCAGCTGGGAACGTTCTCTGCCTTCCTGGAGCTTCTCAACATGGAGATTGAGTGAGAGGACTGCGCTGCCCTCGCCCACCCCTCCCTCCTTGTCCTCTTCTTCACTTCATTCTTTCTTCTCACCCCTCAGCTTCTTGGACTCAACGACCTTGGAGGTCTTTCCCAAATGATTCTGTGATTCTATCATCTGCTTTCTCTCCTTCTCTTCTTCCATTCAATTTGCTCTCCTCCTCTTCATCTTCTTCCTCCCTACCTTTCTCACCTTCTTCTTCCGTCCTCCTCTTTCTATTCTATCTTCTCTTTCTCCTCATCCTCTCACCTTCATCCTTTTCATCTTCCTTCTCCTCATCCTCCTCACCCTTTTCCTCTTCATCTTTTCTCCTCATCCTTCTCATCCTTTTCCTCATCTTTCTTCTCATTCTCCTCCTTCTCATCTTTCTCACCTTCCTCCTTTTCATCTTCCTTCTCCTCATCCTCCTCACCCTTTTCCTCTTCATCTTTCTTCTCATTCTTCTCCTCCTCTTCATCTTTCTCACCTTTCTCCTTTCAATCTTCCTTATCCCCATCTTCCACACCCTTTTCCTCTTCATCTTTTCTCCTCATTCTTCTCACCCTTTTCCTCTTCATCTTTTCTCCTCATCCTCCTCACCCTTTTCAACTTTTCTCCTCATCCTCCTCACCCTTTTCAACTTTTCTCCTCATCCTCCTCACCCTTTTCCTCTTCATCTTTCTCCTCATCCTCCTCACCCTTTTCATCTTTTCTTCTCATCCTTCTCACCCTTTTCCTCTTCATCTTTCTCCTCATCCTCCTCCTCCTCTTTACCTTTCTCACCTTCCTCCTTTTCATTTTCGTTATCTCCATTCTTCTCACCCTTTTCTCCTCATCCTCCTCCTCCTCCTCTTCATCTTCTTTCACCCCATCCTCCACACCCTCCTCTTCATCCCCGTTTTCCCCACCCTCCTCCTCCTCGTGGGATGCCACAGCAGTGTCACCTCCCCCGGGGTGGCATTCCGGCTGGGGTGAGGATGAGGGGGCTGAGCTCGTCCCTGTCGTGCAGGAACAGCCAGGCGTGCAGCAGCGCCCTGCGGAAGCCAGCCATCTCCCTGGCCGACAGCACGGAGCTCAGGTACCCCTGGGTGCTGGGAGGGCTCGGGGACAATCTCTGGGGACAGAGCGGTGGCCTCACACCCGCCTGCCGTGCCGTGCCACCAGGGTCCTGCTCACCGTCATGTACCTGATTGTGGAGAACATCCGTGTGGAGCAGGAGACGGATCCCCCCGAGTGGAGAACCTGCCGGGAGACCTTCAGGATGGAGCTGAGTGAGCCCCGAAGTTCGCTGAGCCCCAACGAGGTCCCTTTGTCGTGCTGGAGCAGCGGGGACAGCTCAGGGATCGGCTCAGACCCCGCTCCGTTCCTCCTCCACCAGGTTTCCCTGTGCACACCGAGGAGCCCTTTGCTCTGCTGCTCTTCACGATGGTGACCAGGTTCTGCAGCGGCCATGCTCCTCACTTCCCCATGAAGAAGGTGCTGCTCCTGCTCTGGAAGGTGCTCCTGGTGAGTGCAAACCCTTCCTTGCTCCAGAAGTTTTTATTCTGGGGCGGTGCTGCTGCAGCCTGGATGTTCCCCGCCATTCTACCCGACCACAGAGGGGGTGTTTAGGACGGCACCGGGAGCTGGCACAAGGAATGGCGTGAGGGTGGAGGATGCGGGGTGGAGGAGGAATGTGGAGAACGAAGCGGTGCCGCGTTGCCTTCACCCCCGGCTCTCCCGCGGATGAGCCGCTGTGTGCTCCGTGCTGTCCCTGTGTGTCCGCAGTTCACGCTGGGCGGGTTCGAGGCGCTGCAGGCCATGAAGGTGCGGCGGCGGGAGGAGCTGGGGCTGCCGCCGCTGCCCGAGGACAGCATCCAGGTGGTGCGGGGGATGCGCGCTGCCTCCCCGCCCACCTACGCCATCGAGCTGGTGGAGCAGCAGCAGCAGCAGCCACAGCAGCAGCAGCAGAAGCGGAGCCACCGCAGCCGCAGGGTGAGAGCGGGAGCGTCCTCCCCGGGCCGGGGTGGGTTTCCAGCAGGAGGAGCCAGGGCAGCTCATGGTTGTGGTTCCTTTTCCCCACCGGGTGTTTTTCAGTTCCAGGCTCACGGAATGGTTGGGGTTGGAAGGGACTTTAAGGACCATTCAGGTTTAAGTGACAACTTCCATTAGATGAGGTTTCTCACAGCTCCATCCACACTGGCCTGGGGCACTGCCGGGGATCCAGGGGCAGCCACAGCTGCTCTGGCAATTCCCAATTCCCAAATCCCAAGATCCATGCCTGCCCTGTGGCACTGGGAGCCATTCCCTGTGTGCTGTCCCTTGTCCCCAGCCCCTCTCAGCTCTCCTGGAGCCCCTCCAAGCCGTGCCAGGGGCTCTGAGCTCTCCCTGGATCCTTCTCCTCTCCAGGTGAGGCCCCCAGCTCTCCCAGAATGGCTCCAGGGTCTCCTCTGGACTCTCCCCAGCAGCTCCAGGTCCTGCTGTTGGTCCCAGGGTGGGGCAGCTCTGCAGGTGGGGTCTCACCTGAGCACAGGAGCAGAATTCCCCCCTCCCCTGCTGCCCAGTCTGGGGATCAGCCCAGTGCTGGGGGGGTTTTTGGGCTCTCAGTGGTCAGAGCATGTCAAGTTTTTCATCCACCAATTTAAATTACAGCAGATCAGCCCCACGGGGTGTTTGCTCCAGAGGAAGCCAGAGGACATCCTGACCTTATGGCAAAAGGCTGATAAGCACCAGGGAGCAAACTGCTCACAGCAAGTTCTTTTTTTAGCTCTGCTCTTGGAGTTGCTGTGTTATGGTCTGAGGATGAAAATGCCTTTTGCTAAGGATGGAAGCCCCAAAGGTTAAGGGGGAAAATGGGGTCGCACTTCCCAGAGCAGCAAGGTTAGAGCTGATGGAATTATTCTTGTGCAGGCTTTGGAGGGAAATCCTTACCTGAGGAGCACCTGAGAGCTCGATCCTTTCAGGATGGAGAGATTTGGTACCTGAGAGAGAAATAAAATCCTTGAAGTGACTTGAATTAATTTTTCCTTTCCTTTCTGCTGCAGCCCCTGATGAAGCAAGACAGTTTGGATATCTACAACGAGAGAGATCCCTTCAAGAACGATGAAGGAGGGGTTGATGAGGATGAGAACGATGAGGTGGACAGCGGGATCGAGGGGGAGCTGGACCTGATGGAGCGGGACGCGATCATCCCCGCGATGCCAGCGCAGCGCCCGCCCATCGAGAGGGTGTCCTTCCCCAAGGGGCTCCCCTGGGCCCCCAAAGTCAGGTAAGGTCACCTGGTGCCATCTTTCCCAGCACTAACCTGTCCTGGAGTTCGCTGCTTTGTTTTTTTTGGGAAGTTTTTTGGCCTCTGGTAGGTTGAACTGTAGTGATTCCACTTCTCTTTTTGTCGGGGTTGGTTCTTTTTGGATTGGCCACTTGCCACGTTTGGTGTGTAAATCCTGGGGAAGAGCTCAGCTAAACCCAGCCCAAGCCAATCAATGGGCAATCAATCAATTTATTGGCCAATCAATGGGCAATCGCTCCAATTTATTGGCCAATCAATGGGCAATCAATCCAATTTATTGGCCAATCAATGGGCAATCAATCCAATTTATTGGCCAATCAATGGGCAATCAATCCAATTTATTGGCCAATCAATGGGCAATCAATCCAATTTATTGGCCAATCAATGGGCAATCAATCCAATTTATTGGCCAATCAATGGGCAATCAATCCAATTTATTGGCCAATCAATGGGCAATCAATCCAATTTATTGGCCAATCAATGGGCAATCAATCCAATTTATTGGCCAATCAATGGGCAATCAATCCAATTTATTGGCCAATCAATGGGCAATCAATCCAATTTATTGGCCAATCAATGGGCAATCAATCCAATTTATTGGCCAATCAATGGGCAATCAATCCAATTTATTGGCCAATCAATGGGCAATCAATCCAATTTATTGGCCAATCAATGGGCAATCAATCCAATTTATTGGCCAATCAATGGGCAATCAATCCAATTTATTGGCCAATCAATGGGCAATCAATCCAATTTATTGGCCAATCAATGGGCAATCAATCCAATTTATTGGCCAATCAATGGGCAATCAATCCAATTTATTGGCCAATCAATGGGCAATCAATCCAATTTATTGGCCAATCAATGGGCAATCGATCCAATTTATTGGCCAATCAATCAATGGGCAATCGATCCAATTTATTGGCCAATCAATCAATGGGCAATCGATCCAACTTATTGGCCAATCAATCAATGGGCAATCGATCCAACTTATTGGCCAATCAATCAATGGGCAATCGATCCAACTTATTGGCCAATCAATCAATGGGCAATCGATCCAACTTATTGGCCAATCAATCAATGGGCAATCAATCCAATTTATTGGCCAATCAATCAATGTGCAATCAATCCAATTTATTGGCCAGTCAATCAATGTGCAATCAATCCAATTTATTGGCCAGTCAATCAACGGGCAATCAATCCAACTTATTGGCCAATCAATCAATGGGCAATCGATCCAATTTATTGGCCAATCAATCAATGGGCAATCAATCCAACTTATTGGCCAAGAAGTGGGGATCCAGTTTGGGATATACCAGGTTGTTCTGGGGCACTGTGGGAGCAGGGTCAGCTTTCCCAACCAGATCCCAGTGGATCTTGGTAGCTCAGAGTCCTTGACTGATCATCTTGGAGCTGTCAATGACATCTTGTTGGGTGAGTAGGACCCCTGTGCTGCCAGGTGAAGCCTTTTTCAAGTGGCAGAGAAAAACATCTAAGGATGAAGGAGTTGGTGCCTTTCCTTCCTGAGACAGTTATCCACACATGAAATGAGGGAATGTTAGGAAAAGAGGGTGAAAACCTCTGCCCCTCTCCCTCTGATCCATGTGAGGGTTTTTTTTGCTGTTTATCCCAAGCCTGGATTTAATCCAGTATCTTTAAAACACAGGAGCAAATAGATATTTTTGAGATAGGAGCAGCAACAGGGTTAAGTCTGTCTGCCCAGAGCATTCCTAGCAGAAACACAGCAGGAACTGGTTTCCCACGCTGGTGCTGTGGTGCTCCACGTCACTTAACACTCTCAGCTTTGAAATCAAACGGCTGCTGGCTGGAAATGCAGCTGGATTCCTTTCTGTCCAGGAGAGCCTTGGCTCCCAGCTCATGTCCTGCTTGTAGAGCAGAGTTCTGAGCAGCTCCCATGAAAGATGCCCGAGGTGGACAAGATGTCAGCTTGCTGCAGGAGCAGCGTGTGCTCTGGCAGACCGTGGAGACAGCATTTGTTCTGTCAGAGCGAGCAGATGCTCCTTGGAGATGTGTGTGAGGAGCACAGGAGGTGGATACAAAGGTGCTGGGTGTAGAAAACTCCTCTCTGTCTGCTCACAAACTCCCGTGGAGTCACACAGCAAACACAGATGGTTCAGGTTCTCCTTGCCCCCAGGCAATGAGGGCAAAGGTGGCTTTTGCCCGCTGCTGTTGAGATCTCTAGAAATCGTTTTGAGGTTGTGATCTTGTACGTGGCTGTTTTCCAACCTTCTCCTTGTTTTTGTGTCTCCGCTGCTCCATCAGACAGAAAGACATCGAGCATTTCCTGGAAGCAAGCAGGAACAAATTCATCGGATTCACGCTGGGACAGTGAGTGTTTTAACCTCAAAATCTGCCCTGTAGCTTCCATCAGTGGTGGGAGGTGTCCACAAAGCTCAGCTTTTTCCAGCTCAAGCACGAGGCACTGCTGGGTTTGTCAGAGCTGCAGCAATGAAAGCAGTGCTAGAAAAACATGTTCCTGGAGACACTGGTCCCCAGGGATCTCTTTCTATTAAAAATCAAACCTAGCCCAGAATAAGTGACCGTGGGCCCAAGCCAGGAACTGGTTTGATGTGAAAGGCAGCTGAGGCAGTTTGGTATCCACAGCAAATTACCCAGTTTGTGAATAAATCAAAGATTAATTCACAAAATGGATCTCTGTGGAGTGCAAAGTGCACTCTGGTGCAGAGTCACCCTGGGACAGGCCCAGCAGGGTACATTCATTTTTAGATGCAGTGCTGGGCTCAGATTGGCTCCATCCTATTTCTGGTTTAATCTGATTTCACCCAAATTCTCATTTAACCTGATTTCACCCTGATTCTTCACCCCGATGTGATGGGGAGAGGGTGGGAAAGCAGAAGCTCATGCCAAAGCTCTCCCAGTTCCTGACCCATCTGGGATGCATTCAGCAGACTCCAGGCTCTCTCTTTTACCTATTATAACACGGAAATGTTTGAACACGGACGTCCTTCCCAGTACTGACCTTCTTTTCTCTTCCCCAGGGACACCGAAACCCTGATAGGGCTCCCACGGCCGATCCATGAAAGCGTGAAGACCCTGAAGCAGGTGAGATGGTGGCTCCATGTGTTACCCACCACGTGGATCCTCCTGGCCAACCTCGCTGAAACACAGTTACTGCAGGGAGTAAAAGTTCATTGTCACAGGAAAAGCTTTTGGAGATTCTTGCAGGAATTGAGGCAAAAAATGGAAAGCTGAGTCCTTAAGTAGCCTCCCCAGGATTTTTACTTTTCCTTTATCCAAGGTGTAACATTCCTGCTCCCTGGTGAGTGCCTGCCATGTGTTTTGAAGGTGACAGACATTCAGAGCTGGGTTTGGGACATTCCCAAAGCAGTGCTGTTCCTAGGGGAAGCACAGCCAGCCTCAGCTCCTGCAGTGCTCCACGGGGAATGAGACCCCTCCAGAGGCCAGCTGACCCCAGCTACGTGTGGGGATCTCCTCAGTCCTGGGAGAGCCCAGAATGCACAGAACAGTCCAGGTTTGCAGCCCGTGCTGCTGAAGGAGTCTGCAGTGGTTTGTTGGTGTT
>VXBU01006808.1:15884-27174 GCA_013400315.1 Bombycilla garrulus | reverse complement strand
CCAGTGTCTCTGACACCTCTGGCAAGGCTGAAAATCCTCCTGAGCAGGTTTTGGGTCGGCCAAAGGCATCACAGGAACCCCCTGGGTTCCAACAGCTACAGTCTGGGCTGTCCTCTGGAGGTGACTGTCCCTCCAATTCCTTCCAGAGAGCTCCTGGAAGGAGCAGGTGGAAGTAACCAAAGGCAGGAGGTGTGGGAGGTTCAGGGACAGAGGGATGTTCCACACAGGGATGAGCTCCCTGTGGCTCTGCTGTCACCTGCACACCTCTCTGGGGTGTTGCTGTGACCATCACTGGCCGTGTTCCTCCTTCAGCTGTGACACTGCTCTGTCTGTTTTGGCAGCACAAGTACGTTTCCATCTCGGATGTCCAGATCAAGAACGAGGAGGAGCTGGAGAAGTGCCCCATGTCTCTGGTAAGGAGGAAGTTGCTTCACCCCGTCACCAGAGATAAGATGGAAGTTGCTTCACCTCGTCGTCTTTCCAAGGTGTCACGTCAACCCATTCTTATTTTAACTTCATTTTCCCTTGTTTTTAATGCTTCTGTGCCCTAGGGGGAAGAGGAAGTCCAAGAAACCCCTTGTGAGGTCTTGTATCGAGCCATGTTGTACAATCTCCCGCAGTACATGGTAAGCCCCTGCTCCTTAAAGAAAGGAAGAGTTATGGAGCAGGGAGTGGTGCCAGTCTGGGAGCTGCAGGGCTCAGGGAGGGCTGGGGTGTATTCAGGACCTGGACAGTGAGATTTTGGTGGGAATTCTGAGCAGAGCTGGGAGGAAAGTACAGTCCAAGAGGATTCTGAGACGCTGATTGGGTCACGTGGGCTCTGTAGGGAGAGACAGATTTAAGTGGATTTAAACTCCAGGTGTTCCTCGTGCTGTTTTACCCACACTGCCAGAGCTCAAGCACATGTGGTGCCTTAGGCTGAGGATCAAACAGAGCTGCTGAGCTCCCCACACTTGTCCTGTCCTATCTGTCAGAGGTTCAGTGTGGTCTGCTGAAACCCTGTAGAGCCGACTTGGAGTTGTCCAGTTTTGGCAAGTGAAGGAGAAGGGAGGAATTCCCTTTCCTGGACATCCCCTGCCCTCTCCTGCAGATCGCTTTGCTGAAGATCCTCCTGGCTGCTGCACCCACCTCCAAGGCCAAGACTGACTCCATCAACATCCTGGCAGATGTGCTGCCTGAAGAGATGCCGTAAGTCCCTCAGCAGGTGGCCACCGGCCATCCCAGCCTGGCCACCGCGTCTTGGGCCAAGCAGGAGAGCTGATAGGTTTGGGGGCTCCAGATTTGGGGTATCTGTTTGGTGTAAATTACTGTTGGCACCAGGGCAGAGCTCTCAAAGCCAAGGAAGCGATGCTGCGATGATTTGAGTGCAGCCACTCCGAGCTAAGTGACACAAATGATAAAATCCTGCTAATTGACCCAAATCATGAAGATGTGTCAGCACGAAGGAGGTGTCTGCCAGGATTCCTGGTGGAGGGCAATCCACCCTTTTTTCCCTTCCTTTTTTAACCCTTTTTGGCATCACCGGGTAGGATGGGTGGAAATGGGAGTCCCAGGGGGAGCAAAGGCCCCTGGTTTTGTAGAGCTCATGCAGATAAACGAGAGCTCCACAGTCCCTCTGGCCTCCCTGCTGCCACAGCCACGGTGCTGCTTTCCCTCCACGCCAGCATCACCGTCCTGCAGAGCATGAAGCTGGGCATTGATGTGAACAGGCACAAGGAGATCATCGTCAAGAGCATCTCGGCGCTGCTGCTGCTGCTCCTCAAGCACTTCAAGCTGAACCACATCTACCAGGTGGGCTAGAGGAGGGGGGATGGCTGCTGCCAAGCTGGGCTTGAAGGTGCTGATAAACCCTCTCCTAGAAGGCTTCCGGGAAGAGTTTCCACGAGGAGCTGTGATCACGTTTCCACAGCTCCAGGATTTGTAGAGGGTCACTCAGTTGGGGTAACCCCGCTGTGCTTTGACAATATCATTTCTACTCACGTGGCAGGAGGTTTTTAGACTTCTGGGAATATCCATGCAGGTTAAATTTAGGAAATAGCACGAGCCTCCCTGGCAGAAGGGGGAAGAGGAAGGGGATTAGGCAAGACTCTCTTTTGCTCTGTCATCTCCAATGCCCAGAAATAGTGCTGGGAAGGACCTCACGAGGTCACCTAATCTGGTTTTGGCAGGATCAGGTTCTTGGGGGCTCCAGTTTCAACAGAGGCAGGAGATCTGGGTCATAGTTGCAATCTAATTTTTGTTCCCAATGTGACTTTTGTTCCATCTGTATGGCACCAATCAAACTGCACCCACTCCAGGGCTTTCCTTGGTTAAAAAATCCCAAGGACTAATATGAGCTGTGGCCCAGTTCTTCATTAGTTCTGCAAGTCAAACAATTAATGTTTTCTAATTTTTTCCTGCTAAAGCTCTCAGCACGCTACAAATCCCTCTGCGTTACAAAACCCACTGATATTTAACCGAGGATAAATATAAATCCACGTATTGGATTGGGTAAAATGAAACCAACTCCCACAGTTTTTTACAATCCTACATTTATTCTGCTCCCCCCCCACATCCCTTCATTAATTTTTCTCACTTCAAAGCGGCTCCTCTCCTTTCTTCCCCCCAGGCAGCAGGGCCATTGCAGCCTGCTGCTGAGCCTGGAGAAAGCTGTGGGGTTTCATTCCCCTGATTCTGCTTTTTTTTTGTGTCTGATCGGGGTGATTTTGTTCTTTTGGTGACAAAGGTGGTCTCGGGGAGCAGCATGAGAACTGCAGCAGGTCTGAAATGAAGGAATCACTGAACCACGGAATGGTTTGGGTTGGAAGGGTCGATTACTCACCAGCACATCCCAGTGCTGTGTCATCTGGGGGGTTGTGCCATCTGTGGTGTGCCAATGCTGACAGCTGGCACCGGGCTGAGATGAGAACAAACTGTTCCTTCCCTCTCAAACTGGAGATCTGGATGGAGAGGCATGGGAAGGGCAGGATGGGATAGGATTGGGTTTTGCTGCAGTTCGTGTCTTTAGAGGAGGACAGGAGAGATTTGTTTTATTATTGAACTGTAGAATGATTTGGGTTGGAAGGGACCTTGAAGGCCATTTAATGCTTTAAGGGAGAGAGAAATTAAAAGCAAGTAGGAAAATAGGGATATTATTGCAGTCAAAATCTCTAAGGGAACTGGGATTTGTATGTGAGAGCAATAGGAATTACTGTATTTTCTCAGCTAATACCTATAACTCCTTCCCTCCTCCCCACACGCTGTTTTGCCACAGATTTAATTTTAAAAAGCCACGAAGTGCAGCTATTCCTAAAGCACTGCCGTGAAGTTTGCGTGTCCTCTCTGTGGCAAATGGAATTTTCCAGCTGCTGTTCATGACACAAACCTTACTCTGCAAACTTCAGGGAGAAAACGGTCTGTGAGGTGTCTGGGGCAAAGCATCCCAAGTGCTTTTCTTTTGGCTGGAAAGAGGTTTCCATTGCCAGCTGTCCCAGCTAATGCTGACCAGTTTCCCTTCTCTTCCCCAGTTTGAATACGTGTCCCAACACCTGGTGTTCGCCAACTGCATCCCGCTGATCCTGAAATTCTTCAACCAGAACATCATGTCTTACATCACTGCCAAAAACAGGTACAGCCATTGGTGGGGGGCAGAGAGGTGGTGGGGTAGGAAGGCTTTGTGCTTGGAGAGCCCTGATGTCCTGGGGGCACCCAGGTGACCTCACACGGCTTTGGGGTGTCCTGTCCACTACAGAAATATGTGGAGGGAGCAAATCCCTTTGGCCTGATGAGGATGACTGGATGCTGGGTTTGCAGTCTCTGGGCTGCTGAAATAGTACTAAAATAAAATAGGTTTCATCTTTAAAATGAAGTAGCTTTCATCTTCACATGAACTCCTGGGGAGTGCCACCGGGCATCTCTGGGCCACAGCTTCATCAAGGCCAGATGGGGTAGGATCTTCCAGGTCTTTCCCACTTTTTTTTAGCTGCAATTCAGCTTTCCTGTCTCCTTCAGGTTTTCCATAGTTGTCATTGCCTTTTTCTGCTGATCTGAGAAAGGTGCAACCCTGTTTTGAGCAGGGCACTGGCTGGACCACCACAGATCAAAGACCTGAGACAGCACAGATTTTCACAGCTCACCAGGGCAGGATTTCCCTGTTTGGAGAGGAGCTCCACAGGGATGTTGGAATGATAAAAAGATCCTTTTTCTTCCTTTTTGATGCTCTTTTTGTTGCTCTTCAGCTGCGTGTGTAGGCTGGTGTGTCTCCTGCATGGTATGGTTGTGTTTGTGCGAGGAGGCACGCATGGAAAAATAGGAAGTAGTATGTTGATCCTCCTGCTATAAATAATTCCACTTTTGGTCCTGTGCTTTAAGTGAGGAGGAAATGTATTCCAGGAGTGCTCTTCTCCCTCCTCTGCTCTGGGAGGGAGGTTTCACAGGCAGGATATGCACCTGTGAGTGAGGTGGGAGGTGCAGCTGGATGCCCTGAGCCACAGAGGTGTAAATTCCAGTTTTGTGTGTATTTAAGTGACTACTTTTACAAATTCCATAGGCCTGGAGGCCTTTGAAAAACCCAATACTCTGAATATTCACTCACAATGAATTTTCTTGCTGCCAATCAGATGCCTCGCTTTGAACCTCAGATCTATTTTGTTCACTTTTTTCCCTCTTCTTAAATATGCATATGGATAACTCATCTGTCCTGTCTTAATGGATCCAAATCCTTCGAGTCCTTACTAATGCACTCAGGATGGAGCTTTGGAGCCAGGAGGCATCGACGTGCTCCATTAAGCTGAGGGGTGAGGCAGTGCTGAGGCTGGGATCCCGTTACACAGCTGCTTCATGTGCTGGAGATGGCTTTGTTCCCCACCCAAATTACTTGTTGCATTTCCAGGCACAGAGCAGCAAGAGCGTTACAGATTCCTGGGCATGATCATATAGATCATCTTAAAAAATTGCTCTCGGCTTAATTGGTTCCTAATGAGCTCCTTCTTTCCTGTTTTCTGCAGCATCTCTGTGCTGGATTATCCGCATTGCACCGTCTGTGACCTGCCCGAGCTCACAGCAGAAAGTCTGGTAAGCAGCACAGAAAGGGTTTTTGTGGCCAGGATTGCTCTGTGTGACAGCATGAAGAAGGATTTGGGTTTTCTATTGTCTGTCTTCATTTTCTGTAACCCAAACCTTTCCAAAATTAGGCTTTTTTTCCCCACCAGACTTGAAAATTCCTCCCATCACTATTCTGAGTCACTGTGAGCTGTGGGGAAGTGGGGAAGAGGCACTGCTGCTGTCGGGCACCCCATAAAAACAGCTGGGTTTAGGGTTTTCCTTTTGACAGAACAGAATCACAGAATTCCAAGATGATTGTGGTTGGAAAAGACCTCCAAGATCATCAAGTCCATCTTGGATCAAACACCACCTTGTCCCCAGCCCAGAGCTCTCAGTGCCACATCCAGGAATTCCTTGGACACCTCCAGGGATAGGCAATCCAAACCAAGGCCTGACTGCCCTTTCCATAAGGAATTCTTCCTGCTGTCCAACCTGAGCCTCCCCTGGCACAGTCTGAGGCTGTTTCCTCTTGTTCTGTCAAGACAAAGCTCTTCTGCTTTGAAAGAGAACTTACCCAGAGGCTGTTGCCTCCCAGGTTTCAACTGCTCTGAGCACTCTTGTTTTATGAGATACCAGTTTAAGGAATGAAACAAATTCCCTACAGAGAGGAGCCTTAAGTATTCCAGAGCCTGGCCAGCAGGATGGGCTGGGCAAATACACAGTCTGCAGATGGGATAATAATGCTGGCAGGTTCATAACTACAATAATTCGAGTGTAGAGGAGGTTGGACTCTGACAGCACAGGGAAAAGCTTTGGGGTTATCAGGAATAATGGACAGGGAATGGGGAATGGAAACACTGAATCATTAATAAGGATCCTGAGCAAATCCAGTCCGGGCAGGGATGATCTCATGGTGCTGCTGCAATCTGAGGCCTGTGTTGCTTTCCTTCGGTGTGTAAAGGTCAAAATCATCAGAGAGAAGGATTTTCCCCAGGTCCCCCATCCTGCCCTGCCAGACTCCACCGTATCCTGGACCGATGGGGACATCTAGTGACACTTCACTGAGGGCTCCGTGCCTCGTGCTAATCCTCACAGTCAGCCTTAAGGCTGCAGGAGAAAACGGAACGTTTTTAGGGAAAATATTCCCAGTAGGGTCTTGACAGCCTGAGAGCTTCAAGGACAGCACCTTTCACTTTCCTCCAGCAGACATGGATATAATCCTCGAGGGAGAGTAATTTAATTAGAAAACATGCAGAAACCAGCTTGAATTTTACCATGAGGAGGATACCCAAGGAAGGAAGGATTTAATAGGAATTAGACACACTCTGGTACTCGAGGCGTACACTTATGCACGTATTTATATTTTTTCAGCCAGCACTTCATGCGTTGTTTTAGCTTTTTTTTAGCACTCTGATGGGTGATTTTGACATCCCAGTGTAACACATTTCTTAGGGGATGTACCAGATGATTCTGCTCTCAGTGGGTGGAGCACAGTGATGTGTGTCTGGGTTATGCCAAGGAGAACCAGGACCAGTCCAGCACTGCTGTGTCCCAAGGAGGAGTTTGTGGGGTAACTGCTGTTTAAATGTTTACACTCCTGTGTAAATCAGGAGTGGCTGAGGTGGTGAGGGATTCACCCATCCTGTTGTGGGAAAGGCTCCTCAAAGGTGGCCAGTCCTCCTCTCCCCTCTCCTGTCACTCCAGAGGGGTCTACAAGGGGCTTAATCCACCCCTTAGGAGGGGTGTTAAAGTCTGTTTAGCCTGTTCCCTCCTTCCACAAATCTGATGGAAACACCCTCCCCTACTCGAATCTGTGGAGACAACACCAGGCTGGTGACAAATAAATCCATCAGCCTAAGAAATGGATATTGGCTTATTCCACCGGGGTCTTTGGGAAAATTTCTTGGTGTACAGGGCACAGGGTAGGCCTGGGCACAGTGGGGCACTGCAGTTTGGGACCCCCAAAGCACCAGACAGCATCCATGAGCACCTCAGTGACACCCTGGTGACACCCTGGTGACATTCTGGTGACATCCCACCTCTGGATGCCTCTCGGGCATTGGAAGGGGCTGCCCAGGGAGGTTTGGAGTCTCCATCCCTGGAGGTGTCCAAGGAATTCCTGGAGCCAGAGCTGGGGACAAGGTGGGAATCAGGCACAGCTTGGCCTCGGTGACCTTGGAGGTCTTTTCCAACCTCAGTGATTCCTTGATTCTGTTTGGCACTTGTGTTTAAAAGCAAAGGGTTGTGCTGGTGGGATTTTCTTGGGTAAATCTGCTTTCCAAGCTGGATTGGACACTCTGACAGAAGGGCTCCCCCAAACTCCTGAGAGTGCCCAGATCCTGGAATGAGTCAAGTTTTTGCCCTGAGTTAAGAAGGCTGTAGCTGGCTGTGAGTGGTTTATAAATTCAGCAGCCTTTGTTTTGCACTGATCCCCCAACAGGATTTTTGTGGGACATTTCTTCTGTGCTTGGAGTTGTTTAAACGTGGAGCAAGTTACTGCAGTGGTGGAATTACTGCTTAAAGTGCCACGGGCAATATTTCCACAAGCTGGTGCTTGGGGTGTTTACAGTTACCTAATATTTAAACAATGTCTCAGCAGCACTTAAGCTGGAGGGGATTTTTGTTGCAGAAATGTCTGGTCCTCCTTGATACAAATGTTGCTATTTGTCATCCTGTGTTGATTTGTGATTTCCTTTTGCTGGTCTGTAATGCGTGCTCTAAGCAGGAATTAATTTATATAGTAACCAAAAGCAGTGGTGATCAGCAGGCTGCTATTTGCTCTCTGGCTCTAAACGAGGAATACAAATCTACTTGTACCACCAAATATATTTCCCATGATGGAATAATGTGATTTATCCCATTATTAGCTCTCACTCTAAACTAAAAGCTGATTAAAATTGATTTCGGAACGGCTTTCCTCAGAATCTGCTGATGATAACCCAAGTGAGGAGGCAGCTCTGCTGCTTTTCCTCCCTCAGAAACAAGACTTGTGCAGACAATAAAAATAAAGATTTCTGCCCAAGGACATCTCTGTGGCGGTGCTGATGAACGCTGTGGTCAGGGTTGCACTTCTTCTCCCTTTGCAGGAAGCTGGAGACAACAACCAGTTCTGCTGGAGGAATTTGTTCTCCTGCATTAACTTGCTGAGGATCCTCAACAAGCTGACCAAGTGGAAACACTCCAGGACAATGGTAAGGGACAAGGACAATGTCCCGTCCCCCTGAGACCCTCCAGCCTTTCACCTGCAGCATGTCCCTGCTCCACACAGCAGCTTCAGCCCAGCCTTGTGCTCAGGGCTTCTTATGGAACTGCTGGAGCTTCTGCTCTCCACCATCTGCCCTTTTTCCTTTCACAGATTGAGCCTTAAATGCAGAAATGCTTTTTCTCCTGCAAATAACATGATTTCTATGATGCTCAAGCCCCATGCAGAGAGTTCTGGTTGTCCTGTTCTCATTTCTGGGGGTTTGTGGTGCACGAGGCTCAGGAGTTGGTGCCCAGAGCAGCACAGAGAGTTTGTGTGGCTGCCCAAGCATTCTGCATTTTGTGTTGATTTGCAGAAATGCTTTTTCTTCTGCAGATAACGTGATTTCTATGATGCTCAAGCCCCATGCAGAGAGTTCTGGTTGTCCTGTTCTCATTTCTGGGGGTTTGTGGTGCACGAGGCTCAGGAGTTGGTGCCCAAAGCAGCACAGAGAGTTTGTGTGGCTGCCCTGAGCACTCTGCATTTTGTGTTGATCTGCAGAAATGCTTTTTCTCCTGCAGATAACATTATTTCTGTGACCCTCAAGCCCCATGAAGAGAGTTCTGGTTGTCCTGTTCTCATTTCTGAGGGTTTCTGGCACACGAGGCCCAGGAGTTGGTGCCCAGAGCAGCACAGAGAGTTTGTGTGGCTGCCCTGAGCACTCTGCATTTTGTGTTGATTTCCAGAAATGCTTTTTCTCCTGCAAATAATGTGATTTCTGTGACCCTCAAGCCCCATGAAGAGAGTGCTGGTTGTGTTGAACACTCCCATTCCCATTTCTGGTTGTTTGTGGTGTACAAGGCCCAGGAGCTGGTGCCCAGAGCAGCACAGAGAGTTTGTGTGGCTGCCTCAAGCATTCTGCATGAATTGGGGCTGAAATGCAGAAATGCTTTTTCTCCTGCAAATAACATTATCTCTGTGACCCTCAAGCCCCGTGCAGAGAGTGCTGGTTGTCCTGTTCTCATTTCTGGTTGTTTGTGGTGCACAAGGCTCAGGAGTTGGTGCCCAAAGCAGCACAGAGAGTTTGTGTGGCTGCCCCAAGCATTCTGCATTTTGTGTTGATTTGCAGAAATGCTTTTTCTCCTGCAGATAACATTATTTCTGTGACCCCCAAGCCTCATGCAGAGAGTGCTGGTTGTCCTGTTCTCATTTCTGGTTGTTTGTGGTGCATGAGGCTCAGGAGTTGGTGCCCAGAGCAGCACAGAGAGTTTGTGTGGCTGCCTCAAGCATTCTGCATGAATTGGGGCTGAAATGCAGAAATGCTTTTTCTCCTGCAAATAACATTATCTCTGTGACCCTCAAGCCCCGTGCAGAGAGTGCTGGTTGTCCTGTTCTCATTTCTGGTTGTTTGTGGTGCACAAGGCTCAGGAGTTGGTGCCCAAAGCAGCACAGAGAGTTTGTGTGGCTGCCCCAAGCATTCTGCATTTTGTGTTGATTTGCAGAAATGCTTTTTCTCCTGCAGATAACATTATTTCTGTGACCCCCAAGCCTCATGCAGAGAGTGCTGGTTGTCCTGTTCTCATTTCTGGTTGTTTGTGGTGCACAAGGCTCAGGAGTTGGTGCCCAAAGCAGCACAGAGAGTTTGTGTGGCTGCCCCAAGCATTCTGCATTTTGTGTTGATTTGCAGAAATGCTTTTTCTCCTGCAGATAACATTATTTCTGTGACCCCCAAGCCTCATGCAGAGAGTGCTGGTTGTCCTGTTCTCATTTCTGGTTGTTTGTGGTGCATGAGGCTCAGGAGTTGGTGCCCAGAGCAGCACAGAGAGTTTGTGTGGCTGCCCTGAGCACTCTGCATTTTGTGTTGATTTGCAAAAATGCTTTTTCTCCTGCAAATAATGTGATTTCTGTGACCCTCAAGCCCCATGAAGAGAGTTCTGGTTGTGTTGAACACTCCCATTCCCATTTCTGGTTGTTTGTGGTGTACAAGGCCCAGGAGTTGGTGCCCAGAGCAGCACAGAGATTGTGTGGCTGCCTCGAGCATTCTGCATTTTGTGTTGATTTGCAGAAATGCTTTTTCTCCTGCAGATAACATTATTTCTGTGACCCTCAAGGCCCATGAAGAGAGTTCTGGTTGTGTTGAACACTCCCATTCCCATTTCTGGGGGTTTGTGGTGCACAATGCCCAGAAGTTGGTGCCCAGAGCAGCACAGAGAGTTTGTGTGGCTGCCCAGAGCAGCACAGAGCGTTTGTGTGGCTGCCCTGAGCACTCCGCATGAATCGCTGCTGATTTCCTGGCAGATGCTGGTGGTGTTTAAGTCAGCCCCGATCCTGAAGCGGGCTCTGAAGGTGAAGCAGGCCATGATGCAGCTCTACGTGCTCAAGCTGCTGAAAATCCAGACCAAGTACCTGGGGCGGCAGTGGAGGAAGAGCAACATGAAGACCATGTCTGCCATCTACCAGAAGGTGCGGCACCGCATGAACGACGACTGGGCGTACGGCAACGGTGAGTCCTGCCCTGGCTCAGCCTCCTGCCTCTGCAACCAGCTGGACTTGGTCTGGCCTAAAACCTTCTAAAATCGTTCTCACTCCTGGGGATTTTTTCAGAAGTTTTGTGGCGCCGTCAGATTTAGTGCTCTGTGAAAGCCAGCGTTGAAAAGATTGGGATTTTTAATTTTTTTTTTTTGCATTTTTAGGTAATATAATGTAATGTCATGGTTATTGCAGCTTTTCAATGTCATTCATAGTTATATTTTAAAAAATTTGGGGTTAGGAGCTCATAAGCTCAGCAGGTTTTAAGTGTTTTAAATCTTGATCTCTGCTTCAGTGGTCAGTGGAGATTTTCAGTGAAAGTGGTGGGGTCTTGGTGAGAAAAGCAGGGGCTGGGTAATAATAGAGGATCCTTAAAGCAGGAATAATTACATTTTTATGGGATATCTTCAATTAAAATGCATATGTAATGGGATTTGATTAGGAATAGTAATAATAACAATAGTGGTAATAATAGTGGTAATAATAATAGTAATACTACCACTACTACTACTCTTACTACTACTACTAATAATAATATTAATATTATTAATATTATTA
>VXBU01006804.1:714-19709 GCA_013400315.1 Bombycilla garrulus | reverse complement strand
AAATAAAGCGCTCATTGTACAGTTCCCCCATGAAAGCTGGGAATCAAACTAAATAAATATTAGAGTGCATTCTGCTGAAACCTTTTAGTCATAGGTACTTTTTAAGGGAAGTTACTCTCAATTGTTAAAACTTGGTACACGTGTGGGGTTTTTTTTATATCTAAAGTTTTCAAGTCTTCTTTGTACTTCACACCTTATGACTTCAAGTGTGATAGCAGAATTTTAACTATGATCATAGAGGATATCTATATGGCTTAGTATTCAGTACATTTTTCAACATAACTACATTAACTTGATACTACAAACAGGCCTTTAAGATTTTACACTATAAATTGAGACATACCATCAGTCTAAATATGTACTGTGGCGTTTTTGAAAATTGCACATTGAATGTAAAGTGTTCATGCACTGATTTACTAGAATTTGGCAAAGTAGAGTTGATGTGTTAATAGAAGTATATACAGGAGTGATCTGTGTCACGGAGTTTTTTTTTAAGTAGCTTTTTCATCTTTCATATTCTCAGGTTTTCTGTGCAATTTCCAGCTTTTGAATTAAATGTAAATTAAGAATACTTTAATATCAAGAAGATTTCATAATTGTCCTGATTTTGTTGTTGTTGTTGTTGTTGCAACAAATTGATTGTGGTAGGATGTTCCTTCTCATTCATGTCTCATTTCATTATTAAAGGTCATTATTAAAGTAGTGTTTTAAGAGGCTGATTACTTATCATATAGTCTTACATAGGCACCTCTAAGTAACAGATTTCTAATGTTTCACTGCTTTTAATACGTGATAACTGATTGTTGTTTCAGTGGAAGTGGAGAACAGTGCATTAATACTTCTAGTTAGTGTATTTCACTCAACTTCATTTTGGCACCGTGTAATTTAATGAGCTACTAAGAACAGCTTAACAATGTGCAATTGCATGGCATTTACACTTTAAAAATATCTAATAGATGTAGAGGTATATGTGAGGTTCACCAGAATTATCCATTATCCAATCATTACTGTGATTCTTTCAGTAAGAGGAAGATACCTCTTGTGTTCTTAGTCAGTAGTGCGATACTTGTCTGTAGTGAAGTACGGCTTCCTTCTTTAGAGGAAGTATTTAGTCTTTTATTTCACTTTTTAGCCTTGTGGTTCTAGTAGGTGTGACATCAGCTGCTAATGCAGTCTCTCACGTGAGAGTTAGGGTGTATATATACATTGGCTACTGTGTACAATATTGTGTAGTGTTTTAGCACCTACCAAGTGGTGCATATAATACACACTCCGCAGTTTAATTCATGCCTGACTTCAGAGTTACTGAATTATTTGTGTGCTAAAGCCTGTCGCCCTGATTTTTTAAGATCTTCTAAGCCTTCTGATGCTTACATTCTTGTAACAAACTTTCTCACACACTTTCTGTAAACAACTCATTGTTTTTGCATTTCTTTATGGAGGAGGAGAAATTTGATGGACTGTTGGTTTGTCCAGTGTCATTGGAGAGGTGGCACTATCACCCTCCAATCCACTGTCACTTTTGGAAAACTGTAAGTGTTGGAGTCGGAAATAAACTTGTGCTCTTTTCCTCTTCACCTGAGCAGCAGGGTGCGTCTGTGTTCTTTCGTGTCCTTTAGCAACAAAAGCCTACCATTCTTTTTTTTTTTTCCTTTTACATTCACATGTGCATAACAGAACAGCAAACTGGCATGCTTCTAATATACTGAATTTGGTCAAACAATGCTGCTAAATCTGTCAGGTGAAAGAAGTTGCCACTTGTGCTAATATAGCTATTGCTGGTCATGTTTCATCCCTGCATTAGATGGAGCACTAGCTGTTTTGTGTAGCTGGACCTCTGTTGTGTTCTTTCTCTTTGGAGAATGGGATCTGTCAGAATGCATCATGATTCTCACTGGGGAAAAACAATGTCACAGTCCTGAAGGGGTGAAAAAATGAGTCAAGCCTTAAAAGGTTGTGAGAGTTTAAAAACAAACAACACAACATTTTTAATGTACAGCATCTGTGAGTTACTTTTAGGCACAGCGAATCATGGAGTTCTTGAGGCTAGAGTTTAAAAAAAATACCAGCTTTGCTCTGTGCTAAAGATTATAATTTTAAGTACAGGGTGTTAGTGCAAAGAGTTGTGGCTGAGAAACTGTGTTTAGTGTAACAGAAGTAAACAGAACAACTACTGCTACTTCAAAGTTTTTGCTGTCCAACAAAAAGCAGACAGAGAGAAAATGAGAATAATGATGAGCAAGCTAAGCTGTTGCTGCAGGACACAAGTGGGCTGATTTGCAATTTTTATGTGTATCAACAAATTTTTAGATGACATTTGAATGAAGTGGTTTTCTGTACAGTAATTGGGACAACTTGCCAGTTGTAAAGTCCGGGTTTAGAAAAAAGAAAAGGTGACTTTTTCTACGGAGTGTCATGCGGAACAGGTATGTCTTGCTTCCACCACTCCACCTGTGAATGGCTCAGTGGAGCAGCTACTTCTGGGTGGGTTTTGTAAGACTTTAGTATTCAGTTTGAGTCAGTAACTCAGTAGAGAACTAAGAGAGGCAGAAGAACAAGAAAAGGCTTCTACTGAGATACTTGGCAGGGTAATTTTATTGTGAATTTGAATATAAGTGCTGAAGTAGTGTAAAAGATGAGGGTGTGTTGTACAGTGGGACAGGAGAGGGAAGAAAAGTAAGGGAAGGGGTTGTGCATCTTCTGGCAGAAGAAAGTTGGATGATCATTTTAGTCATTTTGCACAGCTCCACTCTCAGAAGAACCATGGGAAAGAATGTGAAGATATTTGCTTGTTGCTGTGGGCCAGCTGGGGATCATAGAATCATTTTGGTTGTAATAGACTATTGATCATGGAGTCCAACCATAAACCTGACCTTGCCAAGTTCATCACTAAACTGTATCCATAAGTGCCACGTCTGTGCATCTTTTAATTACCTCCAGAGCTGGTGACTCAACTACTTCCCTGGGCAGCTTGTTCCAATACTTGATAACCCTTTTGGTAAAGAAATTTCTCCCAATAGGAGTCAGCACATCAGTAATAAATGAAGTGAGTCAGGAAAGAATAGACTTTTGAGGGGGTCTAAAACTAATAAGTAGCTTCTCAGTTTTTTGTTTTAGATACAAAACAGGGACTTCTGAGGAGTTAGAGAGTAAGACCTAAGAAATCTCTACAGCAAGTGAAATGAGCTGGGATCCTTAAAGCAACACATACAACACCAATTAGCTCAGTGGGCTAAAGCATGGTGCTAGTAACACCAGGGTTTTGAGTTCAATCCCTATATGAGCCATTTATCAGCGAGTTAGAGTCAGTGATTCCCGTGGGTCCTTTCCAATTCAGAATATTCTGTGAATCTGTGAAACACCAACAACAGCCCCTTCCTCTACCCCCACAACCCTCCCCCCAAAAAAACCCCAAACAAAACTCCAAACAAGCAGAAAACCAACCAACCAAAAAGGAAAAAAAGTCTTTGTCAACACCAAGACAAGAGCTGTTAACCCTGACAATGAAATGTTAAGGCTGTGTTATTTCTTTGGAAGATCAGAGATCAGTCTGTGATTTTGCCCTATGCTTTTTGCTATTTCTGCTTTACTCGGTATTTTATAATGCCTTTGTAAGATTTTGTGACAAGAAGATAGACTGCTGGATTTGATCTGTGATTACAGGAGAACCACATGGCTTAGTTTTTAGAATCCAGAATGTATTTAGTCAATTTCCAACCCCATTTCAATGTGAGGGACAGACTAGCAAAAGACTGAATTGCCACTTGTGAAATCACACTGGTTGGTTTAAATTCTTTTATGTCTGTGACATGAGGTTTTCTTAGACTTGCCTACCTTCCTTACTGAAATTTACTTTTACTAAAAATGAGTCACGCTTGAGTAAGTAATATAAATTTTCTCCTTCTTTGTGATGTATGATGCATTTTCAGAAGAAGGAAAAACAAGATAGCCAGTCTTTCCTTGAAGTTATTATGTCACAGTTATTTTGTTAAATCTTTATTGGATACTTTTTTGTGAGAAGGTTCTTCTGAAGTTTGAAACAAGACTTCACCAGGCAATATTTGACCAAAAAGGCTTCTGTTATTTTAGTTCCTTCTGGGGTAATATACTGTGAGAGGGTCTTTATTTCTTTACTATCTTGTTTTTCTGCAGCAGTATTGGTTTTGATAGAATTGAAGAGTGAGACAGCTAACTTGCTGTATTTATGTTATCAGTTCAGTAGTGGAAATGTCTGTCATGTTTTCAGTCTTCTCACAGTTTTGTTACTTTTGTTGTGGAGTCCCCAGTTTGCTTCAAATTACTTAATCTGCTAATAAAGCTTTCAGAAAATACCTGACTGGCCTGCTAAGCACCACAAACATGTTTTTCCTTAAACTTCTCAGTCTCTAAAAATGAGTTTTTCCTCAACTGAAGGTGGACATGGTGAGGAAAAAGTTGCTGTAACTTGCAATTTTTCATTCAAAAAATAGAGAAAATTGGTTTTAGTATACATTTTATTTAGGCATCCTTATTATACAGATATGTCATTGCTACAGAATTGTTTTCTTCTTTTTTTTTCTTTTACTCTATCTGCTAATACCCTTTTTTCTTTTGCAGACCCTTGTGATAATATGAGAGAGATTCTCCAAAATGTGGCCAAATTACAAGGCGTGTCAAATATGAGAAAACTAGGTCACTTGAATAATTTCACTAAGGTAAGAGCTCAAATAGTGTCATAGAACAAGTGATTGTACAGTGAAATGTTTCTTATTTACTCAGTCAGACATTGGCTGGGACATTAATGAAATTGCTTAATATCACAGAACAGTGATATATAGAAGCCTAGTATGTAGAAGTGATTTGTAGAAGCCTACATACTATGGGAAAGGAAGGTATCATGTAAGGTTAAGCAAATATGTGAATGCAGAGTTATGCTGAAGTGTGCATACCTGTCTTGGTGGCTGAATTTTTGTAGTATTTTAGAAGATGGAAGTATCTTGCCATTAATGGGTTAAGTTGCATAACTAGAGCTAAAGATTTGGTTCCTGCTGTGCAGAATTGAAGTTAAGAATATAAAATGCCAGACCTTTTGAGTGTAAACTGATTGAGTATGGTGAAGGGGTTGGACTGTACCAATGTGCATTATATGCAATGTTTTGGACACTAATAGGATAGGAACTGCAACTTTCACTGCAGTTTCATAGTGAAAAAGATTTAGAGGGTCCATTCCTGGATTATGTCCGTTGATAATTTTTGATGTTGTGTTTCTTCCAAATTGTGGATGTGTGACAGGTATGCATTGAAAATGCAACAGATATACTGGAAGCTGTCATTGTGAGCTGATTAGGCAAGAATTAAAAACTGATTGCAGAATGAGGGTGAAAGCTGAAGAAAGAAACTGTGAAAGAGACGTTCAGAAGGACAGCAAGTAACATTTTTTGCATAAAAGAGAAACCTGTGGAGAGAAGCTGAGACAATTCATGGGAGGTAGTCAGGGAGTTAGGGAAAAGGTGTTTCTTGTAGGATGGTGAGTGGTTGTGTTTGGACCAGTATTTCATTTGTCAGTGCAAGGAAAACGTGTTGCAGTTAGTGATGCAGGAGACATGGAAGCTTCAGTGAGAGCCTTGCCCAAATTGAAGGACTGGTAGGGAGATGTGTTGTACACCTTCTGATAGAGATAGGGCAGCAGGCCTAAAAATGAAAACCGAGTTCCTGTGGCTGAGGATGCATCCTGCAGACAGCAGCGACCAAGAAATAACACAGTAGAGTAGAATATGGGAGATAAAGTCAGGTTGAAATTATGGTTTCAGATAAGTTTGTTACAAAGAATTGAGTAAGACTGCAAGGACTCCAGTTGACATTTCTGAGCCAATCGTAAGTGAAAGAGCAAATACTCAGGGGAAAGTGTGGGGAGCTAGTTGAGACCAGAAGGATGAATATGCATGATAACCTTTGAAGTAGGCATCTTGGCTGTTAAAGGCACTCCTTATGAGACTGACCACTTCAGTGGTAATGTGTAAGATTCACTTAACAAGAGGGTGAGTACTGAGAACAAAACCACAGTAACAAATGAATTTAACTTCTAATGCATTAATAACAAATCTCTAAGTGCTAAATTTTCTGGATTGGTTCAGAACATGTGTAGGTGCATAGCATTCTCTAAAGAACTGAACTTCACACTGAAATCTCTTATTTGGGCTATTGCCTTGTGTCTGTTAGATGTCATTGACAGAATGCTGCTGTTTTCACTGGGATTCCAAAATGTGTTGCAAGAAAGCTCTTTATTCTGCTAGAAAAGTCTGATGCATAGCTAGGTTTCCTTTTTGTGATAATCTAGAAACTTCAAAATGTACATGTGTCCAAATTCTTTAGTTGTCTTAAAGAGCTGGATTAGGTTTGTAGATGCATGATTTGTAGGGAAGAGTCAGTATTTGAAACTATGGATCTTAAAACAGGATCAATTTTTGCTATTGAAAATCAGATGTTAAGCATCCATAACTGTGTTAAATTAATATGCATATTGTAATTAAAAGATGAACCACATATTGTTTTTAAAAGGTAATTTTGAGAGATTGCATAATTCCATTATTGAATAGTTGAAGAGTATTTGGGGGTTTTGTTAAACCAGTATTGAAAATGGAAAATGTTTACAGGAATGGAAGGATGGTTTCCATAAATTGTACTTAAGCCTGGCAGGAAATTAGGAGTTTGTGAAAAGCAACTTAATAAAATTAAATACGATGTTTGAAGATGGAGACTTTAGTTCGTAACCTGATTTTGATTCTAAATCAGAATCACTCTGCATGAGGGAATCATACTGTTCCATTTAATATTGAACACTTCTTCTTATATTCATCTCCTTGGACTATGTACTTTCTAAGTATATAAGTTAGTGCATTTGGTTTTAAAAACTTTTCCTGTTTTTGTTTGAACTGTAAATACAGTTATGAGAATAGAATAGAATAAAAGTTGCAAGTTGTACTGTAGTGTCTGCCTTGTGGCTGGAACAATTCTGTGTTTTTCATTCCAGTGGTTAAAAGTGAAATCCTGGAGCTTGGCAAGATGATTTTATTTCCTTTTTGCACTCTGTTCTTCTACCGAGTTGGTATAGTCTCAGTTCCTCCTTTGTGAGACAGGAGTGTGAGTAAGATTGATATGCTAAGGGCTGAGGATGTTTTTATCCTGTCTTGGAATTATAGTGAATACAAACTTGATTTATTTATAAATTGTTGCATTTTGTGGTCCTTTTTTGAAGAGATACTTGTTATCTGGGATATTTGTGTTTAGATCTGAGTTGCAGCATCAGACTTAGAAATTTTATCTGCTTTGAATGAGAGCACACTCCTCTGCTTATTGTCACCTAGTAGGTGAAGCTGCAGTTTTGTGGGCAGAAATTTCCATGAAGTACTGCCTCTATCTATATCCCTTTCAAGCCACTGTAATTAAGCTAATTTATATTCTGACCTGAAAACTGTTTGAGGATTTGACACTTTGAAATGTCACAGCAGTTCACAAGTTTGGTATATACATTTAGCTGCAGTAAGCTGAGTAGGATTACCCATCTTTAATTTATGTGGCCACCTACATAAGACAAGCACCTTGAAGGTTCCTGCCTTCTGCTGATTAGTACCAAATCAGCATGGTTATGTCTTTTGGGTTTTCCCCACACCCATGCAAAGTAGCAAGTGACAAATCACTGAAAACCAGAAGAAACTGTTCAATTGCATTTACCTAGTGGAAAACATATTTCTGATTTGAAGTACTTATTTACAATCCTCTATTATAGAAAGTTTATTCTTCTGGGAGCTTCTGAGAGATCCTTCATATCTTTGTAAGACTAAAAGGATATTTTAATAACAAGATGTCTTAGTTTTGAAAGACAGGTGCCTGTCAAGGAAGGCAGGAGCTTCTCTTGGAATAGAAAATGTAAACCCCCTCCCTCCAAATTANAGCAGAGATCCTGTAGAAGGACGGAGTTTTCCTCCAGTGATCCAGTGGTGATGTTGAAGGGTCTGGTCCTTCCTCTGAGAAACCAGTGGGAGAGAAGACTGCTCTTCTGGGAATCCAGTAGAAAGCAGATGCCTATTCTGTCCAAATGTCCAGATTATATCCAGGGGGGATTTCTTGGCTCCTCCCCCTGGGCGGAGCATCTCACAATGGGCTGATGCCATTCTATGAGTCATGTGGTGGGTCCTTGATGGCCCATTAAACAGGAAATGGCTCCCTTAGGGGGTTATCTATGGCTCAAGGGGCAAGGCGATGATGGCCCATTAACAGGAGATAGTCTGGGACAGGAGGCAAAGAAAACACTGTCCCTCCTGGTTTCAACAGTTCATGCAGATGGAGATAGAATACAGACCTTCTGGAATATTTTTACATTGTAACCTAGGACACAAGCTGAAAAATAAATCCGTGGATACCGTAGGAATTTCTGTTTTTCGAGAAAGGTACTTCTTAAAGGACAAAATCAGGCAATTAATTTTTAGATAAAAGCTTACTAATGGAACAGCATCAGTAATATAGTGAAATGCAAAGTTATGTTTTCAATCTGTTCAAAACTAATTGTCATTATTTAATGAAGCTCTACAATTCTGCTCTGTATATCTGTTAGTTTTTGACCATGCTGCTGACTTTTGCTAGGATGATATGGATTGAATGGCTTGGATATGAATATGGCCATAGAGGTTTTCATGCAACATTCATCCAAGTAGATAAACCACTGGCAAAACCTGAAATCTCATGATAATGCAGCAGATAGGAACAGAGCGTGTACTTAGAGACATTCAGCTGTATAACAAATCTGTCTAAATCCAGATTCCAGTTTAAGTAGGGGCATCTCTTAAGGCTGGAATCTGCCAAGTAGTCTTCACTTGACGCTAGTGGTGTCTCAAACCGTATTTCCGAAGTTGTAATGCAATAATTACATTCTGAAAATACAGAATAATGTAATATGATATTTATACCTAGTAATTGCTGTGGGTTTTCTGCTAAATATAAATTTGAATGGTCTCGAATGTGCACTCCACTTGTGCATGCTGTTGACCTCCTATGGTTTTGTTGTTCTGAGCTACTGTTTCCAAGACATGTTGATGTGTTACTCATATTGCTGTGACTCATCTGAGTAGTATGAAAAACTCATAGCTGACAGTAAACATGAAAAAAGCCTTCACTGTAAGTTAGTCACTGTCTGGCCTTATGTACCATTTTGTCCTAATACTTAATCTTACCCTCAGAGAGTCTTTGCTATGCCCAGTCACTGTGTATTTCATCATAAAATCTTGATTTTGAAGTGTACTCATTTGCAGTTTAACTCACTCTGGTTTTGTTTGTACCTATATAGAAATATATAAAATTTATTGTGTGTATTTACAAATGTATACTTTTTATAGGTAAAATCTGTATATGGGAAATATAAATAGTATAGTATATGGGAAATATAAATAGTATAAAAATATAAATAATTTCATAATTCCAGGTATTACATGACAATCTATTGCCATTTTAATGAACTATATCAATGTATAGCTTAAGACAGATTTCAGTATTCTGGTACTGCTTGCCTACAGAGATATGCTATCATGGTATGTGTGTTAATTGTTAAATCTTACAGTTGTTAAATCTTACAGTCAAACATATGACAGTTACTTAACTTTGTCAGGAATTCAGCCATCTACAAATACTCCATTTAGGCCAGAATCATTGGTCTGCTTAATGTTGTTTGAAGGTGAAGTGCGAAGAGAGTGATGTTTTTTAGTATAATGTATTTAAGGACAGACACTTAACCCAAGGAACTGGGACCAGCTGAGCAGTCTGTTCTTTATAGCAGCTTCCATGACTATTTTTCCTCCCCTTCAAACTTGCAGAAATGCAGCCTTAACAGCCAATTTTTTTTAATCCCTTACATTAAATGAACCAAGTGGCTTAGCCTTCATGGGTGGGTTTTCTACTTACTTTGTCCATTTCTCTGCTACACTTCTTTCACTTTACTCTTAAGATGTGCCACACAAAATGTTGTTATTGCAGTTTTTGAGAGGAACCTGTGAAATGGAAAAAGTATTTTAATCTCAAGCATAATGCAGTCCTATCCCTATTTCAAGAGATATTTGTTTTATTTGTTGTTTTAAATTAATATTCTGCATGTTAATTTCTGAACATTTTCTGTTTCTCTGCTGGCCTACTTTCATTTCTTATCTGTCTGTTAATGTGTAGTACCCTGGAGGATATGATATGCTGTTGGCTATTATTTAGTTAAGTCTTCTTATTGGACTTAGGCACTCTTTCAAGTCACTGAAACATTTTTGAATTCTGATCTTGCTGTCCAGCTTTTTAGGCCCTTTTCTATATGGAACATATAAAAATTACAAGGAAAGCTAATGTGAGTAAGTATTGGTGTCCCATTGGAGAGAGAATAAACTAGTAGCTATTTGTTTCTGTGGGAGGAGTATTTCAGATGTATGCACAGACACCATCAAACACTGCTATAATTATTACTGTGAAATTCAGAAATCTATATCCAAACAGCATTTAAATGTGATAAAAGTTTTAACTTGTCAGGTTACATGTCTGTGTCTGAGTTTCCAGATAAGGTCAAGTTCTTTCAGCTTTGGTGAAGATGTGTGCAGTGGGAGCATATATTTAGGTGAAAACAGTTGGTACTGAGGAGCTAATAACTGCTGTGTATATTTGGTGAGAGTGACAACCAGACTAGAACTGGTCCAGTGAACTGAATGGTTTTTAGCAGTGCAGCAAGTTAGGTGAGTTCCTGGAACACGTCACATGCTTCAGCTTAATCTCAGGACTGCTCAAGATGCAAGCCAGCGGTAAGTGTGTGATAGGAGACTAGCTTCTCTAATGCACTAGTGCACACTTCATCAGCTTTCTAAAAAATGGGTTTTGCCTTCATCTGAATTACAATTTGGTAGGTTTTTTTTAAAGTAGGGAAAATAGACTGTTGAGAACAATCTGTTGTGTTAAGTTAGGATTTCTCATTTGTGTCTGTGGTGGAATGCCGGGGAGAGGTTTAGATGTGTAAATGATTAGCCTAAACAACTATTGATGTAACTGTCTGCAACTGAACAATGAACTGTTTTTACTCACCATCTTCTCGCACTGTTTTGCTTACACTCTGCCAGACAATTTTTACAGTTCATAAGATGTCAATAGAAATGCTAAAGCAGCAGTGGTGGCCTTAGGCAGTCCAGCAACATGGCATAAAAATAGATTGATGTTAGGAAGTGACATACTGTCATAACCGGTTAGTGCATCAATTGTCCAGTTTTATTATCACTTAAATCTGAAATGTGATGAAAAAAAGGTTATGTAAAAACTTTCCTTATGTTTTATAATTGTCTTTGATTAAGAAGAATGCAAAACAAAAAATACTTCAATTAACTTAAATTGAGTCCAAACATGAAGCTGATCCAGGCCAATTTAATAATCTCTCATTAACAGCCTTAAATTTCAGCATTATCACTTAAGTATTTTTCTTGAAAGACAATTGTTAGATGTAAAGTGACCAAATTAATTTGTGCTTGTTGAGCATAAACCTAAGTACTGTTTAAATTTTAATCATCCTGCTAATAAAATGGGTTTACTTAAAAGTGGGTTTTCTATGCGATATGCCATTTTTTCAGATAAAGATGAACAGCATGGAGCACACTAAATATTTTAACTTACAGTAGCCTTGGTTTGGTTGTTCATGTTGTTTATTATAAATTTCTTCTTGTTAGCAGTAAATACACATAAAGAATGTGTCACAGGGTTTGATATATTACAGTATTTTCAGAGCAGAGGTAATGAATAGTTAGCATAAATACTTCCTGAATTCCTCACTGAGGAGAAACTTAATGCTGCGCTGGCTTAGAACTGAACATATGCCTGTTTTGAAAACGGAGGACAAAGTGCAAAGCTATTGCAATCAGTATTAGTCACTTGAGCTTTTGGAAGTGCTTAGAAAAGTGCTTTTGGATTTGGACATGATAATATTTTATCATTTTAGCCAGGGATAATAAGTGTGATTACTAGGAACTTCTTTGCTGCTCTTGAAAGAAGAACAGCATCAGCTATTCTTACAGAAGAGACTGTTTTCCTTTCCTCAAGAGGCTTTGCTCAAGATTGGCAACCTAGGTTGCTCCTTTTAAACGTGGTTTTGGACTTAAAAACTGTGCTTGTAAATATTTTCTGTTCTCAGTGACTGGGTATGGTTGAAGTGTCCAGTTTGTGACAGTTTATAGCTGTCTTTTTGTGTGCATAAATTCAACCTTTGCTCTGATTTTTCAGGGGTACAAGTTCTGTAGAATGGATGGCAGGCCAGGACCAAATGTCAGTTACAGAGCACTTGGTAATGCCTCCTATTTTTTTTGCACTTCTGTGCTACTGTGACAAAACACAACAGTGGACCATCAGTGTCAGTCTTTGAAAACTCTTACCTGAGCCCCTGCAGATTTGCTTTGACTTCAGTCATTTTTGCTTTCTGCTCAAACTACCAGTTGCCAGCTAGCAATCTGGCACTGAAAAATGGACCAACCAGTACACAACTTACACAGCTGTGCAACTGTCTTTTGGTGCAGAAATCGATGGGTGAGTCTCCGTATCTGATGTGTACAGGAATACAATATGGACAGCAGAAATTCTCAGGGAAGTGTGAAGTTGCCCTCTCTCCTTTGCTGCAGATTAAATTCCTCAGGCTTATTTTGAAAGCATTTCCCAAAATCTATGGTTTTTCATGGTCATTTTTGGAGAGCTATAAATAATAGATATTTTCTTTTATTTTCAGCTTCTTTGTAATACTGGCCATGCTGAAGAAAAGCTAGGTTTTACATATGACAGCATCATAATATGGTAAGTAGTAAAGAGCACTAGAGCAGTCCTAAGGAACTTCAGTTGTATTGGTGCAATTAAATAAACTTCATTTGTACTTTTGAAGTAGTATTTCATATTTATCATATGTTTGAAATTTCATAATGCAAGTATATAACCTGCAAATAATTATTAAAATCAGAAATACATTATTCACTTTTAGACTAACAGAGACAAAGCCTCCAAGTTAGAAGCGTAGATTTCTTCATTATGTTCCTCACAAATGTAAAGGTACCTCTAAATATTTTAGTACTCATAAAAAGCACTTCTAATAAATATATACATCTACAAAAAACAGAGCATACTCTTGGTACAGAATCAGGATTTAAAGATCAATATTTTATGTTGTACTAGTATGTATATGTCCATGTATCACTGTTTTCCTTGTTACTGACATGCCCTATATATACTGTTAGGTATTTTGTGGCCATTTCTGACTCAAATGTAACTATGTGTTTATTTCTACACAAAAACTGGTGACAAAAGCAAATAAAATAAAATAGTATTTAATGCATTTCTATGTTCCTTCAATTTAGATCTCACTTAAGGGGAAAAGCTTGGGAAAGCTAATTGCTCTTTGAGCAAAAATGTTGGGAAACCTTGTGTAATTGTTTTCTTAGCTAAAACTGATGTCTTTATCTTTTTGCCTAGCTGTTTGTTTTCACTGCATATTTAACATCTGTTTTTGGTAGCTTTTGCTTTTGAGTGTTGAATCTCATAATAGTCTTCTCTCTTGTAGTTGTTTCACTGTGCCAGTTCTTAACTGGTCTACAGCTTCCTTGTGAGGGGAAGAGGAGGGACAGCACTGATCTCTTTTTTCCATTGGCCAGTGACAGGACCTGAGGGAATGGCCAGAAGTTGTGTCGGGGGAGGTTTATGTTGTATATCAGGAAAAGGTTCTTTACCCAGAGGGTGGTTGGGCAGGAGAACAGGCTCTCCAGGGTTACATCCCCAAGCCTGGCAGAGTTTAAGAAGTGTTTGGACAGCATTCTCAGGCGCATGGTCCGACCCTTGAGATGGTCCTCTGCAGGGCCAGGAGTTGGACTTTAAGATCCTTGGTATCAGGAATACACCCAGTATCAACGCATGCTGGGGCTTGAACTGATTGAGAATAGCCCTTCTGAAAAGGACTTGAGAGTGATGCTGGACAAGAGGCTGGATGTGAGTCAGCAGTTCCACATCCAGTCATGGAAGTCCAGAAATCCAGCTGTGCCCTGCTCTGCATCCAAAGCAACATGGACAGCATATTCATATTACAGGAGAGATGGTCTTGAAACAATTCCCTACTTGATGCTGAAAGTAATAATCAGTTTATCTTTATTGCAAATGATAATGGCAGCCTTTCTACATTGTCTAGGAATCATCTGGGAGTAGGCTCCTGTTACAGTCCCCAAAAGATTCTGAAGATTTTTTGCCTTGGAGTAGCTGATTACCATGTATGACACCCCTAGGATAAGGAAAGAAAAAAACAAGCCCTTTATGGAAGTAGAAATTCAGTCTCACTGGCTGAAGTACGCTCTTAGATGTCCAGTGAAAAATCCTACTAGAAAATGTCATTGGGAGGCTGAGGGTTCTCTCCCCACCCTGCATGTCATTGAGGAAGAGGGAAAAATCTCTTGAGTGCCTTCAAAAGGACATCTACTTCATGCTTTCTAACTCTTTTTCAAGAGTTATTCCAAATCTCATTTCTTCTTATCTACTTTATTCTACCTATTAATTTTCTTGGACTAATACTGTGCTGATCTGTTTTGTCAAATAATATGTTGTGTACAGGTTTTGGTTCTATGTTATTTCATGGATGTACAAGCTATTATTTGGGGGCAAGATGCATTTGTGGCCTTTTGAGACTATATTGTCCTCATCTGCTGAGCAAGATGAGGGCTTGCCTTTTAGCTTGCACATGAGAAGACCTGAAAGTCAGAAAATTAGTTCAGAACATTCATTTTCAAAGATCATACTTGTCTTAAATGAGTGAGTAGTCATGTAGTGAGTAGCATGTCAGATGGTGAAGTCTACTTGCTGCCTAATAGTTGTTTATTCCCCTTGTTTTCTTCATTGCAGTCTGAGGTTAGCTTTACTAAATGAAGCAAAAGAGGTGCGAGCAGCAGGATTGCGAGCTCTCCGCTATCTTATTCGAGACTCTAGTATTCTCCAGAAGGTGCTAAAGTTGAAAGTGGATTATTTGATAGCCAGGTAATTTTTCTTCTTGTTGTAAATTGTAAAGTTCTAAATCACTTTCATGGCTTTTTCATGGTTGAGACAGGAGAGAACTGTTTTCATATTCTCTTATGTTCTTTGTAAGTAGTTTTATAAAAGACATTTTTCTTCAACAGAATATTTCATCACACTAGCTAATCCAAATAAAATGCTGTCCTAATATATAATATATTACAAGTAATCCAAAGAATTTCTTCTTTTAATCGTAAATGCCATTAACTATAAATTAATATGGTTGAAATATTAATAATTTTCATTTCTTAAGTTTTTGTTTGGGAGTTGTTTGATTATTTGTATTACCACAGTGCTGTGGAGCCTTCAGTACTGAGTCAGAGCTAAAAAGCAGTTGATGTCCAAGAATTTGTAGTCTAAATATAATCAATGACACAACAGAAAAATTCCAAAGGGCAAACCAACACTGAGATATCAACACTGAGATACCACAATCAGCATGATGAGTAGATGTAAATGATAGCATTTCTAGTGCTTCCTGTAATGAAATTTTTTATTTAATATGCTGATACATATATGTGTGAATTTCTGTTTATAAATATACACATGTAGTTTCAGTGGCTGTTTAATTTTTTTTTGAGTGAAAGGACCCTTTTGATCTGAGAACACTCAAAGTGTGTTGATTACAAATACTTGGTGTGGTCCCATTTGCAAATGACAAATGCAGCTCGCTTCAAAGATAATTGTTAAAGCATTATGCTCTGCCGTTTTATATTTGAGAACATTCTGCTGACTTATTTGTAATGAAAATAGCTGAGAAAATATAAACCAAAGCATACTGATGTATCATAATGACTTCATTTGCTGGAAAGTGTAGTTTTTAAACTGTCAGTTCTTTTTCTTGTGTACTCACATGCATAAATATTAACATGAGTTTTTAACAGTTAAGGTGAAAGTTACTGTTGTTATAAACAAAATGTGTTTTCTAACTTTAGGTGCATTGATATACAGCAGAGTAATGAAGTAGAAAGAACACAAGCACTTCGATTAGTCAGAAAGGTAAATTCTCCTCTGTATGGTTGTATCTGCTGTGCCACTCAATTGTGCTGACTCCTGGTTGTCTCCATCAACAGTGCTTTTTCGCAGTCTCTGATACCTTGCTTTACCTTTATCATGTAATTTAGCTGATAATTTAGAGGACAGGAAAATGTAGTGAAGAGAGTTGTTTTGATATTACAGTTTTACTGTTTAGAATCTCAAGTGCGCTAGAAAAATCTTGCTTACTGGACAAGGTTTGGGAAACACCAAAGAGTGAATGCAAGGACATAAAAACAGCATTAAGTTTAAATGCTGAAATTATGACCACTTCATGGTGGTTTGTTTAAGCATCTGTGAGTCAGAGATTGGGAGATTTTCTACCATGTGAGAAATGACACAAATTGTCACTGAAGTAATCATTCAAGGAATGCTTATAGACTTACTGCTTTGTTTGTGGCAGTTGATGCTATCCACAGGATTTTGTCTCAGATACTCAATAAAAAGTGGTTAGTCCTTGATGGTTACTGTACTGTGTACCCATAGATGTGAGATTTAAAAGTATGGTAGCTGTATTTTCAAGTTCATCCTAGAGAAATTTCCATATGGAGGTACCAAATGTATTCAGGAAACATAATATCCTGCCTTTATGCTGGACTTCACCATTCTTTATTGTTCTCATCTTCTTTTAAAAACTACCAAAGACTGAAGTAAAGATTGAATTAGTTGAAGAATGGTTCCCCAGGAGCACTATCTGTGTTAAATCTCTTTTTGTGTTCAAAATCTACCTAAATATGATTTCTGTCTTGCCAAACATACAATGTACTTGATTAAAAATTCTGTCAAAAAAGAGAGTTTTAAATATTAAACATGGCTACCTCCAAACCCCCAAACAAGCAAAAAACAAACAAAAAAGCTCCACTATAAAGGAACAGGTCTCGAGGAAGTTGCACTTTATAAAAGTTCTTTGCAAATCTACTTTGAAATGAAAGCTTCAGTGTAGATTCAGTAATGTAAATCAGAAGATGGAAACACATCCATAATTGGTTTTGTTTGGGTCAGAAATTTGTCCTCATTATTTCTGGGCTTTTTTTGAGCATTTCCTACTTGAGCAAAATATTCTGCATGCATGAAATAAGAGACAGCAAGAGAAACAAATTCCTTAGTTTGATCTGAAAAAATGATGGTCAAAGAGGAACATCAAAGAAATGATACAGCTGACCCTTGCTGTGTTTTTTCCTCCATCATGGTGCAAGGGTATTGGTGTGCACCAGGTCTGTGCATCAGATGCACAGGCTGTGCAGCCATGCTTGTGGTTCCTTGACGCTGAGAACTGTGTTGATGGAAAGCCTTTTCTAGCATCTTTTGCTACTTACCTATAACATTCTGATTTCTTAAAAGATAGCGTCAGACCAACAAAAAGCCATCCAGCCTGCTACCACTAAAGTTAACAGCTTTCTCATGTGCTATCTAGGTTAAGTATGCATTTGCATAGAGCAGTCAGTACTCAAGAAATTCTCTCACAAGGAATACAGTGCTTCCTGAATACACATTCTGTATTTTCACACTGTCATTTTGTTACTCTGCTCTTGCCCTTTGTCTACCTCTGTCTTCATCTCCCTCAGTGTCTCAGACTTAGTGATTAGATGCCAGGATTCGTAAAAGATTATATAAAGGTCTAGAAGGGAAGAATGAATGGCAAATAAAATGGAAAAAAGCTAACAAACTTGTTCAGAAGATAATTTACTGTGAAACTGAGCTAAGTTTTCCCAGTATCGCAGAACTACTGTTTTCAGTTTCAAGATTTTGTTCTTTAACCTCATCTTTGGTGGTAAAAATGTCTGTGAGAATTGCATAGATTTAAATTAAAACCTTTTTTCTTTTCATAGAGAAGAACAACAAAATATGAAACACTAATATTTCGTTATGAATTTAGAAAAGGCAGTTGTAAACTTTCTTTAAAATATTGTTTAAATTGTGCAGCAAGATTTAAAATATCTGATTTTTTTAAACGTGTTGTCAAATAGTTTTTGAAGGCTGAGTGCTCACTGACTGTTTTGACTGTAATCACCTCTACATTTACTAGTAAAAGCTCTACAGTTTAGTAATACCTTCATCCACAAAGAGGATAGCATGAAGTTGCTTCAGGAGACCTCTTTTATCTAATCTCTTATCTTATTTTTATCAATAAGACATTTCTTTTTACTTTAATAGTCTGTGTGTTTTCTTTTTAAAGCAGAAGTCAGGGTTAGGTGCAATATGAACAATCTTCTTTGTTCCTCTTTTCTAAAGGAGTCTTAAAAGACCAGTTTCATGGTCTTTTTATCGTAGCTGCTTGTAAGTAGCTTTCAATTACCTGTCCTTGGCCTTTAAAAGTGCATTTTAATACCTAGAGTAGATACAAAGTAAATACAAAAATTTGTTTATTCTGTTGATGTGTTTAGAAATGAGTATTACAAGAAACCTTTCCTTCTTGTGTCTTAAAAACAAAGAAGACAGTGAAGCAGAACAGCTTGTGTCCTCACAGGAAGTACCATGTCAATATCAGTAGCAAACAGGGTACAGTTTCTAGAGGGAATTGGTGCACCTATTCTTTTGCTTATTCGTGTTTCTTCTTGCCAGTGTAAAAGTGAAAGACTATGTGGGTGGGATAGAATTTTTTTTTTTTAAGTCCTATCTTAAAGCTTCCTGTTTTGCTTGCATTATGTTTAACAAGAAGCTTCTCAAAAACATATATTTAAAGATAGATTTGTTAAAACTCTTCTGATAATTTGCTCATAATCGTTGATCCCCTCTCATTTTAACATCTCTGCAAAAAAAAAAGGTAAAAAATTAATTTTCTTTGCACAAGTACTTGAAACACATCAAAGGGAGATGTAAGATGGATATAGGACAAAACTTTTTGGAATAATTACGAAAATAAGCCTGGTGTTCTTGAAAACAAAGAATATGAT